>JASDDO010000174.1:0-500000 GCA_030015575.1 Agapanthus africanus
AAGTTGAGGACTTATGGACAGAATTGGGCTAAGTCCAATTAAAATGTTTTAACATTTTATTTTTTGTTCTGGCTATTAAGCTTTTATTTGGGCTCAGCCCCTTTAATAATGCTAGGCATTAGGCTCTGAAACTTTTGTCTTTATCAGAACAGGGCATGTTCTGACAGTACGCCATGTGGCGCGTCAGGCGCTTTACGCCAATTAAAGAGCGCATTGCGCTTCTGTCAGGTAGCGCACACGAAGAGGACACGTGTCGCGCTTAGCGCTAAGCGCTGGTTCATTAGCGCATTGCGCTTTCCATTTATGAGCGCTTTGCGCTAGTCTGTTGGCGTGCCAGCGAACGACATGTGGTGCGCTTGGCGCTGAGCGCCAGCCCATGAGCGCAGTGCGCTGTTTCAGAAGCGCAAAGCGCAGATTGTGTCTTTGGTTGACACGTGGCTGCTTTTGGCGCTGAGCACCGGTCCAACGAGCGCAAGAACGCAATTCATGAGTGCAAGGCACTTTTCGATAGTGCAAAGCAATTTTGATCAATTTTAAGATCAAAGAACAATTCTTCAAAGGAGGCTTTGCCTCAAGATCCAAGAACAAAGGTTCTTGTTTTTATAAAAGGCTCTGCCTTTATAGATCAAAGATCTGTGAATGAAGTAAAATACTTATTATTATTATTTTTTTTATAACTAGATCTTTTGATCTTTTTTCTTATCATCAAAGACCTTGGTTTTTTTTTGGTTTTTTTAGATCTATGATCTTTTTAGAAGAGAATTCTTCTTTTTATGAGATGTTTTCATCTCTGTTTTTCAAGAATATAGTTCTTTTTTACCTTGAATATGAAGAAAACTCTTCTTTTCTTAAGAGCTTGCTCTATTTTTTTTTTTTGCAGAAGGTTTTTCTCTCTCTTCTTCTGTATTCTCTCTATGTTTTATTTTGACTTGAAGTCTAGGGTCCTTCATATAGGGCCAAATGATTTGTTAAATCAGTTTTGAGAGATCTTTCTCTGATTGATCTGGGAATATTTCCCACCATTGGATCTTTGATCCTAAGGCTTCTGTTTTACAGAAGATAATCTTCTTGTTTTAATAAGATTGAGAAAATATTTCCATGCAGAATTTGTTCTGTCTTTGGTAATTCATTATTTACCATTGGATCATTGATCCAGCGGTGCTTAAAGCAAAATCTTGTTGTTTGGAAAGATTTTGAGGAATCTTTCCTTAACAGAATTTAATTCTGGTTAATTAATGATTTATCATTATTACTAGATCCTTTGATCTAACGGTGGGAATTTTTAATTCCAGCGCTGGCGCACCTACGTTCAACACATGGCGCGCAGCGCAACTGCACTAGCGCACCCGTGCTTAACACATGGCGCAGAGCGCAGCGCAGCTGTGTTAGATACGTGGCACGCAGCGCAAAGTGCAGCGCAACTACGCTAGCGCACCTTTGTTTGACACGTGGCGCGCAGCGCAGCGCGGTGGATCTGAAGCATTACTTCAACTTTTTAAATTTTGAATTTTGAAAACAGAGTTTTGCTCTGATTGGGGTGCGCTGCCTAGGGCTCAGCGCTCCTGGCGCTGGCGTGTCTACTTTTAACACGTGGCGCGCAGCGCGCAGGATCTGAAGCGTTGCTTCAATTTTTGAATTTTGAAATTCAAAACAAAGCTTTTCTCTGATTAGGGAAACAGTGCTCACACGTGACCAGGGACACATGATCTATTTACAGAGATAAATTCTAAGCAAGCAGAGGTGTAAACAAGCGGCTGAGAAAAGACCTCAATGGGGGGTCACATGTTCACATGTGACCAAGGGTGACGTGTTCACACGTGACCAAGGGTCACATGCCAACACGTGATAGGCTTTGAAAGCCTTATAACCTGATAGAATTAAATTCTAATTAAAGGGAAATCAGAAACCCTAAATGGGAAAGTATTTCTTTAAATCTTTCCAAACAAAAGAGAATTATATTCTGTAAAATGGAGCACCGTTGGATTAAAAATCCAAGGGTGATTAAAAATCACCAATTTATGGAAAGATTTTAGACAAGGAAAGATTTCCCCAAAATTTACCAAGAATAACAAACAGAATATCTTTTGGATTAAAAATCCAACGGTGAATAAAATTCACTAAGTGATTTAAAAGATTATATTAGTTATGAAAAACAAACAAAATCTTTCAATGAAAGATTTGTTAAACAAATTGATTCTTTTCCTTCTTCTATAAATAGGAGCCAAGAGAAGAGAAAGAGATAGAATTTTGGGATCTTGAAATTTTCCAAAGGCAAATAGCAGAGAGAAAAGAAAGGAAATTTAATTCTCAAGAAAAGAAACCCTAGGTGAGAAAAAGGAAAGGGATCAAAACTTCAAAAAGAGAATTTAATTCTTAATCTAAGAGTTTAACTCTTCTGCAAAAGAACTTAGTTCTTTCTCTGGTTGAAGATCTGCAGAAGCAAATCTCCCCATAGGTTGAGAATTTAATTCTCATCGGGTTGAGATTTTGCCATGCAGATCCAAAACTTAGAGGGGGATTGAGTTTAGAGAATTTAATTCTCCCAATTCATAGGAATTTAATTCCTTAAAATAAAGCTAGGGTTTAACCCTATATGAGAATTTAATTCTCTCAATTTATAGCAATTTAATTTCTCCAAGATAAAACTAGGGTTCAACCCTATATGAGAATTTAATTCTCCTAAATTTACAGGAATTTAATTCCTTCAAGATAGACAAAACTAGGGTTTAAACCCTATTTAAGAATTTAATTCATTTAAATTCACAGAAACTTAATTCCTCCTAAAATGAAATAAGAGTTTCACCCTGCATAAGAATTTAATTCTTTCACATAGGAATTTAATTCCTCCAAACCACAATTAGGGTTTAAACCATATAAAGAATTTAATACTTAAAAAATAAAGAGACTTGAAAGATCTCCAAGCATGCAAAAGACTAAGGTCACGTGTCCCCACATGACCCCTGAAAAGATCCCCCAAAATGAGAAGGAATTAGCTCTGAGGCAATGCGTCACGCGCTCCCACGCGACCTCCAAAACAATGAGAATAAAAGCAAAGAAAGATTATATAACTTGGTCGCTCTCATGTGTTACCACGTGACCCCTTGATAAAAGCTTTAGTAATCAGCGCACAAATATCCATCGCGTGCCAATACGTGATGGCCAAAAGAGCAAAAGTGTTTAACACTTATTTGCATAACAAAGTAATCTGGCCCCACCTTTGGGTACCCACACGTGTCCCCACGTGACCCCTCTCTCTCTATCGTTTAACACTAATTTGACAACTTTATTTCCAGTGTTTAACACTGGCATCTTCTAGTGTTTAACACTTACTTGACAATCTTATTTCTAGTGTTTAACACTAATTTGAGAATTTTATTTCTAGTGTTTAACACTAAATTGAGAATTTTATTTCCAATGTTTAACACTGTTGTCTTCTAGTGTTTAACACCAATTTGAGAGTTTTATTTCCAGTGTTTAACACTGTTGTTCTCTAGTGTTTAACACTATTGTTAGCTAAATTGGTTAATTCTCCAGAGGCAAAAGCCTCCCCTTCAACTGAATCTCAAAATTGAGTAAAATTCAGAGCTATAATGTTTAATGCTCAGTCAAAGATAGAAATGATACCAAAGCCCTCAAACTCTTGTTTAAGCATTGCTGAATGATGAGGGGCTGAACCCAGACAAATGTCCAATGGTCTAACAAAGGGCCAATACTTCAAATCTAATTGGACTTAGCCCAAGCTGGCCATAAGTCCTCAATTCAGGCTTAACTGAGCCAATATGCTCATAATCTAATTAATTGATCTTAGTTCCAAATTAGACTACATATCACTTAATCCACTTTGGTTCGAAGGTACATCTCTTCACTCCTCTGATATTTGTCATTGTAATCCTTCAACGTCTTCAGAGAGGTGACGGGTCCCGACAACCACACATTTCACGGACTATGATGTCCTTAACCTTGACTGTGTGGTCTTTAAACTCACGGACTATGATGTCCTTAACCTTGACTGTGAGGTCTTTAAACTCACGGACTATGATGTCCTTAACCTCGACCGTGACGTCTTTAAACTAACATTGGACTGTGGGGTCCTTAAACCCATGGACTATGTGTCCTTAACCTCGACCGTGATGTCTTTAAACTAACATTGGATTGCGGGGTCCTTAAACCCATGGACTATGATGTCCTTAATCTCGACCGTGATGTCTTTAAACTAACATTTGACTGTGAGGTCTTTAAACTCACGGACTATGATTTCCTTAACCTCGACCGTGATGTCTTTAAACTAACATCAGACCGAGATGTCCTTAAACTAACATTGGACCGCAATGTCCCTAAACTAAACAATAGGGCCCAAATTCTCTCTTGTTGGATCTAAACGATCCCGTTAAGTTGATCTTAGTCTAAAATGAGACTAACGTATCCTTAACAAACGTTTAAGTCGATCTTCGTCTCAAATGAGGCTAACGTATCCTTAAACCCAATCCCCCAAACCCAAATCTAAGAAAAGGTATGGATTTGGACTAGTCCACGCCCTACGGGCGACAACATAAATTAGTCTCCGTATACAATCCACGGGCAACCAAACACAAAACAAACACCCACGACACGAAGTGACCATATGGAGAAGGAGAAAGTGGTTACCGCGATATGGTAGCGTAATTAACTGCAGGGGCTTGCGCCTACAGGGAAGAGCGTCCCCACAATCAAAAACCCCTCAAGCGAGGGGGAATCTGACGAAGTCTGATACATCGGCCGCATTCGTTTAAACCTTCGATACATGGTGCCATAAATCAACTTGGCATCTTCGGAGTGGTGGATGGATAGCACCAATTAGTATCTGCCCCAAAATTCAGGCAAGACGTTCATCGCGTCTTGCCGCGTTTCAGAGGGGAACAGATTCTGGCATGCCCGGTGGGACCTTTTCCTCTTTCCACTCCACACTTCGTGTGGTGTTCGTGATCGAATCGTGGTTTGCTAATGGTTGCCCTTGGGTTCGAGGTATTGAGATTTGGCGTTTTGCTTGGTGCAGAAAGCGAAGGATCAATGGCGTCCCCTTACACGAAGTATTCCAACTTCAACTGCAATTCACGTTCCGCCTCATTCGGAGGCATAGCTTACGGGCCCCAAGAGGCCTCCCTGTTCACGATGCCGGTGGAACAGGTCACTCAGGCCACCACTGGTTTATTCTTTGGGACCATGCTCCCACCAATGAACTTTAGTGCTGATTGAATACGATTTCGGATGTGTAGTATGAAAATTGTAAAGAAATCACAACCAAAAATATTTTGACCGCAATCAACTACGGTGTCGGATGTAGATCGTTAGCGAGTGCGGATCGTCCATAGGGAAAATGTAATAGTTCGTCTTTTGAATTAGATGAATTGAAACTTTAAAAGAAAGAAAAGAAAACAATTCATGATTTATATTTGAAGTTCAAGAATTAGAAAATTAAGATCGAATAACAAGAAAAAGATAGAATCAAGAATTGATAGTTTGATGATTTTTCCAACCAAATATCAAGAATCGAAATGAGGCTCGTAGGAATCGATCGGATCTATAGATGTGATGCAATCTCACGATGACGTATTCTTATCTTTCGATGAATTGATACTAGATCGATGATGATCGACGAGAATTAGGGATTTCTAGTGAAACTAGGGTTTCATCATTTATCCCTTGTTCCTTCGTCGATATCATTCACATTCTAGCCTCTAGTAAATTCAAGAAACGATCGTAGATCCCTAATTTCGAGCGATAACAATCAAGAAAGCATCGCAACGAAACTAGGTCATCGATTCTTGAACTTGCTAGGGTTTACAAAACTCTTAGGACTTAAGAATCGTTTTAAGATTTGTTACATCATCATTCTAATGATCGTCTCGACTCCTTGACGAGCGGAGTTTTACTCAAACATCACAACAAGAACTACAATTACAAATTGAGATCGAATCATGATGCAAGAATTTAAAGAAAGCGAGATTAACGAATTTCACCTTTTATTTATATCAACAATTCCATTACAATCGCTCAAGAACTACAAGAGGAAGAACTCGATCGTCGATTTGGCTTCGCTCGTCTCCGTGAGTCGCGGATCGGCTTGGATCGCTTGCTCGGTTGAAGATCGGCTCCGCTCCTAAAAGGTTGAAGGGCTTCTCGCTTGATTGGTACTCGGGATCTTGAATTTGGATTGGAATTAGGGTTAGGGTTTCGCACAAGTCTTGTCACTAGACTTGTGGAAGAAGATGAAGATGGATGTTAAGAATGAGGAAGTAACCAACAACCCTTTAACCCTAGATCTAGGCTCTTATTTATAGACATCAAAAACCTAGATCTAGGCTTTCAAATTTGAATTTCCCTCCAAAAGTTTGTTGAGGAGATTTGAATTTCCCTCCAAAAGTTTGTTGAGGAGAAGCTTCTAGATGAAGTTTGTTAAGCCGAGCCTTCTAGATGTGCCGCGTGGAGAATCGGGAGTCTTCTGGAAGCTTAGGCAGTTACAATAAGCACGTGAAGGAAATTTGAGCCAATGACGTCATCAAAGTTCCGTGGAACCGCGGCGGTTTGGAAGCCTTAGGGCTTGGAATTTCAGATACTTGTTTGGGCTAATGTTTGTGGGCTTTTCTGATATGTTGATTTTCCAAATGAGTCCCTGATCACTGCCAGATCTCTGGCTTTTGAGTTGGCATATTTTTCAGCACTGTTTTCCTAATTCTAGCTTTTGTTCCTGCAAATTCTCGAGACAAGTGTTGCGCAATATAGGGGTGATGCGATGCCATGAAATACAGTCAATTTCCCTAGAAATGCCGATTTTAAAGTCTAACACATGCAATCTGATATTTAACGACTGATTTGCTAATATGTGCTATATGAATACCGTACACTTCTAAATGAGTGCAAATGATAGGGAAATTGGCGGTTAAAAGATGCAGTATTTTCGACTGATCAAATTCTCCCAAACTTATTTTCGATCGTCTCGAGCGAACTGTTTTATTATAAAGAGAAGGAGAAAATAAAGAAAGAGAAAAACTAAGTAGCACACTTTCGTAGGCAACACGATTGCACTGAGCACGTGCAACAAGCCTTTAAACCTCGAGGTGTCCATAGTAGGAGGAGTGTTGTTTCCTGAGGGTTTTCAGCGGATTGCACCCACAAAATCCAATAATAAAAGAAAGATCATGAATATTACATTTAAAGAAAAGAATTGTAAAAGAAAAGCTTTGAAAATTAGGATTTCCAACTAAGCTAGCATTTCGGTTGTCATGAGCCCTATCTTAATGGTCATGAAAAGATGTCGGAAATCACGTCCTCCCTCAATAAACCATCGTCTTCTTTTTCATTCCTATCTTTCTTCCAAATATCGATCATATAACCCTGCGTATGTGTAAAGACATCCCTACACCCGGAGAATTCAATTCAAGCTATCATACTCTTGCCCATCAGCCTCAGTACTTTTTAATTAATGAATATTTAGCTGAAATTGCTCACACACTTTCATGCGACCGTTAATACTTCTTGAGGTACTAACCGACCGATTACTCCTGTGCTAGCTTACTTGGTGTATTTTCCTCGTCTTACACCACCTCAAGCATAGCAGTGACTCCCAGACCAGTTGGCCTTAGGGCACTAGGTGAGAGGCACCCTCGCTATATATTTTTTTTTATTGCCCTTGGTGATAACAAAACCAGTGTCCATTTTTCTCACCACTTTATATTTTCTTATTCACTTTTTTTTTATTTCCTTCATACATCGGCTTTAAGACAAAAGCATTTCAAGGTATCCTCTACTATCCCAGGCTTTAAGACGTGTGTAAGTGCGAATAGCAGGGGATCAACGTTCAAAATGTTTGGCTTTCAGAATAGAAACTATTTTTCAGACTTATTTTTATCCTCAGATTAGTGACGTCTTTCATCTTACTAACCCTTGGGACAACGGCTCATAACTACTTATTACTAATTCGTATAAGAAAACTTCTAATTTTCTTGGTTTTCTTAAATTTTTCTAATCTCATGTATGTAATTTTTCACTATCTAATCTTTTATTATCTTATTTATGTACAAAAATATTTTTTATATTTTGAAGATTTTTAAATTTTTATAGGTTTTCAAAAATGTTTTATGCTTATGCAAAGTGATATGCAAATGATGCGAAAATAAGCACAAACCTCCCCCAAACTTGTTTTCAACAGTGTCCTCACTATTGCCATCTGCTAAATCTCGAAAAACCTGTAAGCTTGGGAGGAATTTATTAGTGGGGGCAAAATATTTAAGTGAAGAACCTCCCCCAAACTTATTTTTGGCTCATCATTTTGTAAAAATTTTCTTTTCAAGAGCCAGAAAATTTGCCCCCCCCCCCCAAACTTGATTTATGAAATGTTAATCTTTTGAAAATCACATGAGGGGGGTCAAAAATCATTGGTCGATGCCAAGCTTTGCAAAGACCGAATGTTAACACCAACCATTCAAAAATTTTATCAATACAGTGCTCTGGTTGGTGGAAGAAGAAGTGGGGAAAGGTTAAGTGGTGGAATAGAATGTGTGTGCGTCTCATTTTGGAGAGACGATGCAGTGAATGTGATGGATTGCTCGCATTCTTTTTACAGTTCAAAAGAAGGGGTGGAGGTTCAATTTCATTGATTGGGAGATGATTCATCTCAACA
Source organism: Agapanthus africanus (assembly GCA_030015575.1). NCBI lineage: Eukaryota > Viridiplantae > Streptophyta > Magnoliopsida > Asparagales > Amaryllidaceae > Agapanthus > Agapanthus africanus. The sequence continues at coordinate 8,657 of JASDDO010000174.1, forward strand.
CCCGTGTCATTTAAAAATGCGAGTTCATCAGCAAAGATCTCCTCAAAAGTTCCATTTATACCCCGATGAATAATGTCATCACAAAGTGCGGGGTGATCTTCAGACTCTAAGAACAGTTCATAATCAGTGTTAATTGTTGACCCGGACATCTCGGTGGAAGAGTCCGTATGTGTATGATACATAGTTGGGTCAAACAATAACGTATGAAAAGAGTCAAGATCGGTATCAGGAGGATCATCAAATTCGCTGCTGTCGACATCCATTAAGTCGACAGAACAAACCTGAGCAGTAGGTTCGGAGGGTACACTTCCCAACTTGTAAATGTTCAGCTCTATTGACCTATTCCCGAAAGATAGGGTCATAGAACCATTACGACAGTTGATGATAGCATTGGAAGTGGCCAAAAAGGGGCGACCTAAAATCACCGGAATTTGATTCCGTGGGTTCGCTACAGGCTGTGTATCAATGGCAATAAAATCCACAGGAAATATAAATTCCTCGATTTTTATTAACACATCCTCCAGTTCACCCCTAGGTTTGATGATTGATCGGTCAGCCATCTGGAGAGTGCAATGGGTGGCTTCAACTCTCCGATACCTAGTTGCTTATAGACTGAGAAAGGAAGCAAGTTAACACTAGCGCCAAGGTCTAGTAGAGCACGGTTAATGTGTTTTTCCCCAATAGAAATGGAAATAGTAGGATATCCAGGATCCTTATGTTTCCTCGGTAATTGTTGGGGGAAAGCCGTATCTACTGTTTTTGCCATGAAAATCTTCTTGGGCACTTGAGTCTTCCTCTTCCTAGTGCACAAGTTCTTAAGAGTTTTCGCATAGGACGGAACTTGTTGGATGGCATCTAGGAGAGGGATATTGATATTAACTTGCTTAAAAATGTCCATGATCTTCTCCATATGTGGACTCGGTGTGTTAGCCCTTAACCGATTAGGATAAGGTGCTTTAGCAATAAGCGCTGGGTCCATCATAGGAGAAGGAAGTGTGTGTGGACCCGATCCCAAAATAGAAGTGGGGATCGTCTGTGGAGGAGTAAAAGAGGTGGGCTGAGGTGGCGAGCTTTTTGAGAAACGAAGAATAGGCTCGCAAGAAGGTGGTGGGGTAGAAGAATAAGGATCAGAACTAGAAGTGCGTGTGTGAGGAAAGGTCTCAGCCGGGGTGTTATTGATTGATTTATCAGTATCATCAAACTCTTCCCCAACATGATTGTCAAGCACTCTTCCAGATCTCAACGTGATTGCATCCACATGATATGAATAGCCAGTATTGGATAAGGGTTGAGCTGGAAGTTTCCCTTTCTCTCTTGCACTCATTTCGGCTTTTAGTTGTGCAATTTGTTCTTCCATCGATTTGATGTTCTCATTTTGAGAGATAATGATCTTCATCACATTCTCGACGGAAGATTGTAAACTTGCCGTCCCTTGGATGGACTGTTTCATGAAAGTATCCAAGGTTTGTGCTAGTGCAGAGGTATTATCTGTACCGGTCAATTGCAAAGAGTTTTCATGTGGTGCAAAAGTGTTGGCCTGATTTTGGAAATTTTGTTCTTGAAAGGGGTGCTGACTCAATTGAAGTTGTGGGTGCTGTTGTGGTGGAGGTACCCTTTGGAAATTGTTTTGGGTTGGAACCGTGTTTTGAGATTGTGATTGGTTCCAAGCAAAATTAGGGTGATTCCTCCAACCCTGATTATATGTGGAAGAATATGGATCGTTCCTAGGTCTTTGAAATGCGGCATTGGTATGCTCGTGACCTTGACACAGAGAATTTAGTGGACACTCTTCCGTCAAATGAGAAGGATCAGAACAGCATCCACATACAGTTTTGGAGAGTGACATTTGATTTAGGGCGGCAGCTAAAAATTTGTTTTCTATAGCGTCAAATTTCTTGTGTAAAGCTGAAATTTCAGCTCTAATTCCTATGGAAATATCATTTCCATCCCCAAACGATTGACTCACACCCTCCCACTGTAAAGATCTTTCAGCGAAATTTTCTAGAAAATTCCAGGCTTCCCCATCATCTTTAGTCATGAAGTTGCCTTGACACATGGATTCAAAGGTCTGTCTTGTGTTAGGATTAATGCCCTCATAAATGATTCGGCACAGTTCCCATCTCGGGATTCCGTGATGAGGACATTGGACTAACAGATCCTTGAAGCGTTCAAGACATTTTGAAAATGTTTCATTTGGAAGCTGGGTGAATTGATAGATTTCGCTACGGACTCGAGCTGTCTTTTGGTATGGGTAGAATTTTTTAAGGAATGCTTTGACGAATTCATCCCGATTTGAAATGGAATGTGTGGTAGTGTTATACAGCCACTTCTCGGCTATATCGCACAAGGTGAATGGGAGAAGACGGAGAAGTAAAGAATCCACAGAAAGATGTGAAGTACCCATCATTGCGCATACATTTTCAAATTTGGTGATAAATGCATATGCGTCTTCAGACTCGAGACCGTGAAATTTTGGTAGAAGGTTGATGTATTGGGGTTTTATTTGAAAACTTTCCCCGTTGGCTGGTGGAATGGAAAGACAAGTGGAAAGTGGACCTCGTGTAGGATAGCACCTCTCTTGGAGAGAGATGCGAGGTGGATTCTGCGCACCAACAGACGGCGGCAGAGTAGTGGAAAAGAAGTTCGATGGAGGTGGATCCATCGAAGTGGGTGTGGTGGTGGGTAAAAGAAAGGGTAAATGTAGAAATACCGACTTTAGGGTCGATCAAGGAAACGCGGACTTAACGGGCACTAGAATCCCGTGTCCAGCCTATCTTGCACTAAAATGGGTTAGTACAAGTGGCAGCGTGAATTTATAATTAGGGGAAATGATATGAATGCGGTGTTTGTTTTGAAAATTGGACGGATTTTTGAAAATATGATGCAACACAACAAATGCAACACACAAAAACCCTAGAATCTAGTAGTCACCTAGGTCAAACTCTAGACCGCTCATAACTGCCAAAAGACAAGTCGCAGGATAAATCCTCCACTGCCTCTTTGTCCCCCTGTGGCCAGGTAAGTGCCAGGTAAGTGGGAAGGTACTCCACTACGTAAGTAGTGGGCCTAATTAATAACCACTAGCCTTCGACACACTTGCCTTAGACACCACAAAAGAAACGCGGATAAGCAATGAATTACCCACAGCCTTCTTCTGTCCTAAGTGAGCGCGACGGTCCTTAAAGTCATCTCTAGATATTTTTTAGTTAATTAGGGTAAATGCGGATGCAAATTTTTGCGGTTTTCGGGGCTTAGGAAGGGTAATGAACTCCCCATCTAATCTGGATTTGGTCTTTGCCCCTTAATATCCGTATTAATTATGCAAACAACCACGAAAATAAAAAACAAGCACAATTTATTTTTGCTTTTGCGCGGCGCTGCGATTATTTGCAAAGAAACATGCAGCAGAATGTTAATTGGAGCAGACAGAGGAGGAGATAAGAAAGCTAGAATTATACCTGCAAAATTTTGTACAGAGAGGAAGCCACAAAGCCACGGATGCGCGGCAATAACTGCCTTATACCGCGGAAACGCGGTCAGATCAAGGGATCACTGCACCAAATTTTCAGGATCGGTTTCTGTTCACCTCAGGAGCTCTCTGGATTATACAAAAAAAATTCTCCACAGCTCCAATGATTCCAGATTTTCTCGCAATCAAATCACAACACACGTATTAGGGTTTGTGCGAGTTTAGATCTAAAAATTATAATGGAATAAATTTTTCAACTCAAATTTCAAAATACGAACAATTAGCGCGCTATCCCCGGCAACGGCGCCATTTGATTGAATACGATTTCGGATGTGTAGTATGAAAATTGTAAAGAAATCACAACCAAAAATATTTTGACCGCAATCAACTACGGTGTCGGATGTAGATCGTTAGCGAGTGCAGATCATCCACAGGGAAAGTGTAATAGTTCGTCTTTTGAATTAGATGAATTGAAACTTTAAAAGAAAGAAAAGAAAACAATTCATGATTTATATTTGAAGTTCAAGAATTAGAAAATTTAGATCTAATAACAAGAAAAAGATAGAATCAAGAATTGATAGTTTGATGATTTTTCCAACCAAATATCAAGAATCGAATTGAGGCTCGTAGGAATTGATCAGATCTATAGATGTGATGCAATCTCACGATGACGTATTCTTATCCTTCGATGAATTGATACTAGATCGATGATGATCGTCTAGAATTGAATTAGGGATTTCTAGTGAAACTAGGGTTTCATCATTTATCCCTTGTTCCTTCGTCGATATCATTCACATTCTAGCCTCTAGTAAATTCAAGAAACGATCGTAGATCCCTAATTTCGAGCGATAACAATCAAGAAAGCATCGCAACGAAACTAGGTCATCGATTCTTGAACTTGCTAGGGTTTACAAAACTCGTAGCACTTAAGAATCGTTTTAAGATTTGTTACATCATCATTCTAATGATCGTCTCGACTCCTTGACGAGCGGAGTTTTACTCAAACATCACAACAAGAACTACAATTACAAATTGAGATCGAATCATGATGCAAGAATTTAAAGAAAACGAGATTAACGAATTTCACCTTTTATTTATATCAACAATTCCATTACAATCGCTCAAGAACTACAAGAGGAAGAACTCGATCGTCGATTTGGCTTCGCTCGTCTCCGTGAGTCGCGGATCGGCTTGGATCGCTTGCTCGGTTGAAGATCGGCTCCGCTCCTAAAAGGTTGAAGGGCTTCTCGCTTGATTGGTACTCGGGATCTTGAATTTGGATTGGAATTAGGGTTAGGGTTTAGCATAAGTCTTGTCACTAGACTTGTGGAAGAAGATGAAGATAGATGTTAAGAATGAGGAAGTAACCAACAACCCTTTAACCCTAGATCTAGGCTCCTATTTATAGACATCAAAACCCTAGATCTAGGCTTTCAAATTTGAATTTCCCTCCAAAAGTTTGTTGAGCAGAAGCTTCTAGATGAAGTTTGTTTAGCCGAGCCTTCTAGATGTGCCACGTGGAGAATCGGGAGTCTTCTGGAAGCTTAGGCAGTTACAATAAGCACGTGGAGGAAATTTGAGCCGATGACGTCATCAAAGTGCCGCGGAACCGCGGCGCAAGCGCGCTCCCGCCGCGGAACCGCGGCGGTTTGGAAGCCTTAGGGCTTGGAATTTCAGATACTTGTTTGGGCTGATGTTTGTTGGCTTTTCTGATATGTTGATTTTCCAAATGAGTCCCTGATCACTGCCAGATCTCTGGCCTTTGAGTTGGCGTATTTTTCAGCACTGTTTTCATAATTCTGGCTTTTGTTCCTGCAAATTCTCGAGACAAGTGTTGCGCAATATAGGGGTGATGCGATGCCATGAAATGCAGTCAATTTCCCTAGAAATGCCGGTTTTAAAGTCTAACACATGCAATCTGATATTTAACGACTGATTTGCTAATATGTGCTATATGAATACCGTACACTTCTAAATGAGTGCAAATGATAGGGAAGTTGCCGGTTAAAAGATGCAGTATTTTCGACTGATCAAGTGCCCCTATACCAACACAGGAAACTCCTAAAAAGTTGGTCTTTGATCGTCTTACAACTACTGCGGCCCCTCTCAACGGGTCGTCCAACTCCAGCGCCTCGGTCTTCGCCAGATTGGGCCAAAGTTCCATGGGCCCATGATGAAGCCTGCATTTCAAGAAAAGGTTGTTCCGTAGAGAGTAACCATCCCTGCTCCCGAAGTCGACAAGGCGGCTTCTCCTGCCAAAGGGTCGGTCTTTACAAAACTGACTGTCCTGACTCCCACCCCGGATCCCGTTCCCGCTCCAAAGTCTGTCTTTGACAGATTAAATACTGCTACTCAACGGACATCAGTCTTCTAGAGGCTGACGCCAGCAACAACCCTTCTCCCAAAAAGGGGGCATAACGAAGTCGCCCCTAAAGCTGAAACAATCTTAACGGCTCGACACGCTCGACGTCGCCACTGGCGCCGAATAAGGAAGGCTGGGGGCAACTCTCCCTCTGGGCTAACTCTACCAGCCCCAACGGTGGAAGTCAATGCTGCTGTTCCAACTGGAAACAGCTTTGAATTGCTGAACAAGGTGCGCAGGAACTCTCCTACCGCCGTACTGAAAAGATCTCATCCATCAGTGGAGAATGTTGCGGAAGCAAAGCCGGAACAGTCCCCTCAGCAGCTGTCCTCCAAAATCTACAAAGTCTGGCGACAGGTTTGGGACTCAGTGATTGATCAAGATTACCCTCCCCGACAGAAAAGGGTGAAGGTTCAACAAGAAGAGAACCATCTTGCCAAGCCAAAAAAGGCAACAGCTGTCTGGGTGCCCGCTGCGACGCCCCCTTGACTTCAACTGCTCAAAAGAAAAGGAGACTGGAAAAAGCTCCTGTGACTGCGGAAAACCGCAAAGGTATTGAGCCCAAACGCCCTAAGTCTGGGGGCATGATAGTACATACTGTCTACATGGCTTCTGGAAAAGAAGAAAGCCACGCTTCGACGGGTCACCGACCGCTCACCCGATCAATAACAAGGGCTCAGGAACAACAATGCCAGAAGCTTCAGGAGATGCTGACTGCAATGGCTGCACTCACCGGACCAAAAGAAAGCCAGGAGGCGTCATCGGAGCAGCGTCATGAATAAGAAACCGATGCCGACTTCCTTCGCAGAGTCCTTGAAAAGAAGGATAAAGAAGCCGCAGAACAAGCGGCTAATATAAAGCGAATGTCGCTTCTCTTCCAAGACATGGTCGGGATGATGTTACAGCCGGATCCTCCAGCCGAAGACCCTCCGATCATTATTGAAGATGACAAAGGGAAAACGTCGAATCCTCCTCCGGCTCTTTCAGCAGCCAAAGAGGAAACCATTTCTAATGCCGCTCTGGATGACTACATTGCTCAGCAAATACGAGCTCACCAGGAGAATGAAGCATCCGGCCAAGTTGTTAAAACTGGGCGACCATATCTAGGCTGGTATGACCAGATAAAGTACCCGCCGGGATATACCATCCCTAAGTTTCATGTATATAAAGGGACAGGAAATCCGCACCAGCATGTCGCCCAGTTCATGGCACTATGTGGTAATACCGGGGGTGATGACAAGCTTTTGCTTCGCCAATTCGTCAGCAGCTTGTCGGAGACGGCATTTGAGTAGTACTCCGAACTTCCAAACGACTCCGTCAAGACTTTCGCAGAAATGGAGTTGTTATTCACCCAGCAATTCGCGAGTGCTAGTGAACACACCCCAATAATGGCATTGATCAATGCAAGGGTGAAGCCGGGCGAAACTTGGGTTCAATACGCAATCCGATGGCGGAATCTGTGGTCAAAATGCGAACAGCACATCGAAGAAGCACCAGCGGTGGGCATGTTCGTGGGCACCCTAGACCCTCATGCAACTATTTCACAATTAATGATGTTCTTCAAACCGACCACGTTCCAAGCCTTGATCGACAAGCTAGCCCAAATGGACCAGATGGGTCATAGACTGTCTCTTCCGAAGCCGAAGCCGCGGAACGAAAAGGGTAAAGGGAAGGCGACCTTCATTGCGAATACCCAACAGCAGCCCAGTGCCCCAAAACTAACGGATCAACTGGAAGAGAGGCGGCGCTACTATAACGAGAAAATGAAGCGTCCTTACTCGTTCCCTCGGGACAAAATGAAGAGACTGTTCGAACTGGCGATGCGCAACAGGCTCATCAATCTGCCAAGTTCAAAACGACCGTTACAACCCGGCGAGGCTAATAGTCCCAATTATTGCCCCTACCACCAAACGGTAAGCCATCCAATTGAAGATTGCTTCGTCTTTAAGGGTTGGATCGAGGACTAATACCAGCAAGGCAAATTTGCGCTGTCTGAGAAGTGGAAAGTAAGCCCACCACAACTGCACACTCCTAAGAAAACGGACACACCAGGGGCATCGTGCTCTTTTGTTGAAGAAGCTCCATGGGAGGTCGCTCTTTCAGCCAAAACCAAAAGAATGCTGAATGATCTCCAGACATGCCCGGCAATCAGGTGGAAGAATCCGCTGGAACCCCAGATTATCAAGGGAATGCTGAAACTGCGCCCAATTCCAAAAATTGGTGATGATATGCAAAGCACTCACACCCAGCCGTCTAAATCTTCGAAGAAGAAAAAGAAGACCAAAAAGCCCGTGAAGCCTGGCGACAAGCGCACGGACCTGTAAAAGCAGATTGATGCGCTGGAAGAGTATAACCAGAAGGCGCGGACTCCAATCACACTCCAAGAATTTCTCAGTCACGTCCTTGAAGACGGAGATGGTGGAGAAGACTCGTCAGATGAATCTGAAGATTACGTAACAAGCTTCCATGTGATCTCTCACTCGTCGATAAACAATGAAGAAGTTCCTTACTCAGAAAAACTGGGGATAGGTCCTGAACCGGAACTTCTAGGGTCATCAGATGAAATGATTGATGCGTTCCTGAATGAAGCGCTGCTTAAAAGCAAGGCTGCTCGAGAGCGTGAGATGGCCATATTTGAAAAAGCCAAGCACCGGCGACTGGACGAAAGGGTTGAAATGCTCCAGCCAAATCAAAGCACATCCGCCATGAATAAAAGCAGGTTCAAGATGTGGAAGAGGTTCGCCAAAGCCGTATCAATAGGAATGAAGCTGCAACCCTCCGAAGGAAACATTCTTGGTGAAGCAGAAATGCACCCTACCTACTGCTTATATCATCGAAAGATTGCGCACCCCACCGAAGAGTGCAACGCTTTTAAGAGATGGTGGCAGGGATATGTTGCTCACCGGCAATATTTTAAGCGGATGAAACGCAAAACTCGTCGCGCGGAGAAGTACGACAGAGGAGCGTAAAAGAACTACCGGTAACTGTCGCATGGTTAACGCCGGGGGATCGCAAGTTCTCACCTTCGGGAGCGACTCCGACGAAGAAATGACTCTTGGCCCTCTTTTCAAAGAATCCACCTCGGGAAAAGAGGAAGAACCAAAGACCTGTGAAAATATTCAGTTGCGCAATCGTACGCTGCCCGAAAAGAATTTCGGACCCACGAATAGAAAAGATAAGGGAAAAGAAAAAGTCTCTGAGGATATCGCCCTAGATGACCAAGTCATCAAAGTGCTGACCGCCAAGGACCCGCCAAAGAAAAGTAAGGTGGACTACAACATTCTGGCACACTTGAGGAAGCTACCCTCGCAGCTCAGCATTCTCGATGCCCTTATGCTATCTAAAGAGGAGAGAGATTCATTGATCAAGGCGCTACAAGAGCCAGAGCAATTCCAAGCTTTCATGGCCGAAGAAAAGATGAAGGACGAGCTGGAAGAAGTGCGCACAGCCGATATCACCTTCGGCGATGGAGATCTCCTCCTTGGGACGTGCGAGCACAACCGTCCCCTTTATGTCTCCGGATACTGTCACGATATAAAGATAGGAAAAATCCTGGTTGACAATGGGTCTTCCGTCAATCTCCTCAACGTGAGAGTGTTGAAGGAAATCTGCATGAGCGTTCAGCACCTCGCTCGTGATAAAATCACCATCTCCGGTTTCGACTCCCAGTCATCACAGACTCTCGGGTCTGTGATACTGACGCTTCGCTTCGGGCTACTCGTCACGGATATTAAATTTCACGTCATTGATGCTAAGACCTGCTATAATGCTTTGCTCGGTCGGCCATGGTTACACGAGTACAACATCATCCCTTCTACACAACACCGGTGTATGAAGTATTTCAAAGATGGTCTCGAGTACACTATGACGGGGGATTTGAACCCATTCTCCGTGAACGAAGTCCGAAAGTACGAAGATGCAAAATACTTCTTACCAGATTTTGAGGACACAGAAAGATATCACAAACCGAAAAACAAAGCTATCACCACTATTCCGGTCTTCGGGAATGATACCGAGGGAGAAGAAGAGATAGTTTATTCAGGGCCGCCCCAATGCAACAACCCGGGACCGTCCGCCCCTATGTTGATCTTTGGCAGTGACTCGGAAGATGAAGTTAACGCCATATTTTCCGCTCAACCGTCAATACAAGCCTTCGCTGACGATAATCAGAGTTTGCAAATTACCATGGTTCCGCGGGAGCATTACAAAGAGCTCGATGCACTTGAAGCTTATAATGTGCAAGAACTGCAGACATTTTACGTCCCTCCCAAGCGAAAGGGTGAAGAGGCGATCCTATTCTACCGATCTGGGGAAACCAAAGTGGAAAAAGAAATCTGGCACGGCGCCGATTCAACGCTCGACAAACTCCAGCCCATCCGTCTGCCTAGATATTACTCGGAAGGCTTGAGAAGGCTATTGAAGTGCCAAGGGATACCCTTCAGACAGACTACTCGACAAGCTCGATTCTACAACAGGATTTGGGACGTCCCCGGAACTCAGCGAAAGTTGCCCAACGGGAGAATGGAAACGGTCGGGCTCGGATATGTCCAATCCAACAAACAGGAACGAGTCCATGGTAGCTACGTCATATATGACTTCGATGAAGAAGGGGACGCCCTGTCAGAAAACGTTGACCCTGAACCAAAACGAGATCCTACCATCAAAATGCCGAGTCCATCGTTCGAAGAACGAATGGACAAGCTTATCAGGGAAGCGGGTCAAAAGATCCGGGATGACCATAACCGTGAAATGGCCATTTACGAGAAGGCCAGGACGCAGCGCCTCCTTCAGCAGGCCGCGGATAATAATAATGCTTTTCCTCATCAACCCATCATACAAAGGGCCCGACTCAGAGGCAAAAATAAATCAAAGAGCGGGAAAGGCGTTCGACAGCAACAAAGCGGGACCAAGAAGCAACACGATCGGGAATCGAGAAATCCGGATTCATCTCTTATAAAGAAGATGAGTCGAGCATACTCTTTTCCCCAGAAAAAAACACGGAAGATACTTGATCTTTCCATAAAGCATCAAATAATTACACTTCCGGAGTCCAAACACCCCGAGCAAGCCAATGAGGTCTCTCATCCAGATTATTGCTCCTACCACCGAGCAATAGGGCATCCCCTCGAAGAATGCTTCTCCTTCAAGAACTGGGTCGAAGACCAATATTAGCTCGGCAAGTTCGCTCTATCCAGCAGTTGGAGGATAACTCCACCGCAGAGGCACGAACCAAAAGCCGCGCATACAGCGAGAATAGAACCAGATCAACATCGATCTTGGAAGCGATCTCGTACCTGTTACGCGATAACGTAGTCAAAATGAGAGCCCGAAAATATGGATGAACTCCCTTGGTGCTTCGAAAACAATGATGACGAGGTGATCTCAGAGTTTCCGTCGGCGCCAAAAGAGCTGGAAGATGGAATACATACTACTGCAGATAACATCAAGAAAATTGATTTGGGGACGGCAAGTGACCCGCGACCGACATTCGTCAGTGAGCTGCTGTCTGAAGAAAGGGTGGCTACGCTAAAGGACGTGCTCATGCAGCATAAAGATTGCTTCGCATGGAACTACTCTGAGATGCCGGGGCCAGTTCCAGAAATAGTTGTGCACAGATTGGCGATATCTCCGGATGTCAAGCCGATCAAACAAGCACCGAGAAGAATGCGGCTCGAGTTTAAGATGAGAATCAAAGCCGAGGTCAAGAAACTAATCGACTCTGGTTTTATCCAAGAGGTTCAATATCCTGATTGGATCGCCAACATCGTCCCAGTGATGAAGAAGAATGGGACGGTGCGCATATGTGTGGACTTCCGGGATCTCAACAAAGCTTGCTCGAAGGACGAATTTCCAGTACCAGTCACTGAGCTGATGATAGATAACACGTCCACTCAAGAAGTTTTCTCCTTTATGGAAGGCTCATCAGGATATAATCAGATAAAGATGCATTCAAAAGACCAGAAGAACACCGCTTTCCGGACCCCTTTGGGCATATTCTGCTACAAGGTGATGCCCTTCGGTCTAAAGAACGCCAGTGCCACCTATCAGAGGGCCATGACGAAGATTTTCGATGACCTCATATATGAATTCGTCGAATGCTATATCGACGACCTCGTAGTTAACAGCAAATCATACGAGGAACATCTAGAGCATCTGAATATCGTATTTCAACGCCTTCGGCAATACAACTTGAAGATGAACCCTCTCAAATACGCGTTTGGAGTTTCCTCAGGAAAATTCCTAGGATTCATCGTCCGACACCGAGGCATCGAGATAGATCCATCAAAGATCAAGGAGATTATGGAAATGCCCCCGCCAAGGACTCTCAAGCAACTGCGGTCTCTCTAAGGAAAGCTCGCGTATATCCGGTGATTCATAACCAATCTCTCCGGTAAGTGCCCTCCTTATAGTCACCTAATGATGAAAGGGACCCCTTTCGTTTGGGATCACAAATGCCAAAGCGCACTGGATGAAATCAAGCAGTACCTGCAGAATCCTCCAGTGCTGGCCGCTCCGGTCAAGGGAAAACCTCTCATCCTGTACACAACAGCCCTCGAAGGTTCTTTAGGCGCGCTATAGGCACAAGAGAACGACCAAGGGAAGGAGAGAGCCCTCTACTATCTGAGTCGAGTTCTGCTGGGGGCAGAAAGCAATTATTCTCCCATCGAAAAACACTGCCTGGCGTTGATCTTCGCAATAACGAAGCTCATACACTACGCGTTGGCCCATGAGGTCCATCTCATATCAAAAGTGGATCCTCTCAAGTACATAATGTCAAAAGCCATATTAACAGGACAACTCGCTAAGTGGGCCTTGCTCTTGATGGAGTTCTCGATAACTTATCGGCCTCTCAAGGCAGTAAAAGGTCAGGCCATCGCCGACTTCCTCGCTGAGCATCCGATACCTGCCGATTCTCCTTTGAATTGCGAACTGCCAGACGAACATGCATTTGACACGATCGACGGTAGTGATACCCGGTGGGAACTTTATTTCGATGGAGCGTCTTCCATGAAGAAGCGCAAACAAAGCACCCCTATAATCAAATAGGGGGTAGCCCTCATCTTCGTAACTCCACAAGGAGGGATAATGCGCTTCGCCTTCTCCTTGACAGAGCCAAGGACAAACAATGAAGCCGAGTATGAACCTTTGATAGCAGGTCTCGAGATCGCCATCGACATGGGAATTGAAAACCTCCTTATATGCGGAGACTCCCAGCTGGTCGTTAGTCAAATAAACGGCGACTACCAGACGTGCAAACCAGAGTTGGTGAAATATGGCGAAAGAGTGCAACAGCTGCTGACTCAAATTCCTTCCTACATCTTGGAAAGCATACCGCGTGCGGAAAATAGCAAAGCAGATGCATTAGCCAAGCTTGCTAAAGAATTGGCCGACGAGAACCTCGATGACGTAAGAATCGTGGTACAAAGATGTCGGGTTCTTGCACCGGCAGAAATATCTAGTGAGTCATCCGAAGAAAAGGCAATGACCGAGCAAATGGCTCTGCAAGTAAAAGACCAGGAAAAGGTTGAGGATTGGAGAGAAGTCTTTATGGACTACTTCAAATCCCGTCGAACACCTGAAGATGCATCCTCAAAACATCAGCTCATGAAGCGAGCCCTATCTTTTGCCTTCGTCAATGATACTCTGTATAAGAGGTCATTTGATTCTCTGTGGTTAAGATGCCTGGGACCTGAAGAAGCAAAAGAGTCGTCCAAGAAACTCACGATGGACTCGACGGTTCTCACCAAGTCGGCCCGAAGATGAAGTTGAAGATCAAAAGGATGGGCTACTATTGGCCCACGATGATTCAGGATTGCCTCGAATACGCGAAGCAATGCCACTCGTGCCAGATCCATGGGGACTTTATCCATCAGCATCCAAATCCACTACATCCAACGATGGCTAGTTGGCCGTTCGAAATGTGGGAAACTGACATAATCGGTCCCATCGAACCAACATCCTCCAGAGGACATCGATTCATTTTGGCGACGACTGATTACTTCTCCAAATGGGTAGAAGAAGTACCGCTGAGGGAAGTGAAGACGGAGAATATACTCCATTTCTTCAAGACACACGTCATTTATTAGTTTGGCACTCCGCGACGGATTATCTCCGATAACGGGCCAGCCTACAGAAGCCATAAGATCAGCCGCTTCACACAACAGCATAACATAGACTGAAGATACTCCTCGGTCTATAATCCCCGAGCTAACGGTCTAGCTGAAGCTTTCAACAAGACCTTGACAAAGATCGTGAAAAAGACGGTGTCTCGAAATAAGAAGGACTGGCATGAGAGACTGCATGAAGCTCTCTGGGCGTATCGAACTACGTTCAAAACAGCCACTAACACAACGCCGTACACGTTGGTATTTGGTACGGAAGGGTACTCCCCCTCGAAATAGAGCTACCCTCTCTACGAGTAGCAGTTCATTACGAGCTAACGGACGAAGAGAATGCTCACCTTCGGCTTGAGGAGCTCGATGCCCTTGATGAAACCCGACTCATAGCGCAACAAAATATGGAGGCTTATAAAGCAAAGATGACGCGCTCATATGAGAAATTGACTAGGCCGAGAACATTCCGCCAAGGCGAACTCGTGCTAGTGGTCAAGCGACCTATGATCCCCAATCATGCCAAACGATGGAAATTCGAGCCGAACTATGAAGGACCGTATATCATAGACAAGGTCTACCAGGGTGGAGCCTATCTACTCATGGACATGCATGGTGAAAGACCTTTCAGGCCAATAAACGGTCACTTCCTGAAAAAGTACTACGTTTGACGAGTCACGGCCTAGGTCAATGATATATGACGACGACTATATCCTCTCGCTATCTTCCTAAGCCCAAACTCTATAAGTGGTAGCCAGCTAACGGACCGAAACGTCCTTAAACTAACGACGGACCGAAACGTCCTTAAACTAACAACGGACCGAGATGTCCTTAAAACTAACAATGGACCGCAATGTCCCTAAACTAACCGTTGACCGAGACGTCGATAAACTACGGTGGATTGCAGCATCCCAAAGCTAATACAAAAAAAAAGAGAAAAAAAGAGAAAAAAATAAAAACGGTATGTCCATAAGCAAAATGGGCACGGATGAAAACTCGAAAGGGCTCCGTGAGTAAAAACAGCAAGGCTACCGGCGAGTTTATGAAAACCCGAAAGGGCGCAACCTCGTTAGAATAAAAAAAAAGAAAACGGTATGTCCATAAGCAAAAGGGCACAGATGAAAACCTGAAAGGGCTCCGTGAGTAAAAACAGCCGGGCTACCGGCGAGTGTTTGTGAAAACCCGAAAGGGTGCAACCTCGTTAAAAGACACTCGCAGGGTCCTCTCGACCTTGTGAGGAGAAACCAACCGCGTGAGATCCTTACGACTCACAAGGGAGCAACACACTTAGGGATCCCCACTATTCCTAAGGAAAAATTACACTTGCGAGATCCTCACGACTCGTAAGGAGAACCTTCTTATGAGACCCTCACGGCTCATAAGATTCAAAAGTCTTAAGCTACAGGGATCTGAAACTGTTCTTAAGCAGCCACCACAACATCAAATATTGCCCTACAAGCGGCTCAATGTTGACCCTTGTATATAATCCACGGGCGCGAGTAAACATTTCCCTAACAAAGTCTCATCCGTGACTAGGGATATGTCTACATGGTGAACAACCCTTGTAAGTCCTCTCGACTTATAAGGAGAAAACACTCTTGTAAGATCCTTACGACTTATAAGAGACCGTACATTTAGGAATTCTCATGATTCCTAAGGAGAAAACGCACATACGAGATCCTTACGACTCGCAGGGAGAAGTACCTATATGGGACCCTTACGGCTCATGAAGTCAAAAGCCTCAGTCGACAGGATCTTAACCCTGTTTGCTAAACCACCTTTGTTCAACATCGACAGAGGCAAATGATGATTCGCTCCTGGAGATATCCCAGTTGTAGCGGTGCTGATGCCGAAATCAGTGTCTAATTCCAAGCTTGCAGCAAAAAAAAAGTTAGTGAGCCACACATGCATACGAAATAGCCGAAATGATGGGGCAACTTGCAACAAAATCAGGAAGTAAAAATGTATGCATGCAAAATAGCCGAAATGATTGGGCAACTCGCAATAAAAAGTAGCGAGTAAAAATAAAATAAATAGCCGAAATGATGGGGCACCGCGAAAAATAGCCGAAATGATTGGGTAATCGCGACCTTCGCGATATAAAAGCTGAAATAATAGAGCATCGCGGAATGAAATAATAAAATGAAATTATTGCCCTAAAGGTGATATCACATCAATCCCTGTATACAATCCAGGGGCGCAAACAAAGAGGGAATCACACCTTTCCTCCCCAGGCTTCATCAGAAGAATAAGCCAAATCTCAACGGTTCACAGATAGCCTGGAGATCACCTCAACATTCGTCTCATTACGGCAGACACAACATCAAGCAAAGCGGAACCGCGGCAACTCCCAGTTCCATGGCTTGGCGGTGCATAGATGACCGAGAGTCAAAACCCGACTCCGTGAAATACGGATAAAGTCAACCCTTCCTGGTTACGTGGAACGCGGCTTATGTCAATCCTGACCCTATGGGAAACGTCCAGAGCGGATCCTGGTCCTCGCAGAGCACGGCAATGACCCCGTGTGAAGCATCCAGAGAGGAGCCTGGTCCTCGCAGAATACGGCAGTGAACCCGTGGGAAGCATCCAGAGCAAAATTCCTGGTTACGTGGAACGCGGCTTATGTCAATCCTGACCCCGTGGGAAACGTCCAGAGCGGATCCTGGTCCTAGCAGAGCATGACAATGACCCCGTGTGAAGCATCCAGAGCGGAACCTGGTCCTCGCAAAACATGCCAGTGAACCCGTGGGAAGCATCCAGAGCAAAATTCCTGGTCACGTGGAACACGGCTTATGTCAATCTTGACCCCGTAAGAAACATCCAGAGCGGATCCTGGTCCTCGCAGAGCACGACAATGACCCCGTGTGAAGCATCCAGAGTGGAACCTGGTCCTCGCAGAACATGACAGTGAACCCGTGGGAAGCATCCAGAGCAAAATTCCTGGTTATGTGGAACACGGCTTGTGTCAATCCTGACCCCGTAGGAAACGTCCAGAGCGGATCCTGGTCCTCGCAGAGCACGGCAGTGACCCCGTGGGAAGCATCCAGAGCAAAATTCCTGGTTACGTGGAACGCGGCTTACGTCAAATCCTGACCCCGTGGGAAACTTCCAGAGCGGATCCTAGTCCTCGCAGAGCACGGCAATGACCCGTGTGAAACATCCAGAGCGGAGCCTGGTCCTCGCAGAACACGGCAGTAAACCCGTGGAAAGCATCCAGAGAAAAATTCGTGGTTACGTGGAACGCGGCTTACGTCAATCCTGACCCCGTGGGAAACGTCCAGAGTGGATCCTGGTCCTCGCAGAGCACGGCTATGACCCCGTGTGAAGAATCCAGAGTGGAGCCTGGTCCTCGCAGAACACGGCAATGACCCCGTGGTAAGCATCCAGAGAAAAATTCCTGGTTACGTGGAACGCGGCTTATGTCAAACCTGACCCTGTGGGAAACGTCCAGAGCGGAGCCTGGTCCTCACAGAACATGGCTATGACCCCGTGGGAAGCATCCAAAGCAACTCCTGATTCCGTGAAATGTGGATGATGATAACCTCACTCATCACTTGCGGGTCCTCACGACTCGTAATCTTGTGAGATCCTTACGACTTTCAAGAGACAACACACTTAGGAATCCTTACGATTCTTAAGGAGAGATTACACCTACGGGATCCTCTCGACCGGTAGGGAGAAAATTCTTTATGAGACCCTCACGGCTCATAAAGTTGAAAAGTATTAGGAGGCAGATCTTAACCCTGAATCCTAAGCCATTGTTGTTCTGCAAAGAAATCGAGATAGACTATCCACAGAATACATTTAATAAAAGGGACACACCATCGTGAAGAAAATTTTGTCTTTTATTCATGAATCAAAATGAATACAAAGTACAATTCGTGAAAGAACAAAAAATATACTCTTATTCAGGAGTATGTACAAAGGAAGAATAAAGAAATATGTATACAATTCTTCAAGTCGGCGGGCGATTTAATAGATTGGCCAGTTCGTCCCTTTTTCGCTGGGCCTCGCCTTCATGGTTCAGTATCGTCAGGAGACGGGTGTTCATACCATAATATTGCATTATTATATTCCCCATTCTTATGCATTTTACAAATAAACAAGTGCTTTTGACCCATGTCTGCTACTTGGTTACAGGTTACAGGTTCTTGGAGCAAAAACGGTGAATTGATGAAAAAGATGATACAAAGTGAGACTACGACCAATAAATGGTAGAATCTTGATCAAGCCTACACGAAGATCAGTTCACAAAGTACGAGGCAGTGCAAGATTCAAGACTTTGTCTAGAAGCAACGGTAAAAGTCCACTACAGTTATTCACTGGGAGATCTGGAAGAAACCTAGAAGCCCAATTGAGAAAAGAACTAAAGAAGTAGGAAGAAGCAGTCAACCAGAGCTAGCACAGAGAAAATGAAGCAGCAAGTCATCTATCTGGCCGCGGAGCCGCGGCCAAACCATGGCTGCGGACGCGGTTCCGCGGCCGTGCGGAGCACGGAGTTGGTAAAATTTTTACCAAATTTCGAGGCGGCGCTGACTAGTCTTCCTAGGGGTACTTTTGTAAATGCAGACATGCGGCAATTGTAAACCTAGGGTTTTCTATGTCCTATAAATAGAGACCCAAATTCTTGTATTAGGTGATGCCTCTTTTCATCAATAAAAATTCAGAATTCTTTTGAAGTTTGGAGAGCATCAATTTGTAAGTAGGTTTATTTTCTGCCCTAGTTCTTAGATTTATTTTCTGCCCTAGATAGATAAATTCTTATTTGCCTTAGTTTAATTTAGAATAGAATTATTAATTTGCAGTAGATCATTAATCTCTTAACCCTAAAAACAAAATAAAAATAATGTCTTTTGTAGATCCCTCAATGAGCGAGTAGTTTCCTCGCTTGTTAGGGTTAGGAATAGGGAATGGTTTGAGAGATGAAGATCTCTCACCCCATTCTTTGCCAATCACTTATGAATAATTAGGACTCCATGAATAATTTCATATTCCGCTCCCTACGGCACTCTACCCACGAGGTAACGGTGATACCGTAGTCTAAAAGACCGGATATAAATGTTTTCCATGGAGGTTAGGGTAAGGATTAAGAAAGGACGGACAAGGATCTAGAGGAAGAAAGATAGTTTCTTCCCGATCATCCTAATCCCCTTTATTAATAATTACCAAAACTCCTAAAAAGATGTCTAATTTAGGGCATTGAAAGAGGTGCGAATCTTTATTTTACCAAATTTTATCTAAACCTAATCCTAGCAAGTTTCCTAATCCTAGTATAACTCAATTTAGTTTTTGTGATAAAAGATCCAACACCCTTTGGAATTAGCTCGTAAGAACATTTAGGAAATTAACACCATCCCTGTGGATCGACCCGTATTCACCGGCTAGCTACCAAGCGACACCGTTCTTGATTGCGGTAATATTATTTTTGATCGTAAAATCTCTCTAAATCAAATGGCGCCGTTGCCAGGGAATGGCGTAAAATTTCCTTTTTGTAATTTCGGGTTAATATAAAATATAAAAACCATAAAAATTGAAAAAAATAAAAAAATATATAGAAATTCTATCATCTTTTATTATTTGAAGGGTTTCTTGTGTGAATCTTTGCAGGATTGACGGATCTGGAGAAATCCAGAGTGCGAAACAGAAAAAGGTAGATCAGAACAGAAAGGGATTGGAACAACAGAACACCAGATTTTTTTCAGAGACCTGACGCCGCCATACCGCCACCATTCCGCCGCCGTAGACGCCTCCCGCCGCGGAACCGCGGTCCCCCTGTCCAGTCAGCGAGCGAAATTTGCATGATTTGTTTCCTCTTTCTCCCCTCTGCAAATCCCCATATATCTTTTGCCAAATCTTCTGCAGGATTCTTTGCGCTAAAAAAAAATCTTCCCCTTCCAATAATTGATTTTCTGCAGGATTCTTTGCGCCGCGCTTAAAAGAAAATTGATTGCAAGTGATTTACTGTTTTGCATATCTTTAATTGGACTTTAAGGGGCTTGAGACCAATTCAGATTGGGTGGGGATTTCATCACCCTTCCCAGGACCCCGGAAATCACATAAGGCATTTGCATTGACCAATCTTTAATTAAAAAATACTAGACTCAGCCCTAAGGACGTCGCTCTCAATAGGACAGAGGACTAGTTATAGGCATCGGCCGTTAATCCTAACCTGACTTTGCGGTGTCTAGGCAAGTGTGTCTAAGGAGAATGGTTACTTAATTAGGGCCACTACTTGTAGTGGAGAGCCTCCCACTCACCTGGCACTTACCTGGCCGCAATTGGCGGTGAAGAGGCGGTTTGAGGTCCTATTTCTAGCCCTTTGGAACAGTTAGGAGCTGTCTAGCTGACCTAGGTGACCCTAGATCTAGGCCTGATGTGCATTTGAGGTTGATTGCATTTGTGTCAAAGTCTCTTATCATAAATCTTTTTGCAAAAAGCTCCACATAAAAAAAGAAAGAGAAAATCTTTTCAAAAACTTGCAACTTGTCGCTAAAGAAATCTTTGCACCCACTTACACCACTTTCTTCTCATTGACGTTTTCTTACCTCCACATTCTGTATTTCACCTTTTTGACTACACTACCTCATTAGTGTATTTCCGGTTGGACTAGGGACACTAGCGCCCGATTAGTCCATGTGTCGTTGGTACCGACCGACGAACCTTTCGACTCCGAAGTCGAAATCCTTTCCACTTCTTCACTTTCACCTTCAAACTCTTTTTCCGAAGGTATGTCGGGATACAATCCTAACAACACCTAACCGACGGGACTGATTCCACCTCCGTTAGGTGCGAATAATTCGAATCACCCGCCTGTTGAAGCGCCCCCAACGAATTGCGCTCCAGGATCTCTTCTACCCAATCCGCACCGCCCTACCTACTTGTCTTTCCCTCCCACCGGCAAATGGGGACAATTTCGAGATCAAACCCCACTTCATCAATATACTGCCCAAGTTTCACGGATTGGAATCTGAAGATGCATATATCTTTATCAACAAATTCCAAACGTTTACGCTATGATGAAAACAACCCCATTAAGCGATGATGCTATAAGGCTAAGGGTCATTCCTTTCACCTTATGTGACTTAGCCGAGAAGTGGCTATACAGCACAGCGTCGCATTCAATTAAGAATTGAGAAGAGTTTGTGAAAGCCTTTCTTAAAAAGTTCTATCCTTATCACAAGACTGCTAGAATCCGTAATGAGATTATACAATTTTCCCAGCTTCCTTCCGAACCATTTTGGAAGTGTTTTGAAAGATTCAAAGACCTACTTGTTCAATGCCCTCACCATGGGATCGAAAATTGGCAACTTTGCCAAACATTATACGAGGGATTGAACCCGGCAACGAAGCAGTTGCTAGAAACCATTTGTCAAGGTCACTTTCTAACCAAATCTAGTGATGAAGCATGGCAGTTTCTCGAGGATCTTAGTGAACAAACAATTCAGTGGGAGAGCACCAAGACCACCTCATCTTCTTCTATTGGTCAGAATAGGGCAGGCATACATCACTTAGATATGTCGATTGCTATGAAGGCCGAGATAACCGCACTTACGAAAAAGCTAGAAGCGATTGAGACCAAAATCTCATCGCCTTCTCCTGCCCCTATTGTGCCTCCACGAACTGTTTGTGCTTGTTGTTCGGATCCATCACATCTCACCGAAGAGTGTCCTTATAATCCATCTACTCAAGGACATGATCAAGTCAATGTTGTCTTTCAGCAATGACAAAGAAATGATCCATACTCTTCGACATACAATCCGGGTTGGAAGAGTCACCCAAATTTCGCTTGGAACCAAAATCAACAATTCCAAGGAAACAACAATTTTCAAAGGCCTCCTCCTCCACAACAACAAGCACCTCCACAATCTCAATTTCAACAATCTTTCCAACAACAACCTTACCCTAATCAAGTGAAAAATTTTGTGCCAAACAATTCTTACCCGCAAAACAATTTTGTTCCACCTCATAATGACAAGGTTAACTCGCTCGAAAGAAGTCTAGATGTGTTCCTAAAGCAATCTACACAATCCGCAGCAAGGTTAGAAACTTCTATTCAATCTTTGGTGCAAAACAGTGCATCACATGATCAAAGCATCAAATCTATTGAGGCACAAATTGCACAACTCAATACTGCGTTGAAAGAGCGAGAAAAAGGAAAGCTTCCATCTCAACCACTGCCAAATCCCGGTCACACACATATTGCATACGAACAGCAGAATTATAACGTAAATGCTATGACCACGTTGAGATCCGGAAAAGTGTTTCAAAATAATGTGGGTATTAACAATGACACCCCTGCCGGTGGTCCTTCTTCATCTTCTTCACCTTCTTCTTCTTCTTCTTCGCTAGAGCCTATTCTTCATCCTTCACAAGGCTCTACTTCTTCTAGCTCGAACGGACCCACTTCTCACAACACGAACACATCTACACGGGGATTCGTTCTAACTCCACAATCAGATCCACAAAAATTAGACTCAACAAATTTTCAAAATGTTCCTTTTCCAAACCGGTTGAGATCCAATAAACCAACTCCACAAATGGAGAAGATTGTTGAGTTGTTCAAACAGGTGAGCATAAATATCCCTCTCTTGGATGCAATCCAACAAGTTCCTTCATATGCAAAAATCTTAAAGGACTTATGCACCAAAAAGAGGAAGTCACAAGTACCAAAGAAAGTTTTCGTGGCTAGTGCTGTTAGCGATGCTCTTATCCAATCTTTACCCCAAAAGCACAAGGACCCCGGTTGTCCTACTATTTCGATAACAATTGGGGACAAGAACATCAATAGAGCACTATTAGATCTTGGTGCTAGTATCAATTTGCTACCTTATTCTGTGTACGAGCAATTAGGCGTTGGAGAGCTTAAGCCCACTCATTGTACTCTCCAAATGGCCGACCGATCCATCTCCCATCCTAGGGGAGGGTTGGAGGATGTGTTAATTAGAGTAGGGGATTTCATTTTCCCCGTTGACTTTATTGTTATGGATACACAATCTGTAGCCAACCCCCGGAATCAAATTCCGGTGATACTTGGTCGACCATTCCTTGCGACTTCTAATGCGGTGATCAATTATCGTAATGGTTCAATGAATCTATCTTTTGGCAATATGACAATTGAACTCAACATTTTTAAGTTGGGAAATCAGCCTTCCGAGCCTAATTCTAGCGTACTTGATGTTTGCTCGATCAATGAGATCGCGAAGAAGGACTGTGAGTTCGAAAATTTTATGTTTGATCATAGCAATGTTGACGCCTCTAGTGCGTTCTTCCTAGAATCCGACACAGCTTTCACGGCGGACAACGATTATGAGTGTTTCATCTTTGTAGACGATTTGGAAGACTCACCGCCCGAGTTTGAGTCTTTTGCTTTTTCGGATGAGTTAGTTGAACCATCCGACTCGATTGCGTACACTCGATTTGAACCTTTGATGGAATCCTTCGAGTTTGAAATAGTTACACCATTGTTATCATCAATTGTTTCACCTCCTAAACTCGAACTAAAGCTTTTACCGTCGCACCTTAAATATGCTTATCTAGGTGAAAATGAGACCCTTCCCGTTATTATATCTGCATCTCTAGCTCTCGAGCAAGAGAAGGCCCTTTTAATAGTCTTACAAAATAATCGGCAAGCTTTTGGCTAGTCTATGGCGAACATCAAGGGGATTAGTCCCCTCATAGTTGAACATCATATACACTTGATGGATGATGCCAAGCCGGTAAGGGATCCACAAAGACGCCTCAACCCCATAATGAAACATGCTGTCAAGAAGGAGATTGTTAAATGTCTTGATAGTGGTATCATTTACCCTATCTCGGATAGCCAATGGGTTAGCCCCATTCATGTTGTGCCAAAGAAATCGGGCGTCACGGTCATTACCAATGAGGCAAATGAGTTAATTCCTACTCGCATCCAAACTGGGTGGCGAGTTTGGATCGACTATAGAAAACTCAATGCCGCGACAAGGAAAGACCACTTTCCTTTACCTTTCAATGACCAAATGCTAGAACGATTGGCTGGGCATGAGTTGTATTGCTTAATAGATGGCTATTCCGGCTATAACCAAGTCCCCATAGCCAAAGAGGATCAAGACAAGACGACATTTACTTGTCCTTTTGGCACTTTTGCTTATCGTCGCATGCCCTTTGGGTTATGCAATGCACCCGCTACATTTCAGCGGTGTATGATGGGGATCTTTTCAGACATGGTTGAAAAGTTCTTGGAGATCTTTATGGATGATTTCTCCATTTTTGGTGACTCCTTCGACGAGTGTTTGCTACACCTTGACGCAGTTCTTACCCGCTGTAGGGATAAGAACCTAACTTTAAATTGGGAGAAGTACCACTTTATGGTATGAGAAGGCATTGTCTTAGGACATGTCATCTCGCAAAACGGCATAGAGGTTGATAAAGCCAAAATTGAGGTCATTTCTAATCTTCCTCCTCCTAAATGCGTCAAAGACATCCGAGCTTTCCTTGGCCACGCCGGTTTTTATAGACGGTTCATCAAGGATTTTAGCAAGATTGCTAGACCCTTGACTCTCTTACTGGCCAAGGACACAACATTTGATTTTGACTCAACTTGCATGGAAGCGTTCGAGTCATTGAAACACTCTCTAATTTCTGCGCCCATTCTTTCATCTCCAGACTGGACGCATCACTTCGAAATTATGTGCGACACATCAGATTTTGCCATTGGTGCTGTTCTTGGACAGCACATTAATAAGATGCCGCACGTGATTTATTACGCTAGCCGTACACTAAATGAGGCCCAACTAAACTACACAACAACAGAAAAAGAATTTTTAGCCGTTGTGTTTGCACTTGAAAAATTCTGTCCTTATTTAATCGGCTCTCCAGTTATTGT
Organism: Agapanthus africanus; assembly: GCA_030015575.1. Taxonomy (NCBI): domain Eukaryota; kingdom Viridiplantae; phylum Streptophyta; class Magnoliopsida; order Asparagales; family Amaryllidaceae; genus Agapanthus; species Agapanthus africanus. Next base: position 33,463 of record JASDDO010000174.1, read on the forward strand.
GTATACGGACTATTCAGCTCTTCGCCACCTTTTTGCAAAGAAGGATGCTAAATCGAGGCTAATACGTTGGATCCTCTTACTACAAGAGTTTGACCTTGTCATAAGGGACAAAAGAGGATGTGAAAACGTAGTGGCCGATCATCTTTCACGACTTCCTTCTTCGCCTATACTCGAAATTCCAATCAAAGATGTTTTTCCCGATGAGCAACTCTTAACCGTTTCTTGCGAACCATGGTTCGCTGATATAGTAAACTACTTAGCCACCGGCTTGATACCTAACGATTGGTCGAAACAGGATAAACTTCGATTCTTGTCCCAAGCAAAGCATTTTTACTGGGATGAACCTGATCTATTTAAATACTGTTCCGACCAAATCATTCGTCGGTGTGTACCGGAAAACGAGTTTAAGAGTGTGCTGTCTTTTTGCCACGATCAAGCATGTGGCGGGCACTTTGGCCCAAAGAAGACAGCCGAGAAAATCTTGCAGTGTGGTTTCTATTGGCCACGACTCTTTAAGGGTGCATATGAATACTGCAAGACATGCTCCCGGTGCCAACACTTGGGCCGGATATCGCGGAGAAACGAAATGCCGCTCCAACCAATTTTGGTTGTAGATGTTTTTTATGTTTGGGGAATAGACTTCTTGGGACCATTTCCCAACTCCTTTGGGAATGTGTATATTATTTTGGCTGTTGATTACGTGTCGAAATGGGTCGAGGCTGTGCCTAGCCGAACGAATGACAACAAGGTTGTCGTTCGATTTCTTAAAGAACATATCTTTTCTCGATTTGGGCACCCTCGAGCGATTATAAGTGATAATGGTTCTCACTTTTGCAATAGGACTTTTGAGTCCTTAATGCGCAAATATTCCATTACCCACAAGCTATCAACGCCATACCATCCCCAAACATGTAGGCAAGCCGAGATTTCGAATCGTCAAATTAAGCAAATCTTGGAGAAAACGGTTTCTAAAAACCGTAAAGATTGGTCACTCAAACTGATCGATGCACTATGGGCTTTCCGTACTGCATACAAGACCGATCTTGGTATGTCTCCATACCGGCTTGTTTATGGGAAGACTTGCCACCTCCCAGTAGAGATTGAGCATAAGGCATTTTGGGCAATCAAAGAGCTGAATTTATCATTAGAAGATGCGGGTAGCAATCGAAAGCTGCAATTAAATGAACTAGAAGAGCTGCGGGATGAGGCTTATGATAATGCCGTAATTGTTAAAAACCGAACTAAGGTGTTCCATGATAAACACCTTCTGCGAAAAACGTTTAAACCTGGTCAACAGGTTTTACTCTATGACACTCGGTTACATTATCACCCCGGTAAGCTCCGTTCTAGGTGGAAAGGGTCATTTGTAGTTCGCACCGTTTATCCGCACGGTGCAGTCGATCTTGAAAATCCGGAGGACGGTACCTTATTCAAAGTAAATGGACATCGATTGAAACCGTTCCTCACGGCGGACCCATCGGAAGAGCTCCTGTTTTTGCAGGAGCCGCTTTACACCGATTAATTCTCCTCCACTTTCACCCCCGAATTTCAAATCTTCTTGCCAAAACTTTGTTTCCAATAAGTTTGGGGGTGTGTATCATTTGTAAAAACATAAATACAAAATACCATAAAAAAATTTTAAAAACAATAAAAAAAATTTTGGACCTTTTTGTAAAATTTCAGAATGAATAAATAAATAAAAATTTTATTTACAGATAAATTCCTCCTTTTGGAGGGTGTTTTCTACAAATTTCCATCTTTTCCCCCGCCCCCCGCCCCCCTATATAAAGACCTAAGCCCTCCCTTTTCTGTTCTAACCCTAAATTCATTTTCAACGCACCCGAGCGCCGCCGCCCTCAAAATCTCCAGCATATTTCTCTCCGAGCCGCCGCTAAACCGCCGCCCAACCCCTGCTCCAGCCGCGCTTCCGCCGCAGCTCCTTGGCTTCACCCTCTGAAACTTCAGGGGAGGTACCCTCTGCTTATTTACTCTCTGTTTTTCATATTTTAAATTCTGTAGAACACCATGTCGCACAGAATACAATTAGAGAGAGATTTTTCTCAAGTTTTCTCACACGAAATTTATGGTAGATACTTCACGAACGAAATTGAGCGGAGGGGTTGGAATTTTCTGATCTATAACCACCCATCTTCATTTGCACTACCTGATTTAGTTCACCAATTTTACGAATCCATGAAGGATGGGTGTCTGGCTGACTTAGGTTATATAAAATTGAACTGGGGATATCGCGAGATAAACATTGATAGGGATTTAATTCACGAGGTCACACTTATACCTCGCTTACCTGCACACGACCACCCCCTACAATTTGAGGACTACATGCCCCTGATGAGCACCGATTGCTCGAGGGTGCCTCGACAGGGTATTCAAGCTCGATCCCTTTTCGCGAATGTCTTGACCGTGTGCCGATGGGCATAAAATAACATTTTTGGAAGCTCCCATAACACAACTTTTTTCACCCCCTCCTTACATATTGTGCACACACTTATGATGAAGAACTCACGTTCCGATATGTGCACAGTATTGCTTAATTCTATAGGTGCGGGAAAATGGGCCACAAACTACCCATGTCCTATGTTGGTCACACAGCTTTGCCGATATTTCCTCCTTGTTGAGGAATTCGAACATTACATGTTGGGAGGGATACCGGTCCGACCTCTTATTGAGGGCGTTTCTACATCCTACGCATGATTGACTGATATATGGTCGAGGACCGAACCGGCGGAAAATGTACCCACTCGCACCCCTATCTCTAGCTCGACATCGAGCGAGGGCGAAATGACACCTCAAGAGCATGCACGATTAATGAGGAGAGCTGTGAGGGGAATTGATGCTTTAAGGGAGGAGTTTAGGGCGACGGCAAGAGAGCACGACCGTCGACTGACGGAGGTTGAGAGGGGTATTCAAACCCTGTTGGCTAGGGAAGAGCGATCACGTTCACGCTCAAGGGCGCGACGTGGGGCCGGGCAATGAGGGCACTGCTTTGCTTAAGTTTGGGGGAGATGGTGGTGTATATGTTATCTTTTGCATTGCATATTTGTATATATTTTTCTTTTTCTTTTTTCATATTTAATTTCTGCATTGCATCCTCATATAAAAATCATAAAAATTGAAAATTTTGAAGAAAAAAATTAGAAAAAGAAAAACTCATAAAAATTCAAAAATTATAAAAATTAATGTATTCAATTTTGGCCTTATTTGACTTGAGTTTGACAAAAAGGTTAACAAGCTAGGAACAACTAGATCTAGACTTAGTAAATTAAAAACCCTAAAAATAACCTTTCTTAAAGTTTAACGGTAAAAAGTATATGTCCTTGTAGTTTATTTAGAAATAGGAAAATTTTGAGTTCACTTCTTGGGTAAGTCAAAACAAAGGAAAAGTATTGATATTTTTATTAGAGTATGAGTTTGAAAAATAATTCCTAGCTTAAGTCTAGATTCTGAAAATGTATACCCTACAATTTGCACAATCACGCACCTTGAAACTTGGAATAGTAGAAGAGACCTTGAAATGCTCTTGTCTAAAGTCCTTAGTATGATGAAAAATAAAAATAAAAATATAAGCGTGAATAAAGAAAAAAATGAACACTGGTTTTTGTAATTACTTAAGGCTGCAAAAATAGAAAAATATTTAGCGAGGGTGTTTCATCACCTAGTGCCTTAGACCAACTGGTTTGGGAGTCACTGCTAAAGCCTTAGGTGTTACAAGACTAGGAATTACGCTTTAAAGTGCAAATGCATTTTGTAATCGGTCTTTGGTACCTCAAGAAGTATTAACGGTCGCATGAAGGATGTGTAAGAAAAATTCATTTAAAAATTCACCAATTAAGAAGTGCTTTGGACAACGGACAAGAGTATGATTGCTTGATTTGAATTTCCAAGTGTAGAGGTGATATATACACACACGTAGGGATATGTGATTAGGGTTTAGATAAGAGATAGGAATGAAGAATATAACTTGTATCTTTATTAGAGATGATAAAAATTCCTAAGTGGAGATAGAACCCTAGAAGGAAAACTTAAGAGATGCCAAAAGCTAAGTAAGTCTGCAGAACATATATAATCATAAGTTAAATGACAAGGAAGCGTGAAGAATATGGGTGGAAAAATTTATGAGTCGAAGATAATAGAATTCCTTGTTAGAAAACCTAATTGGAGAATAAAAATTAATGGGCCAAATTGATAGGATTTTGTGGGTAGTATCCGCTGAAAACCCTCAGGAGACAACACTCCTCCTACTAGGGACACCTAGAGGTTTAACGGCTTGTTGCACGAGCTCAGTGCAATCGCGTTTCCCTGCGAAAGTGAGGTTAGGTTTTTTTCGAGAATAAAACTAAGTTTGCTCGAGGACGAGCAAAAGATAAGTTTGGGGGTATTTGTTCATACCATAATATTGCATTATTATATTCCTCATTCTTATGCATTTTACAAATAAACAAGTGCTTTTGACCCATGTCTGCTACTTAGTTACAGGTTACAGGTTCTTGGAGCAAAAACAGTGAATTGATGAAAAAGATGATACAAAGTGAGACTACGACCAATAAATGGTGGAATCTTGATCAAGCCTACACGAAGATCAGTTCACAAAGTACGAGGCAGTGCAAGATTAAAGACTTTGTCTAGAAGCAACGGTAAAAGTCCACTACAGTTATTCACTGCGAGATCTGGAAGAAACCTAAAAGCCCAATTGAGAAAAGAACTAAAGAAGTAGGAAGAAGCAGTCAACCAGAGCTAGCTCAGAGAAAATGAAGCAGCAAGTCATCTATCTAGCCGCGGAACCGCGGCCAAACCATGGCTGTGGACGCGGTTCCGCGGCCTTGCGGAGCATGGAGTTGGTAAAATTTTTACCAAATTTCGAGGCAGCGCTGACTAGTCTTCCTAGGGGTATTTTTGTAAATGCAGACATGCGGAAATTGTAAACCTAGGGTTTTCTATGTCCTATAAATAGAGACCCAAATTCTTGTATTAGGTGATGCCTCTTTTCATCAATAAAAATTCAGAATTCTTTTGAAGTTTGGAGAGCATCAATTTGTAAGTAGGTTTATTTTCTGCCCTGGTTCTTAGATTTATTTTCTGCCCTAGATAGATAAATTCTTATTTGCCTTAGTTTAATTTAGAATAGAATTATTAATCTGCTGTAGATCATTAATCTCTTAACCCTAAAAACAAAATAAAAATAATGTCTTTTGTAGATCTCTCAATGAGCGAGTAGTTTCCTCGCTTGTTAGGGTTAGGAATAGGGAAGGGTTTGAGAGATGAAGATCTCTCACCCCTTTCTTTGCCAATCACTTATGAATAATTAGGACTCCATGCATAATTTCATATTCCGCTTCCTACGGCACTCTACCCACGAGGTAACGGTGATACCGTAGTCTAAAAGATCGGATATGAATGTTTTCCATGGAGGTTAGGGTAAGGATTAAGAAAGGACAGACAAGGATCTAGAGGAAGAAACATAGTTTCTTCCCGATCATCCTAATCCCCTTTATTAATAATTACCATAACTCCTAAAAAGATATCTAATTTAGGGTATTGAAAGATGTGTGAATCTTTATTTTACCAAACTTTACCTAAACCTAATCCTAGCAAGTTTCCTAATCCTAGTATAACTCAATTTAGTTTTTGTGATAAATGATCCAACAACATTTGGAATTAGCTCGTAAGAACATTTAGGAAATTAACACCATCCCTGTGGATCGACCCGTATTCACCGGCTAGCTACCAAGCGACGTCATTCTTGATTGCGGTAATATTATTTTTGATCGTAAATTCTCTCTAAATCAACGGGCCTCCGCATGAGCCTGTTGGGCCTGGTATGAGGCAATCCGGCCTTCAAGCTCTTTTTCAGTAGACTTATGGACCTCAACCATTTCACAAGTGAACACAGCGGCTTTATCGATGGCTACCACCTCCTTGATGGCCTCTTGAAGCACTCGCCAAAGTTCATACAATTTATTGGCCTTGGCCGTAAGGTTGGCTTGAAGCTCCCTCGGCGCTTTAGAAGCCAGCTCCCTCTTTGAAAACTTGCGGCCGAGCCTCTTCTCACATGATATCATATTGGTTGCACACCGCTCAATTAGACCCCGTAAGCTCTCCTTTGCAGACACAACCTCCGAAGAAAGGCGTGTACATTGAAGCACATGAAAGCAAGCCTCCACCTGCCGACAAAACTCAACCCAGACTTGCACCACTGCTTCACTATGATAGGTCGCAAGAAAGAGAAGAGAGCTGTTAGCTTCAGCAGCAAACGCTTCGGCCGTGATTAGACTGCCAGCGTGAAGTTCCTCGATTAGGGATGACAGAGAGGCGAGACTTAGCTTTGCCATCCGTTCCGAGGCACGCAAAGCATAGGGACCAGGTGGCATGGCGATGCGTGACTCCAGCGTGGTGAGAACTGGAAAGGCTGTTGATTTAATCAAAAATAATATTAACCGCAATCAAGAACGGCGTCGCTTGTAGCTAGCCGGTGAATACGGGTCGGTCCACAGGGATTTTGTGTTTTCCTAATCGCGCTAACGAGTTAATTCCGATGGGTGTCGGATTGATTTATTAAATCTAAAAACTTCCAAATTAAGTTATACTAAGATCATCTAGATCTAAGTCTTGCTAGGGTTAGGCTTAGGGGAAGTTGAGAGATTAAAGGTTTCCTCACCGCTTTCAATGCCCTAATTTAGGTCTATTAGATGTTATGGTAATTATCAATAAAGTGGATTAGAATCTTTTGGGAAGATATTTCTTCCTCTAGGTTCTTGTCCTTCCTTTATCGATCCTTACCCTAACCTCCATGGAAAACACGCGCAACCGGTCCTTTGTACTACGGTATCACCATTACCTCGAGGGGTAAGGTGCCGCAGGGAGCGGTGTGTGCGTGTATGAATGGAGTTCTAATTCTTATGTGTGAAGGGGCAAGAAAGGGGTGAGAGATCTCATCTCTCAAACCTTTCCCTAAGGCTAACCCTAACAAGCGAGGAGACTACTCGCTTATTAGGGGATTAAAAGACATTCTAAATTAAAAGAGAACTAAAGCAAAGAAATAAAAGGAACTTACTAATTTTTATTGATGGCTCTCTCTAAACATGAACACAGTACAGATCTGAATTTATGAAGTGAAAAGAGGCATACCTCAAAAGAGGAATTAGGGCTTCTATTTATAGATCATAGAAACCCTAGGTTACAATTGATTCGCACATCTGCTTTTACAAAAATGCCCTCTAAGAAAAAGACCTAGTCAAAGATCCGCACCACCTCTGGAATTTTGGTAAAATTTATTTTCACAGTGGGCTCTGGACGGCCGCGGAACCGCGGCCGCAGCATGGGTTGGGCCGCGGTTCCGCGGCCCAATGATGGAGTTGAAGGCACCAAATTCTAGGATTAGTTCTGGGCTGTTTGGGCTACTTAATTCTTTATTTCTTTTCTCAAATTAGCTTCTGGTTTTCCTCCAGATCTTCCAGTGAACATTGTAGTGGACTTCTACCCGTTCGCTTTGTGTCGACATCTTGAACCTTGCTTTGTGAACTGATCTTTATGTAGGCTTGATCAAGAGTCTTCTGTTTATTGGTCAAAGTCTCACTTTTACATCGTCTTTTATTATTTTCACTGTTTTAGATCCAAGAACCTATAACCTGTAATATGTAGCAGACATGTGTCAAAAGCACCTGTTTTATTTATAAAATGAATAAGAATGGAAAATATAATAATGCAATATTATGGTATGAACAAATACCCCCAAACTTATCTTTTGCTTGTTCTCGAGCAAACTTAGTTTTATTCACGACAAAAACCTAACCGCACTTTCGCAGGGAAACGCGATTGCACTGAGCTCGTGCAACAAGCCGTTAAACCTCTAGGTGTCCCTAGTAGGAGGAGCGTTGTCTCCTGAGGGTTTTCAGCGGATACTACCCACAAAATCCTATCAATTTGGCTTTTCGACTTTCATTCTCCAATTAGATTTTCTAATTAGGAATTCTATTATCGTCGACTCGTAAATTATCCATGCATATTCTTCACACTTCCTCATCGTTTAACTTAAGATTATATATGTTCTGCAGACCTACTTAGCTTTCGGCATCTCTTAAGTTTTTCCTTCTAGGGTTCCATCTCCACTTAGGATTTTTTATCAACTTTACTAAAGATACAAGTTCTATTCTTCACTCCTTTCTCTCATCTAAACTCCAATCGCATATCCCCACGTGTGTGTATAAATCACCCCTACACATGGAAATTCAAATCAAGCAATCATACCCTTGTCCGTTGTCCAAAGTACTTATTAGTAGGTGAATTTTTAATTGAATTTTGCCTATACATCCTTCATGCAACCGTTAATACTTCTTAAGGTACCAACAACCGATTACAAGATGTGTTTTCATATTAAAGCGTAATTCCTAGTCTTGCAACACTCAAGGCTTTTTAGCAGTGACTCCCAAACCAGTTGGTCTAAGGCACTAGGTGATGAAGCACCATCGCTAAATATTTTTCTATTTTTACAACCTTAAGTAATCACAAAAACCAGTGTTCATTTTTTTTTCTTTATTCACATTTTTTTATTTTCATTTTTCATTGTACTAAGGACTTTAGACAAGAGCATTTCAAGGTCTCTTCTACTATTCCAAGTTTCAAGATGCGTGATTGTGCAAATTGTAGGGTATACATTTTCAGAATCTAGACTTAAGCTAGGAATTATTTTTCAAACTTATACTCTAATAAAAATATCAATAATTTTCCTTTATTTCAACTTAGCCCAAGAACTGAACTCAAAATTTGCCTATTTCTAAATAAACTACAAAAGCATATACTTTCTACCGTTAAACTTTAAGGAAGGTTATTTTTAGGGTTTTTAATTTACTAAGTCTAAGATCTAGTTGTTTCTAACCAGTTAACCTATTTGTCAAACTCAAGTCAAATATGGCCAAAATTGAATACATTAATTTTTATAATTTTTCAAATTTTTCAATTTTTATGGGGTTTTAAAATAAGTATGCAAATGCAAAAATATGCACAAATGAATGCGAAGGAAAGAAGGCTTACCGAGCATACCCCCAAACTTAACCTTGACAGTGTCTTCACTGTCATGCTACACCAAGAGGGTTGAGAATATCGGCACTCCCCTGTTTATTTATTTAAGAATTGTTTTTATATTTTTTTTGTTTTATTGGTAAAAGAAAAACAAAAATATATATACAGAAAGGCCCCCCCCAAACTTCTAAACTCGCTTCACTACCTATCGTTCACTCCGTTCACTTGCCTCGGTTTGAAACAATGTTAAACGTCATTTCCAAACTTTGCAAAGACCAAACGTCAATACCAACCATTCGAAAAATTTATCTGTATAGAGTATCGGTTGGTGGAAGAACATGTTGTACCGATCCAAAAAGAATTGGGAAAGATAGAAGTGGTGGAATGGAAAGTGTGGAAGTAAATAGATATGATGTGATGATGAATCAAAACGAGAATGTGAATGATCAACAATCAGTGGAATATTGGCATTCTCGTAGCTTATTAAAAGAAATGGGGATGGTTCAACTTCTAAAAGAGCAGGTTGACTAACCACACTATCCCCAAGATATTTCTGTGGATCCTTCATCGACTTGGCATCATCCATCATATGCATATGATATTCAATTATGAGGGAACTAATCTCCTCGATGTCCGCCATAGTCCAGCCGAAAGCTTGCCGCCTATCTTGTAAGACCATTAAAAGGGCTCTCTCTTGCTCGAGGGCTAGAGAGGCAGATATGATAACGGAAAAGGTCTCATTCTCACATATGTAAGCATATTTAAGGTGAGACGGCAAGGGCGTGAATTCGTGTTTCGGAAGCGAAACAATCATAGGCAAAATTGGGAAATCTACCTCGAACTCAAAGGACTCTAACACAGGTTCAAAATCGCTGCAAACAACCGATTCGGATGGTTCAACTAACTCATCCAAAAATTCAAAAGACTCATATTCGGGCGGTGAATCGTCAAAATCATCCGAAAAAGTGAAACATTCATAATCAATATCGGTTGTGTCAACTGTGGTAGGCTTAAGGAGGGACGCACTAGTGGTGTCAAAACTGTTTTTATCAAACAAAAATCTTTCAAACTCGCAGTCCTCCTGCGTGATTTCGTGAATAGAGCAAACTTCTCGTGTACTAGTTTTAGGCACGGGGGGCAAACTTCCTAACTTGTAAATATTGAACTCACTAGACGTCTTCCCGAAGGATAGAGTCATGGAGCCATTGCGACAGTTTATAACGGCATTGGAAGTGGCCAAAAATGGTCGACCGAGGATCGCCGGAATTTGGTTCCGTGGGTTAGCAACAGGTTGTGTGTCCATAACAATAAAATCAACGGGGAATATGAAATCCCCAACTTTGATCAACACATCCTCTAGCTCACCCCTAGGATGGGTGAGTGATCGATCAGCCATTTGGAGAGTAAAACGAGTGGGTTTCAACTCTCCAATCCCTAATTGCTCGTACACGGAGTAGGGAAGCAGGTTAACACTAGACCCAAGATCTAAAAGTGCTCGATTGATTTTCTTATCCCCAATTGTTATTGAAATCGTAGGACAGCAGGGGTCCTTTCGTTTTTGGGGTAAGGGTTGAGGTTGGTTAATAGCATTGCTCACTGCACTAGCCACTAGCACTTTCTTGGGTATTTGAGACGACTTTCTCTTTGAGGCGCATAAGCCCTTTAAGATTTTCGCGTATGAAGGGACTTGTTGGATTGCATCCAAGAGAGGTATATTTATGCTAACCTGCTTAAATAACTCCACAATCTTCTCCATTTGTGCAGTTGGTTTATTGGGACTCAACCTGTTTGGAAATGGAGCATTTTGAAAATCTGGTGAGTCCAAAGTCTGTGGAGTAGAATGTAGAGTTGGAACGGATCCCAGTGTGGGTGTGTTCGTGAAGTAAGAAGTGGGTCCATACGGATTAGAAGAAGAAGAAGAGCCTTTTGAAGAATGGAGAATAGGCTCTAGCGGAGAAGATGAATGTGAAGAAGAAGAAGAAGAAGGAGAAGAACCACCGGCTGGGATGTCATCACTAGTACCCACATTATTTTGCAACACTTTTCCAGATCTCAACGTGGTCACCGCATTTACATTATGATATTCATGTGCGTTTTGTGTGTGACCGGGATTTGGCAATGGTTGAGATGGAAGATCTCCATTTTCTCTCTCGCTCAACGCAGCAGTTAGTTGTGGAATTTGTGCCTCAATAGATTTGATGCTTTGATCATGTGAAGCATTGATGTGCACCAAAGACTGGACGCAATTTTCCAATCTTGCTGCGGATTCTGTAGATTGCTTGAGAAACGCATCTAGACTTTTTTCTAGCGAGATAACCTTATCATCATTTGGTTGAACCAAATTATTTGTTTGATTTGGATAAGGTTGTGGTTGGAAAGGTTGCTGGTATTGAGTTTGTTGGGATGCTTGTTGTTGTGGAGGAGGAGGCCTTTGAAAGTTGTTGGTTCCTTGGAGTTGTTGACTTTGATTCCAAGCAAAATTTGGGTGACTCCTCCAACCCGGATTATAAGTTGAAGAGTAAAGATCATTTCGTTGTCGTTGCTGAAAGGCAGCATTGACTTGATCTTGTCCTTGAACAGGTGGATTGTAAGGACACTCTTTAGTAAGGTGTGATGGATCCGAACAACAAGCAAAAACAGTTCGTGGGGGTAAAGCAGGGGCAGGAGAAGACGATGAGATTTTGGTCTCAATGGCTTCTAGCTTTTTCATAAGTGCGGCCATCTCGGCCTTCATAGCAATCGACATATCTAATTGATATATGCCTGCCCTAGATTGACCAATAGAAGAAGATGAGGTGGTCTTTGTGCTCTCCCACTGAATTGTTTGTTCACTAAGATCCTCGAGAAACTGCCATGCTTCCTCACTAGATTTGGTTAGAAAGTGATCTTGACAAATGGTTTCTAGCAACTGCTTCATTGCCGGGTTCAATCCCTCGTATAATGTTTGGCAAAGTTGCCAATTTTCGATCCTATGGTGAGGGCATTGAACAAGTAGGTCTTTGAATCTTTCAAAACACTTCCAAAATGGTTCGGAAGGAAGCTGGGAAAATTGTATTATCTCATTGCGAATTCTCGCGGTCTTGTGATGAGGATAAAACTTTTTAAGAAAAGCTTTAACAAACTCGTCCCAATTTCTAATTGAATGTGATGCTGTGCTGTATAGCCACTTCTCGGCTAAGTCACATAAGGTGAAAGGAATGACCCTTAGCCTTATAGAGTCATCACTTAATTGGGTTGTTTTCATCATGGCACAAACGTTTTGGAATTTATTGATAAAGATATAGGCATCTTCGGATTCCAATCCATGAAATTTTGGCAGCATATTGATGAAGTGGGGTTTTATTTCAAAATTGTCCCCATTTGTCGGTGGGGGTGAAAGACGGGTAGGTAAAGAGGTGCGGACAGGGTAGAAGAGATCCTGGAGCACGATTTTTGGGGCGCTACAACAGGCGGGAGATTCGGGTTATTCGCACCTAACGGAGGTGGAATCAGTCCCGTGGGTAAGGTGTTGTTGGGATTATATCCCGACATACCTTCGGAAGAATGTGAAGGTGAAGGTAAGAAAGTGGAGGGAATTTCGACTTCGGAGTCGAAATGTTCATCGGTCGGTACCAACAAAACACGGACTAATCGGGCGCTAGTGTCCCTAGTCCAACCGGACATACACTTAAGGAGGTAGTGTAGTCAAAAAAATGAAAAACAGAATGTGGTAAGAAAATGTCAATGAGAAGAAAGTGAGTGGTGGTGGGGTGCAAGAATTTCTTTAGCGACAAGTTGCAAGTTGTTGAAAAGATTTTTCCCTTTTTTTTATGTGAGATTTTGCAAAAAGATTTTTGAAAAGAGACTTGTGACACAAATGCAATCAACCACAAATGCACAATCAGGTCTAGATCTAGGGTCAGCTAGACAGCTCCTAACTGTTCCAAAGGGCTAGAAATAGAACCTTAAACCGCCTCTTCACCGCCAATTGCTGCCAGGTAAGTGCCAGGTAAGTGGGAGGCTCCCCGCTACAAGTAGCGGTCCTAATTAAGTAACCACTTTCCTTGACACACTTGCCTAGACACCGCAAAGCCAGGTTAGGATAAACGGCAGATACCTATAACTAGTCCTCTGTCCTATTGAGCTCGAAGTCCTTAGGGCTGAGTCTAGTATTTTTTAATTAAAGATTGATCAATGCAAATGCCTTATGTGATTTCTGGGGTCCTGGGAAGGGTGATGAAATCCCCACCCAATCTGAATTGGTCAAAAGCCCCTTAAAGTCCGATTAAAGATATGCAAAACAGTAAATCACTTGCAATCAAATCTTTTTATTTTATGCGCGGCGTAAAGAATCCTGCAGAAAATCAATTATTGGAAGGGGGAAGATTTTTTAGCGCAAAGAATCCTGCAGAAGATTTGGCAAAAAGATATATGGGGATTTGGAGAGAGGGGGAAGAGGAAACAAACAGTGAATTTTCGCGCGCTGACGTGGTAGTGGGACCGCGGATCCTCGACGGGAGACGGCTTGCGCGGAGGAAAGGCGGCGGAAATGAAGCTTCAGTTCTCGAAAAAAATTGTGCTGCTCTGATTTCCCAATTCCTTTCTGTTCTGATGTACCTTTTTCTGTTTAGCACTCTGGATTTTTCCAGATCCGTCGATCCTGCAAAGATTCACAAAAAATACCCTTCAAACAATAAATGATAAAAAATTTATAATTTTTCTTTTTCTGTTTTTATGATTTTTTAATTTAGATTAACCCGAAATTACAAAAAGGAAATACTACGCCATCCCCGGCAACGGCGCCATTTGATTTAATCAAAAATAATATTACCGCAATCAAGAACGGCGTCGCTTGTAGCTAGCCGGTGAATACGGGTTGGTCCACAGGGATTTTGTGTTTTCCTAATCGCGCTAACGAGTTAATTCCGATGGGTTTCGGATTGATTTTTTAAATCTATAAACTTCCAAATTAAGTTATACTAAGATTATCTAGATCTAAGTCTTGCTACGGTTAGGCTTAGGGGAAGTTGAGAGATTAAAGGTTTCCTCACCGTTTTCAATGCCCTAATTTAGGTCTATTAGATGTTATGGTAATTATCAATAAAGTGGATTAGAATCTTTTAGGAAGATATTTCTTCCTCTAGGTTCTTGTCCTTCCTTTATCGATCCTTACCCTAACCTCCATGGAAAACATGTGCGACTGGTCCTTTGTACTACGGTATCACCATTACCTCGAGAGGTAAGGTGCCGCAGGGAGTGGTGTGTGCGTGTATGCATGGAGTTCTAATTCTTATGTGTGAAGGGGCAAGAAAGGGATGAGAGATCCCATCTCTCAAACATTTCCCTAAGGCTAACCCTAACAAGCGAGGAGACTACTCGCTCATTAGGGGATTAAAAGACATTCTAAATTAAAAGAGAACTAAAGCAAAGAAATAAAAGGAACTTACTAATTTTTATTGATGGCTCTCTCCAAACATGAACACGGTACAAATCTGAATTTATGAAGTGAAAAGAGGCATACCTCAAAAGAGGTATTAGGGCTTCTATTTATAGATCATAGAAACTCTAGGTTACAATTGATTCGCACATCTGCTTTTACAAAAATGCCCTCTAAGAAAAAGACCTAGTCAAAGATCCGCGCCGCCTCTGGAATTTTGGTAAAATTTATTTTCACAGTGGGCTCTGGATGGCCGCGGAACCACGGCCGCAGCATGGGTTGGGCCGCGGTTCCGCGGCACAATGATGGAGTTGAAAGCACCAAATTCTAGGCTTGGTTCTGGGCTGTTTGGGCTACTTAATTCTTTATTTCTTTTCTCAAATTAACTTCTGGTTTTCCTCCAGATCTTCCAGTGAACATTGTAGTGGACTTCTACCCGTTCGCTTTGTGTCGACGTCTTGAACCTTGTTTTGTGAACTGATCTTTATGTAGGCTTGATCAAGAGTCTTCTGTTTATTGGTCAAAGTCTCACTTTTACATCGTCTTTTATTGTTTTCACTGTTTTAGATCCAAGAACCTGTAACCTGTAATATGTAGCAGACATGCGTCAAAAGCACCTGTTTTATTTATAAAATGAATAAGAATGGGAAATATAATAATGCAATATTATGGTATGAACAGCTGTTCAGATTTATAAACAGTCAGCGAAACTTGTAAGCAAAGAACAAATGGAACAACGTTGGGACTTTACTTACCCACAGTCATGCAAGAGGGATCTGAAAGCTCCCCAGGCCCTTCAAGAATCTCAACCTCGTCGTCAGCCTCCAGAACTGTAAAAGACATCAATGTCATTTTATGAAATAGTAATAATGCTGTGAAAAGAAGGGCAAACAACACTAACTTTGCCCAGACGAGAGGACAATGCGCTGAGGAGATATCGCTTGTGGAGCAACCATCTCCAACAGACGCTGAAAAGACTGCCTGGGAGACAGATCAGCAATAGATGCCGCCAATCTGCGCAATTCTGAAAAGACAGAAGGGTTCAGATAATGGAAAAATTACTAATTTCAAATATAGAAGGCTACCTTCGACGCTCCTCCCATTCTGAGTTGGAGAGATAGCAGCTTCAGCGGCCTCCGCCGTGACCTCAGGCACATCATCGGGGACGCGAACTAGTGTAGCGGCTTCTGAGCAAGGAGCAGTGGCTACCACTGCAGGCTCCAACGAAAGGACGGTAGCCTCGACTACCTGTACCCTAGTCTCCGAGCCGCCCCCAGAAAGATCCATTGGAACGGCGACCGATGAAGATGCCTCCTTCGAGGGAGCAAGTGCTTGGGGAGTGGAAACCACCGAGGGAGACTCTATCGCAAGAGCAATAATTGCATCAACCCCCTTGTCACGCCCCGCTTCCTAAAATACGGAATACGAGGGGTTGACAAGGCCAGCCATGATCCTACGGTCAAGGAAATGTCCTGCCGTAGTCACACTTCGGCTTCTAGCTTTACGTGGTAAACAGTAAATAATGCGCAGGTAATGAGAAATGCAGTGACTGAAACAAAATAATATAAGGAACTGACCTGATGGGAAACAAAAGGGTATAACTCTGGATAGCTAATCAAGATGTCCGTGATGTGCGTCTGGTCCTGGTCCCGGCTAAATCCACTCCTCACACTGAGCATGCATACTCAGGTCGTCAGAGCGACACAATAGTAATATAATATATAGATACATGTGACAACTCGAACAGTGATAATAGATATATAAATAACAGTAAATCAAGACGGTATAGATATGAACATGTAGTAACCAATGAAAATGTTTAATAGATCGGGTGAACAGTAAAGCAGTAATATAGTATGCCAGGTATGTCAACACAGTAAGAAATGTATATCGATGCCATCATTCCTATCAGTCTCTAAGTCTCACTGTACAGGTCACTAAGCCTATCGTCAGTCCAAGTGTGAGTGTCAACCACTCGCGAGTGTCCTCCACCCAAGGGTAGGACCCAAGGGCAAGGGACCACGGCCCAACATGTAACTCACGGTAATAATCATGTACCCTGTAAATCTCCATATATCTCCATATATATAATCCGGCATGGGACTCCCGAGATTCTGTTGAACTCACACTCAAACTACCCATCACCCCGTGGTCTACATCAAACGCTAACCATAACCTCAAATACCAGTCGATCTGTGACAAGTCTGCGCGAGAACTGGAGACAGGATCTCCATCAAGCACGTCCCGACTAATACCCAAGATAAATGGCAGTGTCTGGTGCCTTATCTGCGACACCCGTGCAAGAGCTTCCATAAGTGTCCCATACCACTTATAGTCACACGTACACGCGTCCCACAGACGTCGACAATGCAACAGAATAATACGGTTGACTGATTGTGTACAAGTACGTGTCACTTTCACTTATCCACTCATGCACGAACACTAACGTACTTGCCACAATTATCACTAATACCTAACACTGGGTAATGCACATGATCACTAGGTTATCAATGCAGTGACATAAGTATGATATGATGAGGAGACAGTATGCAAAGCATGATTAAGATGTCATAAAACAGTATTCTACCACTTGCGCCATTGATCATAAATCATACGGGTACAGTTTAGCGAAATAATGAATGGGGCATAAATAGTATGTTCAATTATCTATCCAGCAAATTTAGTTTCACGTCAATCGGGTTTCAGGATCACTAGTTATGGCCATTTCATTTTAAGCATTCACGGCTGGGAATCCGGTTTCAGAATCGGAAGTCCGTTTCGCAACGCATTTTAATCCCAGTTGGGATCAGAATTTAGCGACGTTACAGTTGAATGAAATCTAGGGTTTCCAATAAGTTTTTCAACGCAATATACGGATTCTCAATCGCGTCTATACGTCAGGAGTTATACACTGTTCAATACTAGTATGTCAATTCTAATTCTGTTGGGACTGTTATACGTCCCCATCTTTTAAATTACAGATTAAATAGCAAATGATGACGAAACAGAATGAAACCACTTGTGTTATCTAGCTAAAAGTTTCACCTTTTATAAACAGTGGATGTCCGCAACATACGAGTTAAGTAAACAAGGTGGTACCCATTACGGTACAGTAAACAACAACTAGAGTCGCTCTGGACTGCAGTCCGAGTCGCACTCCGAACCAAATATTGTTATAATTTAAGTACAGAAATCATTAGAAACTTGCATAGGGTCATAGTTCGTCGAGTCGTCTTCGATTTGATCCCTCGAACGCATCATTCCAGTATGTACATAATTTACGATGATTTTAACGGTTTTCAGATACAAGAAATTTCCAGTTTTACAGGTAAACTTGGGGGTAATCGTTTCAGTTGTTAATAGTCGTATTATCCAGTGAAATTTATACACATTATTCATCATTATATAGGCCAACAATAATAATCCAATTCCGTCAAAATAGATGAATAATCTCTTAGGGATCATGCATCGAACAGGTTTATCACATAATCTATTGGATGATGTAAACTTGTAATCTATATGATATAAGCTTGTAACTCGAATAAATTAGCATGTAGCAAGTAAAAGTACTTGCCTGGAGACGTTCTGGTGATGCACGGCAGCGGCAACGGCGATCTCTGTAGGTGTTCGACGAAATGCCGGGGTCGACTAGGCTTGGGCTTGCGTCGTAGCTTTGCTGTTGATGCGTGGATGCCCGACTGTGTTGGGTTGTCGATGGAGGAGAGGTGATGAGGAGTTGATGGGGTGTTGGTGGAGTTGTAAGGGAAGGGGGAGGTTGCAGTTGCTCATGGTGGCTAGAGATTAGCCGGTGGTGAGCTGAAGGAACTCGGTGTGTATTGGGTTTTCTCGGGATCGAAGTCGGCGAGATGGAGTCTCAGCGATGGGGTTGGGGTCGAGTTTGGTGCAGACGAGGATATACTCAGTGATGATGGGTTTCGGTTGAGGGGGTGAGAGAGAGAGCTCGGAGAGAGAGAGAGAGGGATTTTAGAAATCAGAGAGAGAGAGAGAGAGAGAGAACAACAGAGAGAGGGAAAACAGAGGGAGAGAGAAAGAGAGAGAGAAACAGGGAGAGAGAGTTGTAGAGAGAGAGACAGGAAGAGGAAGATTCCCTGAGTGTCAGCATGGGTCGACGGAGGCGCCGTCGGGGTGCAGGCGGTGGCCGTGGATGGGTGCAATGAGGTTGGTGGCCCGTGGGTTTGGGTGTGCAGGGATCAGCGTTCTGTGGTGTGGGGTGATGGCGGTCGCGGTGTTGGGAGGAGGAGGAGAGAGATTAGGGTGATTCGTCGTCGTCGACGGAGGTGATTGGACGGCAGAGGTAGTAGGTTTTGGGTGAGTTTTGAGAGAGGAAGCGGAAGCGCGGAGAAGGAGGAGTTGAAGTGTGAGGGAGAGAAGGAGAGACGACGAGGGGATCGCGAGGGGAAACAGCTAGGCGTGGGCGTGAGCGTGGGTAACGGCGCTGCGACGTGGGCGCGAGCATGGGCGAAGGAGGCGGATCGCGGGAAGCAGGGAGCGGGAAAAGTGGGGAGTAGCCGTTGGGGAAGAAGGCGGGTCGGGTCGGGTTGGGTTGAAGCGGGCGGGGATGAGGAGAATGGGCCGGGCCGAAAAATGAATTCCCTTTCATTTTTTTTCCTGGTGGGCTGGGGTATTGGCCGGGGCTGCTGGGCTAGGAAAACAAAAGGAGTTTTATATATTTTACTTAAATGGAAAAAATCCTTTGGGCTGGGAATGGAAAAGGCTGGGGAATTTAAAAAGAAAAGGGGAAGTCCTCTGGGCTCAGGACGCTGGGCTGGAAAAATCTGGAATATTTAAAGGGAGGAAAATAGAATGGAAGGAAACTAGTTGGGCTGGGTTTTAGGATTAAGGGAAAATGAAAAGAAAATAAGTTTATTTAAAAGAGAATGGGCTGATGAGGTAAGTTTGGGTTTAATAGGATTTTGACATAAATAAATAAATAAATAATTATAAATAAAGTAAAATTTTATAAGTTAATGAGAAACACGGATATTGGTATAAAAAGGGGCTGGGTATTACACCCCTCCACACTGATTGGTGTTTCACTGGGGATATCAGCAGAATCTACGGTCAAAGCATGACTTAGAGCCTCCGCCGCCGCCGAAGTCCCTGCAAAGTTTGTACAAGGATAAGGATACATATATATGTATGCAAGAATTACAAAATATTACAAAAGAGACATATGGACATACTGATGCGCAAGGGAGCCTCCGATATGGCTTGTTCGAGACGACGCTCCTTCCTGAGGAGATGTGCTTGCCGAGGTCCATGGGTAGACTCGTGGCCACCCGTCCACAGTGAAAGCGCGTCCTCAGCGTCGGCCGAAATGGACTATTTAAGGGCCCTTTCGCCCCATTCTTCCAAGGGGCCTATGAATCGTCGCCGTATCCACGGAGGGTCTTCGTAAAAGATGAAGGCAGGGTAGGGCTTCTTCGGAATCCTTACGTTCTCCGATTCACCTTGCAAACGTCTTATATCCTCAGCCAATTGTGCGGATTCCTCGGCAGATGAACTCGGGAAAAGTAGGCCGCCATCCGATTCTTGCATAGCCAGCGGTTCGTCCTGAAGAATAGGCTCAGACTCTATTAAAGAGTCGAGCAGATTGATGGCCGTCTTCCTCTGCCTCTTGGACCCAGAACCAACCGCTGAAGACGATCGTTTCCTCCCCCGTGGAGCTTTGCTACGACACTGACCCACTTCACCTTCAACGCCCTCGCTTGGCGGTGCTACCGAGGAAGACACGGCCATTGTCGACGCTGCGGACGATGATACTGCTACCGGTGCCCTATTAGCCCTCGATTGAGCCTGAGTACCCAATGGCATACCAGCTGTGGGAGTGAAGTCCACTTCCGCCGCCTCCGGAATAAGCGCAACACTGGTGTCCCTCAGGGGAAAGCGAACCGGTGCACGCGGTCGCGGTGGAACTCTCTTGGCTTGAGTCGGAATGGGAGCGTTGTATCCAAGAAGCACCCTCTTCTCCTCAGCAATAACTGGACTGACCAGATGAAGGTATCGGCCCGTGAAAGACCCCACACATCGAGGAATATGGTCGGCTTCAGGAATCATGAAGCGAGAACCGGTGTTCAACCTCACAAAGTGATGAGCGGCATCACGAACGACTTCAGGCGATGGGCTAGGCGCTACTGTAAATGCCTCGAAGGGGACGCCCTGATCATATCCAAGCTGCCGGGCAAAGCGGTGTGGGTTATACCGCATGAAAAAGGCCGCACTGTTCTGACGAAATACCAGGTAACCTGGTCTGATCGCGTACAAGTGCATAGCTTCCCTAGGCTTCAGAGAAGGTACATCCTCTTTCGACAAGTCGCAGAGTTGTTGAATCGGACCTGAAGGAGCAGATATAACCCGATCAACGAATACCAATCCGCACGTACTAGGATAGGGAGAGATCAACACACGAATAGCCCCAGACTGAATCGGGTCAGGAGCAGAAGCACCCACCAGCCGCATGAGTCGCGGAAAAGTGTAGGCATCATAGAATTTGGGTCTCTGGTGCATAGCAAAGGCCCCCAACACATGCATCTCAATCCAAGATGTGAAGTAATGAAGAGAAAAATTTACCACATCCACACCTGGAGTTGAAGTATTAGCCGCGGCGCCTAACCCATGATAAAGATGCGCTAGCGCTGGGATGCCTACAGCCAGCCGTGTTCCCTCAGCAATGCGATGACCGAGGCTCTCATGAAACGGAAATGCATAGGAATGACGAACCAGCTAAGCCAAACGCTGATAAAGCCCACAAAGAAAGCCTCCTCATCCATGCCGGGAGCTGCAATTGACTCGAAAGACACCGCCGACATAATAGGAATGTAATACTGCGGCAAGTCCTCTTCTTTAGTCGGCCGCCTGTCTAAACCAAACCCAAAGTGGTCGTTAATGTTCGCAAACTTCGGAGCCGTCTTCGATAAGACACCCTCACGAAGGAAGCAAGCGATGAAACTTTTAAAAGTGATGCCCTGCTCCTCTGACTCTGTGAACAGTTGTCAAAAATGCCCAGGGTCTTGATCAAACTCGGGCGCCTGTGGCGGAAGGCGTTCTCGGTAGACAGGTCGTCAAGCATTGCGGGCTCAGTTTCAAAGACGTACTCGTCAGGAGGCAGCAATTCTTCATAAAGTGTACCCCTGATCGGAAGCCCCGAGATCTCGCGAAATTCTTCCAAAGAAAGAGAAACTTCACGGTCCCCTAGAAGGAAGGTCTTGGTGGGAAGATTCTATTGGTTCAAGAAAGCCTTAACCCACCAGACATGAGGAGATTGGTAGTGGAAGAGGGACGCATATATCGCCTGATAAAGCCCAACCCTCTGCAGTCGTGCGCGATGGGCGGACAAGATGTAGCGAGCCCAAAGAAGGTATCCCGTAGGGTGTCGAGGGGTAAGCCCTATCTTATAAATCTGCCCCCATGGCTGGGCCTCGCCCTGGAAAATGCGGCTCCCCAAAATATATATAGCCGGTATCGGATGGTTTGGGATACCAGTCGTCGAAGGCTTAAGCCGTCCCATCGGGGTCCAGTTCAGCATCTCCACAACGAAGGCAGTCCTTGGAGGATCCATCGGCAGGAATGGATAGGTAGGCTTCGTCGGTATCTCACATAGAAAACCGCGACGGCCGTGGATGATGTGACCGTACCAAGTCCCCCATAAAAGCAAATTGGTGCGATTCGGGTCATGAGCCCTGATCATCGCCATCACTTCCTCGTCAGATGGCGACTGAGGAAAAGCGGCCTCCGAGCGAATAAAAGGAAAATACGGAACGGAAGTCATTGTGCCTGAAATAAAAGAAGGGGAAACCGTTAAAGCGAAGCCAACAGTGTGTATATATATATATATATGTGTGTGTGTGTGTGTGTTTATAAGTGTATATACATAGAAAGACAAGTGGATGAAAGCGACAGGGGACTCATTTTATGGGACCATTGGTTACAAAACATATGGGCCCCACAAAATCAAGATGGCGGCTTGCTAATGATGAGGCAAAGCAATTACTATGAGACAAAAGAAAGATTCTCAATAAATGAACAATGGATTTCAAATGACCCTACACATTCCTCAACAAGAAATCCATCTTGGACTCTGTAACAAATCAAACAGAAGCTAGGGAATTAAATTCCCAGAAAACACCATTGCAAACATTTTCTTCTTCTTGGTTGCAAAGAAACAACTTAGGGCAAGAAAACCCCAAAAAGTTCTCTGGGAAGAACTAAGTTCTTCATAGGAATTAAATTCCTTTTGAAAAAGGGTAATTAAATTCCCAGAAACATTTTTCAAAGCCAAAGCTCTTTGAGATGGAATTAAATTCCATGGGAAAGGCAAACACCACCATTGACCCCAGAAGACCAGAGAAACCCTAGCAATATCTATTGTTTAAGGATTGAATGGTTTTCTTTTTAAAGAACATAAGAAAAATAAATGTGTTCTTGTTAAAGGGAAAACCCCTTAATCTGGATTTAAAATCCAATAAAGATTTCTGCAAAAGTTCTTCATTCGTTCAAGATTATTACCTGAGGAAAGGGAATCTTTCAACAGAGTTAAACTCTAGAAAATTTTCGAGACAGAGAACTAAGCTCTGAGAAAAGAGAATTAAATTCTCAAAAGGGAAAAAGTTAGCAAAGGAAGAAGATGAAAGAGTGGAGGCGCTTCTGAAGAGACCCCTGCATTTATAGGATGTGATGGGAAACGTTTCATCTCCCCTATTCCCTAGACAGATCCAACGATCATAAAAGTGACAGCGTTGCACTCACGTGCAAACACGTGAGAGCAACGTAGTGGGGGCATTTATTCCTGATTAAAAATCAGGAACTACCTCAATGAGATATCACGTGCTCACACGTGACCAGGGGTCACGTGTGGACACGTGATCTATTTACAGAGATAAATTCTAAGCAAGTAGAGGTGTAAACAAACGGCTGAGAAAAGACCCCAATGGGGGTCACGTGTTCATACGTGACCAAGGGTCACGTGCCAACACGTGATAGGCTTTGAAAGCATTATAACCTGATAGAATTAAATTCTAATTAAAGGGAAATCAGAAACCCTAAATGGGAAAGTATTTCTTTAAATCTTTCCAAACAAAAGAGGATTATGCTCTGTAAAATGGAGCACCGTTGGATTAAAAATCCAAGGGTGATTAAAAATCACCAATTTATGGAAAGATTTTAGACAAGGAAAGATTTCCCTAAAATTTACCAAGAATAACAAACAGAATATCTTTTGGATTAAAAATCCAACGGTGAATAAAATTCACTAAGTGATCTAAAAGATCATATTAGTTATGAAAAACAAACAAAATCTTTCAATGAAAGATTTGATAAACAAATTGATTCTTTTCCTTCTTCTATAAATAGGAGCCAAGTGAAGAGAAAGAGATAGAATTTTAGGATCTTGAAATTTTCCAAAGGCAAATAGCAGAGAGAAAAGAAAGGAGAATTTAATTCTCAAGGAAAGAAACCCTATGTGAGAAAAGGGAAAGAGATCAAAACTTCAAAAAGAGAATTTAATTCTCAATCTAAGAGTTTAACTCTTCTGCAAAAGAACTTAGTTCTTCATCTGGTTGAAGATCTGCAGAAGAAAATCTCCCCATAGGTTGAGAATTTAATTCTCATCGGGTTGAGATTTTTCCATGCAGATCCAAAACTTAGAGGGGGAATTGAGTTTAGAGAATTTAATTCTCCCAATTCATAGGAATTTAATTCCTCAAAATAAAACTAGGGTTTAACCCTATATAAGAATTTAATTCTCTCAATTTATAGGAATTTAATTCCTCCAAGATAAAACTAGGGTTCAACCCTAAAGGAGAATTTAATTCTCCTAAATTTACAGGAATTTAATTCCTTCAAGATAGACAAAACTAGGGTTTAAACCCTATTTAAGAATTTAATTCTTTCAAATTCACAGGAACTTAATCCCTCCTAAAATGAAATAAGAGTTTCACCCTGCATAAGAATTTAATTCTTTCACATAGGAATTTAATTCCTCCAAACCACAATTAGGGTTTAAACCTTATAAAGAATTTAATTCTTAAAAAATAAAAAGACTTGAAAGATCTCCATGCATACAAAGGACTAAGGTCACGTGTCCTTACGTGACCCCTGAAAAGATCCCCCAAAATGAGAAGGAATTAGCCCAGAGGCAATGCCTCACGTGCTCCCACGTGACCTCCAAAACAACGAGAATAAAAACAAAGACAGATTATAACTTGGGCGCTCTCACGTGTTACCACGTGACCCCTTGATAAAAGCTTTAGTAATCAGCGCACAAATATCCATCACGTGCTAACACGTGATGGCCAAAAGAGCAAAAGTGTTTAACACTTATTTGAAGAACAAAGTAATCTGGCCCCACCTTTGGGTACCCTCACGTGTCCCCACGTGACCCCTCCCTCTTTATCGTTTAACACTAATTTGACAACTTTATTTCCAGTGTTTAACACTGTCATCTTCTAGTGTTTAACACTAGTTTGACAATCTTATTTCTAGTGTTTAACACTAATTTGAGAATTTTATTTCTAGTGTTTAACACTAAATTAAGAATTTTATTTCCAGTGTTTAACACTGTTGTCTTCTAGTGTTTAACACTAATTTGAGAGTTTTATTTCTTGTGTTTAACACTGTTGTTCTCTAGTGTTTAACACTATTGTTAGTCAAATTGGTTAATTCTCCAGAGGCAAAAGCCTCCCCTTCAACTGAATCTCAAAATTGAGTAAAATTCAGAGCTATAATGTTTAATGCTCAGTCAAAGATAAAAATGTTACAAAATCCCTCAAACTCTTGTTTAAGCATTGCTGAATGATGAGGGGCTGAACACAGACAAATGTCCAATGGTCCAACAAAGGGCCAATACTTCAAATCTAATTGGACTTAGCCCAAGCTGGCCATAAGTCCTCAATTCAGGCTTACTTGAGCCAATGTGCTCATAATCTAATTAATTGATCTTAGTTCCAAACTAGACTACAGATCACTTAATCCACTTTGGTTCGAAGGTACACCTCTTCACTCCTCTGATATTTGTCGTTGTAATCCTTCAACGTCTTCAGAGAGGTGACGGGTCCCGACAACCACACATTTCACGGACTATGATGTCCTTAACCTTGACTGTGAGGTCTTTAAACTCACGGACTATGATGTTCTTAATCTCGACCGTGATGTCTTTAAACTAACATTGGACTGTGGGGTCCTTAAACCCATGGAACTAACATTGGACTGTGGGGTCCTTAAACCCATGGACTATGATGTCCTTAACCTCGACCGTGATGTCTTTAAACTAACATTGGACTGTGGGGTCCTTAAACCTATGGACTATGATGTCCTTAACCTCGACCGTGATGTCTTTAAACTAACATTTGACTGTGAGGTCTTTAAACTCATGGACTATGATGTCCTTAACCTCGACTGTGATGTCTTTAAACTAACATTGGACCGAGATTTCCTTAAACTAACATTGGATCGCAATGTCCCTAAACTAAACAATAGGGCCCAAATGCTCTCTTGTTGGATCTAAACGATCCCATTAAGTTGATCTTAGTCTAAAATGAGACTAACGTATCCTTAACAAACGTTTAAGTCGATCTTAGTCTCAAATGAGGCTAACGTATCCTTAAACCCAACCCCCCAAACCCAAATCTAAGAAAAGATACGGATTTGGACTAGTCTACGCCCTACGGGCGACAACATAAATTAGTCTCCGTATACAATCCACGGGAAACCAAACACAAAAAAAACTCCCACGACACGAAGTGACCATATGGAGAAGGAGAAAGTGGTTACCGCGATGCAGTAGCGTAATTAACTGCAGGGGCTTGAGCATGCAGGGAAGAGCGTCCCCACAATCAAAAACCCCTCAAGCGAGGGGGAATCTGACGAAGTCTGCTACATCGGCCGCATCCGTTTAAACCTTCGATACATGGTGCCATAAATCAACTTGGCATCTTCGGAGAGGTGGACGGATAGCACCAATTAGCATCTGTCCCGAAATTCAGGCAAGACGTTCATCGCGTCTTTCCGCATTTCGGAGGGGAACAACGACCACCAAAGATCCTTTAGAAATTTTACACTAAGAATTCCCCAAAACCATAATATAACCTTCGTTGTCTAGCTGACTTGTAGAAATAAGACTTTTCTTCAGATCTGAAATGTGTCTTGCATTCTTCAGCTTTATCTGACCTCCTCCTGATGGTTGCAATATGATCGTCATTTTTCCAACGATCTTGCACGGCTGACCGTTTTCAACCATCACATGTCCAAAGTCCCCTTGAATATACTCGCTAAAATGATGCCGACCTTAAGTGCAATAAAATGATGCCCCCGAATCTCGAAACCAGGTATCCGTCTTTGTCCTCTCGTTCGCCGATAGACAAAGCCCATGTTCCTCTTATTCATGTGTAGACACCACATTGGCTTCCTTTTCATCTGCCTTCTCATCTGAGCCTTTCTGTAAGAGTCTACATTCACTTTTTCTGTGACCCTTCTTTCCGCTGTTATAACAGCCGCTTTGGATCTTCCCTTTTGATTTTTCTCAGCTCTTAGACTTGTCATTCTTCCTTTTTCCCCTTTCCCTTGTCCCGCTGCAATTCTCCACTGAGAGTGCAGAAGTTCCCGAACTCCCACTCACAGCCTTTCTCCTCATCTAATCATTTAATAAGCAACTCACCACATCATTAAATATGACAGTCCCTAAAATCAAGTTGCTTACCGCCATCACGAGGTTTTTCCATCTCTCTGGCAATGAACATAGAAATAACAGGGCTCGAATTTCATCTTCAAATACAATTGAAATCAATTCGAGATGGCATTTCATGCTATTGAATTTATTCAGGTGCTCTTTTTTCGAACCGTTTTTTGCCATCTTCATATTGAAAAGCTACTTCATCAGAAATGTCTTGTTTGATGTTGAAGTCTTCTCATACAATTTTACTAATGTCGTCATTAGCACCATAGCTATCTTCTCTTTTAAGATATTGAAGGTCACTTGCGAAGTCAACGATAGCCTAATCGTCGCCAAATCTTTCCTATCCAATAGACTCCATATCTTATCAGACATCTTCTTGGGCCTTACACCGAACAACGGAAGATAAAAAATTTTCTGGTATAGGTAGTCCTCCATCTGTATTTGCCACCAACCATAGTTATAACCATTGAACTTTTCGCTTCTTATTTTATCCTCGGCCATCTTTCGTTTATACCGCCATAGCGAACTCAACCTCTCCCTCGGATCTGAACCAATGCCTTCGAAAATAAAATCTAAGAAGACGGGGAGCGAATACAAGTGTCGTCACCCACCGTAAACTTAGATCGTAAATCAAAAGATCCTTCGGTTGCTTAACCACGCTCTGATACCAACTGTTGTGGATATAATATAATATCGCAGAAAAGACAATACACGAAACAATGCTAACGGCCAATCCTCGCAATAAACAATGCAAATAACAACGAAATATAAAACAAAAAAGTACGTAAGAATAAGAGAATCACAAAGCAAAAGAGACAAGAGATTTGTTAACAAGATTCTCTCACCGTATGGCTAGTCTTTGGCAGAGCGGAATCTGCAAAGTTTTACCAGATCTTGAATCAAGTATTACACCCACGAACAACTCTAGGAGATTTCTCTCAAATCTCTCTAGATTCATAACCGTCACCCTCTCTCTTTACAACAGTATCAATAGCCTTTTAATTTGCCTCGCAACATATCATATGAGAGGCCCTATTAATAGCTTAACCCCAATACTATACAGATTAGCGATAAACCCAGAAATTACTAAAATATTCAATTTCCATAACATACCGCATCTCTCTCTTTGAGCCGGCTCAACATGCCCATAAGCCAGCTCATGTACACAGAGATTATTGGGTAATTCCATCATTTTCACGACCCGAAAACGGAACGTGACCGGCACCTAAATCACGTGACGTTTAAAGACGTGAGGCAATCTAAGTAAAGACAAAATTCGGAATCTAAACCAAAAGTAAAAGAATAAAGAGGTGAAGTTTTGGAAAAAGGTTGTAAAAAATATAAATAGAGTTTGGTTTGAAAACGTTTTGAAAACAAGTTATCGTAAAAAAAATTCGGCAGCATCTCCTCTCTAATTTTTGAAAGAAAGTGAGTACAATAATCAATATAAGAGCATACCACACACAGGAGCTAAGTCAACGTCCAAACGGCGGAAACGCAAACCACGCAATAATATATGACACCGCAGGCAAAGAATATCACAAGAAATAAGCAGCAGAAATAAGCATAACTGAATCGAGTCGGCTCCACACGAGCTCGACAACCAAAATAATACAATCTCTCAGCCTCGCCTCTAAGTCAAATATACATATGGTATATGGAGCATAATAAATACAATATACAAGTACAAAAGAAAACGGATACAAGTATACTCATAACCCACCTAAGCAAAATGATCACGTCTCAAAGGTAAAAGTATGCCACAAGCCGCGACTATTTCGAGCGATCGATCCTACAAGAAACTGTGGCACAACGGGGGTGAATTTTCAGCTCGTGAGTAATAAATAATATCATTAAGTGGCAATCGCATGCATAGACTAATCAACAACAAATCCTAAGTGCAAGGTTATCATGATGTGTAGTAACATGGATGTGTTATATATAAAGTAGCATATCATAAAAAATCTCGCATAATAGAAAATGGAAATATCATCAATAAAATCATCATCAAAATCCCATGTCCATCATCATTAATCAATCTCAAAGTATTGCAGGCGCCGTTTCTCGGAACGATCCTTTCATCAAATAACACCGATCAGTATCCTCCGGATATCTGACGTGTTCCGCCGTGTACCCGTAATCATCTACATCCCCATCTCGATTACCGGGTACCACCAAATCCATACACCGTGCATCCGTAATCGGCTACATCCCCAACTCGATTACTGGATAACACCAAATCAGTCCACCGTTTATCAGTATCCGTAATCGGCTACATCCCTACCTCGATTATCGGATATCACCAAATTATAAATACAAAGAAAACTCATGGTGGACGCATCATCACCAATCAAGAGAAAACCGCAATTTTGAAAACGAATCCAAGTTTTATAAAATGTGTCGAACGGTATCTCAAATCTCATAGAAAAAAGAAATCTCATGAAATCAATATTGCATAAAGAACATGCTAATAATGAAAACAAGGTATAAAGGTACAGAACAGTGGTATGAAGCATGATGGTATGTGATAAACAAAAAATATAACGTACTAGAATGAATATAATGTAATGCACAATAACATGGAAAGTTCTATGTGTACGTGGCATAGCAATTACCAATGACGTGTACGTGTAGCATAAAAGTCTGCGTAGGTGCAACATGTAATTATTGGTAATGCTGCAAGTATCTTAACAGGTGTTTTAGCAAGTGAATGGCAGTAGAAATCTAGGCATACGAAGACGAATGATAATAATTTAAAACCGGTTCCTACGGGTTTTAGGTATCAGACGCTAAACGCCATCCATTTGATTCCCCCTGTAGATGTTAAATCTACTCACCGAAATACGGCTCGCTTTAGTCGAAGCCTACGACCTCTTTTCCTCGTCTTAACGCCTCCTACGCCTCCGCTAACAGTCCTTCAAACTTAAGGACACACACATCAATAAATTTACCCTACTGGTAATATGTAGTGAAGAAAATACAATTCTCGGATTCATATCGTTTGAAAATGCAAGTTCAGAAAATGGCAGTTTTTAGACTCACTTTGAAAAATCACCAAAAATAGTAAATATAATATTTAGACTCAAACTAAATTTCTACATATAGATAAATGAGTTAACGTTGACATCCCAAAATATCCTTTCCTGATTCGAAATATAAAATATGAAATAAAATACAAAATTAAAACAAGTTTCTGAATAGTTTTACCAAATCAGAAAACACCCTTGCACTAAAAAAATGATATCTTTAGATTTTGTGAAGTAAATAAGGCAAATAAATATTCTATAGATATCTACACAAAATTATCTATAACTTCCAATCTTTACAATTTCCAAATTGTCAAAAAAAAAAGTAAGAAAAGTTTTATAAGTTGAGTGAAAAACAGCCATTAAAAACGAAATTTCCTGCTTGGAAACCCTTCATTTAAAAGGAAAACTCAACCAAAATTGTTTTGCTAAAAGATAAGCCAATTATTTATAACTTTGTAGTTTTTCAAAGAAGCTAATTCTCAACAGAGAATTTTCTAAAAATTTTGAAACCCTAGTCAGTTTTTATTGTCTAGTTGGTGAGATGACTCTACATCCGGGACAAAGGCCGCACCCGCACGATCTATACCCTCCAAGCACTCTGCAGGATAGTATTTTTGCTATATAATATGTCAAATTGATTATGTATTATTTTATTCAGAAGTTATTTATATAGTCGTTATTTTTATTGTCTAGTTGGAGGGGGTACATCCACGTCCGGGCCATCAGCCGTTCCCACTCGAGAAACTATCGTACCATTCGTGCTGCTGCCCGGGCGTAGGCACTTGGTGATGTTGCTGGAGGTATATACTGCACTTCAATTTTTGTTAATTCTTGTATTCTAAATATTGTTTTGTCTTGATATTGCATGTATATTTATATATTTTATAGATGGAGCTGGTCCGGGGGACTCGAGGGCCGACTTAGTCCCACAAGTTGAGGCCCGATCCTGCTAAGGGGCAGGGAGCATTCCCCCTCCGCTTTACCACTGACGGCCTCTACACAAGTGATAATGTTGAGAGGTTTGGCCGGTATTTTGTAGGATGAGAGCTGTCACCCCAAGAAGTATTCTCTTCATGTTGATTGAGACGTGTAGCACACCTGCTCCTTTGACACGTTCTGTGACCAGGCTCGGGTATTATTATATATTTTTATTTCATTTATCAAATAAATTTAGTATCATTTGGCACCTATAATTTAAAGACATTAATTTCTTATATTTGCAGTTGGATTATGACTTTCAAGCCATAGTCGATCTTGATGACATTGATCAAGTGATCGATTTTCGCTCTATTTACCGGGGCCTCATGAACAATATGCAGACTAAGGTACGGTAAAATAGAAATAAGCTGAAGTCAGAATGCTATGAGTTATTGCTGGCGACCCCCGAAGTGGAGAGAGCGACTTTCCTGTAGTCTCCGGCCTTTAACGGGTCAATTAAGAGACGACCTCTTTTGTGCCAGTATTGGGCGTCTGAGCGCAAGCAAATTTGTAATTTAAATGTAATTCGATATTTAGTATATAATTTATTTTTTTATTGCTTAATTAGAAAACTAAATCTGAATGTGTTGTGCAGAAATAGGCCCAAAAAATAAAAAGAATCGGAAGTCTCGGAAGAGGGGTCGGTCTACCTACTCGGGTGGCTCGAAGAATATAACTCGTGCCACGGAGGCAGCGGTAAATTACAATATATTTCTTTTCATATAATGCAATATGAAAAGTTATATTATATAAGTATGTTTTTGGTGAATTGCGAAGAGCTCGGATCAAGGCCAGAGAAGGTACACCGAGCGTGTTGAAGGAGTATTTGTCTATCCATGCCACATCGATAGATCCGACCACGGGCATGCTTAGATATTCCGACGCTGCTACAGAGAATTATTGCGCAAGTGTAAATATGTGTTCTAATTCGAATGATATTTTGTTTTAATAAGTTTAAATTTAAATGGTTTATTTACGTTTGAATACTTTACATAAGTGTAGGCGTGGGTGGTAGAGCAGGTGAACGTATCAGGGCTTGATTTCAGCTGAGAGACCGATCCGGTCATGCTGACCCCTATTCTAGACACCGTATAAGGAGGCCAGACACCATGAAGTTGTCCTCCACTCCGGCAATTACTTCTGCTACCCCTGCGAGCGTCGTCTGGAGAAGGATGCGGCTGCATTGAAGTCCACCGTCGAGGAGTTGAAGGAGATGTTGGTCCGTATGTTACTTCTATTTGTATATACGTATATCTTGATAGTTCTAATCTACGTAGCATGTATTCGAATACGGATATGAGTAGGATTCGATGATTCGCAAGAATTCGATATTGATACGAATCCGACACGAATCCTATAGACCAATAACACATCATTTCGATTCACAAGACTTGATTTCTAGATTTAAAATTTCACAACAAGACATATAGGCTAAATCTAGTACAACGTTCCTTATTCATTTATCACATAAACATAAAAACTTTACAGCTTCGGTAGCCGCTCCTTCGGCTACGGCACTGCAAGCCGGTCCTCTTGATTCTTCTACTCCAGCTCCATGTAATACTGCAATATCATTTCTGACCTTATTGAGGCTCATGGGCTACAGCGAAGACCAGATGCGCCAGATCCTTGGAGATGGAGCATCTGGATTGGGCATGCGGTGGATTTTTTTATATATTTTTTTAGATTTTTGTAGGATTTCTGTGTTATGTTTGTGACATGTATATTTTGGATATTGGTGGTTGTATATGATGATTGTGATTCTTAATTTAGAGTGATTTTGTATTGTGTTTGTTTATTCCGTTGTATATTATGCGTGGAATGTTATTGACATATATTTTTTTATTTGGGTATATGATATAGTATGTGATGTATTATTGTGTACAGGACGGGAAAAAAATGAAGTATTTTTTTAAATTTTTTTTATATATTTGCACGTACCGTTGTCACCGTAAGGACATCGTTTGTGTCCCTATGGGTTCAATCCTGGGGGCCCCTACGGTTGAACCCGTAGGGACATGATATCATTAATTTTTAAAAATAAATTGAAACGTTAACCCTACGGTTGATCTTCAAGTTGTTTCTACGATGAGCACCATAGAAACGAGAAATTATTTTTCATTTTGAAAAATAAAAAAAAAGTAATTGCCCGTATGTTGGAAATCGTAGGGGCAAATTTACAACTGTTGGGGCAGATATCTGCCCCTATGAAGTTTGAACCTGCGGACCATTTTTTTTCCCCTACAGTGGGAACTATAGGGACAAGCCTTATTCGTAGTAGGGTTTGAGACCTCTAGTTAAAATACATGATGGAATTTTGAACTGGATTTCTCGCAAACCATCTCAAATTATTTGTCACTAGACTAAAATTTTGAAGCTAGATATTTCTAGACGGATAATATATCAAAATGTACTATAGAAGAAGTAGAATTAAGTAAAACATCACAGGAAAAATGGGTGGTGTTTTCATTATCCATCATTTAAATGAATGGTTTCTCTCTTCTTCATTTTTCTTTTATTTATCTCATATAATGGGTCAGCATCAACGTGCATGTCACTCTTTCATTGTCAATTTGAAAAAATATATATAACATCACCATTAATTTGTTTTCTTAGATCATTATATCTATACATCAAATTTCTTTAAAAATAATATATGATCGAAATTATAGTTTTATATATCCAAAATGAAAGACGTGTGGTTGGCTTATTATGCACAAACATATTTAATCAATATCCCATTATTGGCTAAAAAGTAGAATCTTTAAGGGGGAAATGGGATGCCACAACTTGTTGGGTGATGACAAATAACATCAAATAATATATACTGAAAAGAACCTTAGCCAGCCAGCCCTATATATTCCACTATGAAAGAAATCTACTATGGCAACACTAACAATTTAAATTAACAACGGTGAAAATAGACGATGGTAGCTAATTCAATGTGGTCACTGCAACAAAAATAAGGAAGATCAAGGAGCTGGGTTGTTGGGTTTTAGTGGGGTAACGAAAATTTTCTCTGGTGAAAAATGAAAAATAGACACATGGACCGTATCAAGAACCTCTTTAAAAGCTTAAACTGTTAGGTTGTAGGATAACAATATATATCAAGAAACTATAATACTTAATTTAATGGACTTCTTGAGTTGTCGTTATAACAATGCCGATGCATGTTAATTTCGTTTCTAAATATAAAATTCACGGTTTCGGACTCTCAAAACAAGTCATCAGACCAAAATCCTAACACAATTGCTGATTTAGTTATTCACTAAGTGTCTCTTACTGATCGTCTCAACTGCTTATCAGATTTTACCGTACATATTCAAATCATCGTCTTCAAAGTCCATCTTTTTCGATCAACCTAAAAACATTTTCAAAATCATCTGAGAAATATTCAGGTGAACTTTATCCCATTAAGAAGGTGGCCATGACCAAATTTTGCCTTTTTGGTTTTGATTGTGATTTTTGGATATCCAAATCTTTACCAGGATGCACACGGTAAATAAACAAACCCGACCCGTCAAGGGATGAAAGTTAGTTATCTATGGCATGCACGCGGCATGCTCCTGCTTATTATAATAAGATAATATGACATAAAATTAAATTTCATCAATTATCCCAAAGGCAAAAGTGATGCATTATTTATCAAAGGGAACATAGATCCAATCCTTTCGTTTTCATAACAAAGCTCACATTTAAAGCAAAAAGGTTTGGGCGGCAAATTGCATGAAAAGGTCATAGAAACTTCACATCCAAGGTTTGTGGTTGTAGAAAGTAGAATGACGGGTCCGCTGGGATTCGAAACTAAGTTGTTTTGATAACATTTTAAATGTCATTTATACTGCACCAAAAGCCTGAAATTATGATGAAGTTTGAGGAAAAATATTTCATATTTTAAGACATTACAAGTTATGTTTGGTTTTGGTTTGTTCAGAATAATTTCAACAAGATGGAATTCAATTTTCCAATATATTTAATCTTTATATCTCGAACTATTACAGGAATCATTTAATTTTGAAATTGATTGATAATATTGCTTCATATTTATTTAAAGAAATCAAACAAAAATATATCATTATTTTATACGCAATGCATGTAATTAAATACCAAGTCATTATTATTCTACAAGTGCGATGCACGTAATTAGATTGATATTTCATTGTTATTTAAAAGTTTCGATGCACATAATTAAATTAATAAAGGAATTCATTAATAAAATATCTATAATGAAGTGCAACGCACATGCCAAAAATATTAGTTTTTGATAGTAACACAATTTACATATGGTACCGTACGAAATATTGTAAATTTGAAGAAGACAAATAATTTTGGAATTTTTATAAATTTCGCGATTGTCAAGTGCTATAGCATACAAAATATTAAGAAACTGAAGCAAACAAAAATAATTGAGATTTTTGAAAATTTCATGATTTGTATGAGATAATATTCAAAAAAAATACAATTTTTTGTGCTATATCATTGAAAATTTTGAAAAAACAAAAATATAATTTTGAAAATTTCATGATATTTTTTTGTTATAGGAAGCAAAATATTGAAAAAACAAAAATCATTAATTTGCATCGTATAACGTGCAAAATGTTTAAAATTTGAACACAACAGAGAATTTTGGGAATTTTATACATATCTCGACTCTCGTGTGCTATGACAAGCATAATATTGAAAAAATGAAGAAAATAGAAAATTTTGAAATTTAAACTTCACTATTTAGCATGCTATAACAAGAATAATATTGAAATGCTGCAAATAAAATGCCGAAGTAATTGCAATTAAATTTTTCATATACACAATTTTATATTAGAATTTTGCGCACAAGGAATCATGTAATCTATATATCTAAATAAAATTGGGTTAGAACCGGGTTATATAGAAATATGTATTTTGGAGTAATTCAAGTATATCTAGCCCTTAATTTTTTGCAAATGTTGCTTGCCACTTCAAATGGTGGGAATTAATCTCATTAAATCAATTTTGCTATATTAGGTACTGCGATTAATGAGACATTTAATTAACATAACCCGGTTTTATTTCTAATTAATTATATCTTCTCGAATCGTGAAAGTCTCTAATAAACTAATTAAAATTTTATATCTTAACTTCTTAAGGAATTGTCAGTGAGGATTAAATTGCAAATAATAATCAACATTTAATAACATTTAAGGATATTGTCAACAAGAATTAAATTGCAAATAGCATATGCTAAATCAAAGGATTACGGGATGTTTTTAAAGAATATTTGCAATTGGATGTGATATTGGATTTTAAAAATATATATTTTCTAAAATTATAAAAGGTTTTCTTCGTTCCCTAGCCTATCATGCTAAATATTAAATTAGGACCTTTTGCATTAATAGTAAAGAATATACAGTGTTAAGAAATAAAAAATAAAAAATGAAACTATGATTTTTTTTATCCATTAAAAAAAATATAGCTAAAATTAATAAGTCTTGTGATCCATAATTTAAAACGATATAAGTATGATGTAGATGCTTTAATCAATTTCATACAAAAAAAGAAGCATAATCTTGTATAATACACTACTTTTTTGCACATGCTATGGAACAAGAATTTTTCTTTAAAAATATAACAAATAAGCACGATGACAACGCTAAATTATAAAATATTCTCACAAATACAGCAATTAAATTTTCTTTTTCAAAAGTTATTTTTCTTTAAAAAATTGTTAAACTTAAATGTTTGTGAAGTTTATTATTAAGAAACTTTATTTTATGCCAGAATTTGATTTAGATTTTATAAAAAAAATTTAATTTGGTTTTATTTCAAAAATTTGATTTCCATAAAACTTAAATAGAATATGCAAGATTTATTTATAAATAAAACATTTTTGTTTGTTTACAAAACATTTATATAACAAAATTGATTAATTTACATTTTAATCAGAAATTTTGATTTTCATGAAATTTACTTTTTAATCTAGGCTCCGGGACCTTTAAACATACATCAAGGAAGGTGCTCAAGCTTGGTGCTCGGTTGCCACGAAAATACACATGTGACATATCCCCAATGGGTCTTTGTAGATGAAATCCACTAAGTTTCTCTGACAGTGCTCGATATTGGCGACCCCCAAGATCATGACGTGTGGCAGGTGACGTGTTCCAGAACTCAGAAGAATGGGCCTGTAAGGACCGATTAGGCCACCCCGTGCCCGACCAGCAAGCCCTAGCTGGCCTCCCTTTGGGCTCCTGCAAATTGGCCTCCTCGGCCTCTCAGCTCACCCCCGAGCTACCACAGAACCAAGACTCATCGGCCTCCTTGCTCGTCCCCGAGCTCCTGCCGATAACGTCTTCCTCGGCCCTCCGACCTATTCTCAGGCGTAACCGTCGCTCCGCGGATCACGCCACGCGCGGATTCTCCGCCAGCAACGTCACACGTTCCACGCCATCACGATCCTCATTCATGGGCGATCCGCTCTTTACGCGGACGTGACGTCGGGAACGTAACTGCCGGTGAGATTCCCGCGCCTGCTGCTACGTGCTGCCGCCGCTATATAAACCCCCATCACAGAGGGGTCAAGTAAGCGATTCTTTACACTTTTATGCCGTTACTCTGCTCGGATTTCCCCTCTAACTTGAGCGTCGGAAGGTCCTTAGTGGTACCAAACCATCCCGGGACTTCTTTGCAGGTCCTCGGCAACAACTCCCTCACTTCACCTCTTCCTCCAAAAACCCATTGAGACCCACACGCAACGAAAGATAATCAGCAAAAAGTTCACCGCGAGATCAACGGAAGACAACATCTGACGGAGGCCCGAAAAGGAGCCCCATCAGTTGGCGCCGTCTGTGGGAAAATAACTCCACAAAATACAAAGTTGGCCTTCCTATCTCCACCCTCATGGCAGACGACCATCCTGGAGATCCCGGTACCAGCCGCCGTCCTCCACTCACTAAAGGCGGGGATGAACCTCCTCCCATGACGATCATCAACGCCCTCGCAGGCCGGATAGATCGCATGCAATCCCTCGTGGAGGTCCTCGTCCGTACCCAAACGGCCGCGCCCGGGCCCCAGATCGCAGTTCCACCGCCTCCAGAAAGCTCTGTCCCTGTCTGGACGGCCGATCACCAACAAGCCGCGTCCTCTGGCCGCCGGTCTCTTGAACCGGTGCTCCCTGAGGCCCGTTGGGCGCCCCAGGGCTCGACACCGAGATCCGCCTCCAGGGCGCCTCGCCTCGAGCCTCCTCGTGACCCCTATCCCCTTGAGGAGACGTCAGTCACCTCGCTTGTCCACGGGCGTGGTCGGCCAGACCACCATCGGCGGGGTCGCACAGAAGAGGTCCGCCCAGGCGGCTTAAGAGCTACCGCACCCCGGGACATGAGGCACCTCATTGAGAAGAACCGGGGACGCTCCCAGACGCAGGTCACCCACAGCGGGGGCCAGAGATCCCAAGGCGTTGATTCCCCGGGGTACCACGGTCGGCTCGACGCCCTCGAGAAGAAGATCGAGGGCATGCGCCGAGAATCTCACCTCTCGAGCGACAGAGTTAAGTACGCCTCCGACTCGCTCACGAAGCCTTTCACCGAGGAACTGCCCGCCGTCCACGTCTCCTCGCGCAACAAGCCCCCAAAGGTCTCTTTGTTTGATGGGAAAACCGACCCGAATGACCACTTGGACGCTTTCACCGCGGGGATGAGCTTCCAGGATCACTCCGACGTCGCCCAGTGCAAGGCCTTCCCGGCCACCCTCATCCGCGCAGGTCGGGACTGGTTCCGGAGGCTCGAACCCCGCTCGATCTCGACCTTCGACGAGCTGGCTACTCAGTTCCTCGGCCATTTTGTGGGGAACCGTCAACAGAAGCGCACGGTCGACTACCTCTTCACGGTTAAGAGTGGGGACAAGGAAACGTTCAAGGCATACATTACCCGTTTCTACAACGCCCTCCTCGAGGTGCCCGAGCACCGAGACGAAACCGTCATAACGGCACTCAGATCGGGTCTAAGGCACAAGAGATGGTTTCGTTCCTTCACGCCGGCGCAACCTAAGACCATGGCCGAGGTCAAGGCGTAGACCGAGCGCGAGGTCCAGCTGAAATCCGAGGTGAACGCTAACCTTCCCCGGGCAGAATGGCCCGATCAGAAGAAGAAGGCTCGGGAGG
Organism: Agapanthus africanus; assembly: GCA_030015575.1. Classification (NCBI taxonomy): domain Eukaryota; kingdom Viridiplantae; phylum Streptophyta; class Magnoliopsida; order Asparagales; family Amaryllidaceae; genus Agapanthus; species Agapanthus africanus. Next base: position 72,735 of record JASDDO010000174.1, read on the forward strand.
AGAGGCCGGAGCGTCAGCAGCCCTACCACCCGAAGTTCCAGAAGTATACCCCCCTCAACGTCTCCCTCGCGGTGTTGCTGGACGAGGCCCAGAACGAGGGGTTCTTCAAGTTCCCCCCGGTCCCACGTCAGGCCGCGAAGCGAACCCAGGGCCCCTACTGCGCTTTCCACCGGGTACTAGGCCACGCCACGGAGGACTGCAAACAATTGAGGGACTATATCGAAAAACTCATCCGGTCTGGGCACCTCTCCGCCTACCTGAGGGACAAGCGTCAGACCGACCACGAGCAGGAGCAGCATCGCCCTCCCGCCGACCTAACCATCGGTCAGATCATGCTTGCTTCAGCGGACGGCCAACCCGGAGCTCAAGGAGCCCCATGCTTTATGCCAAGCGCGGGGGCAGACAACCCTTCGGGGAGCTCGGCCCCAGCCAATAAAGTCATCTTCTAGCATGTACCCTTCTTTTAAAGCAATGTAAATTCTTCCTAGGATCTATTGTTAATTTAATAAAGATCAATGGAGCGCTGCGAAAAAGAAAAAAAGCTTTGTTTATTCAAAGGGTATTATAGGCTCCTCAGCCGTACATGCAAAAAGAAAAGAAGGTTACAATAGAGGGGGAGGGGGTGCAGCGAGCACTGCTCGTGGTACTCGGTAAAAATCTCCGCCAGCCGGGGCCTCTCCAGTTCCAACCTCTGTCCCCAGTTCCCCCCACGGGCGTCAACCCCGAGCCTCAGCTCGAAGCATTCGCGGACGAGCGCCACTGAGCGGGCCGGCCGGTTCGCGGAGATTAAGCCGAATCGCCTCAAAGACCGTAGCTTGCCCACGGCCTCGTCGAAGAGCAGCTCAGAAAGGGGGTTGTAAAGCCCCGGCAATGCCCTCCAGATGGAGTACATCAGCAGCTGCAGAAGGGAGGAGCGTCGGAGGAGCAGCCGGCCGAAATAGTCCTCGATGCTCCCGTATACCAGCTGCATCGTGTCATCGGTGCAGTACGGGTAATAGAGATACACGTCTTCGAAGCGGACGATGTCGGGGATGGTGAACGGGAAGTCCTGCATTCTCGACGACCTGTTTATGAAGGATGAAAGGACCAGTGCTTCTTCAGCCTTATATAGCCCACTGCGCAGCCCAACCGTCGCACGCTTTCGCCCAGGGAGTCGCTGCCACACGGCAACCGTCAAGCCTCCTCCGGTGGAATCGAAGCGACACTCCCCTAGCGTTTCACCTTCCCCCGCATTCAATAGGCCAGCTACGCGCGCCGTCGCCCCGACCATTCCCATTCCCCACACCTGCAGCTGAACGGTCGGGACACACCACGACAAGATTCAGCCCAGCAGCTTCCCTGCTCGGTCATCCCCAGCGGGCAGCTTCCCTGCCACAACGCCGGGGATCAAAAAGCCCTCCCAGAGGCAGTGGAGCCCGAGGTCCCCTCGCTCGGTTATTCCCAGCGGGCAGCTTCCTTGCCACAACACCGGGGATCAAAAAGCCCTCTCAGAGGCAGTCGAGCCCGAGGTTCCCTTGCTTGGCTATCTTTCAAGACAAAAGCCCTCGGTAAGAGGCACCGGACAGTAACCCTGCTCGGCTAAGGGTCCTTGGTAGGCTTCTTACAGCCCTATAGCTCTTCCCGCGCCAAGGACCAAAGTCCTCCCAGAGACAGTCGAGCCCTCGCTCGGCTCTCCCCGGCCGGTAGCTTCCTACCACAACCGACAGGGATCAAAGTCCTCGCCAAGAGGCACTGGGCAGTAACCCTGCTCGGTCTCCGTCCTGAAGGATCAAAGCCCTTGCAAGAGGCAACTGAGCAGCTATCCTGCTCGGTAAAAACTCCGGCTAGTAGTCGCCTACCCACGACGCCGGGGATCAAAAATCCCTCCCAGAGGCCGTCGAGCCCGAGGTCCCCTCGCTCGGCTATCCCCGGCGGGCAGCTTCCCTGCCACAACGCCGAGGATAAAAAAGCCCTCCCAGAGGCAGTCGAGCCCGAGGTTCCCTTGCTCGGCTATCTTTCAGGACGAATTCCCTCGCCAAGAGGCACCGGACAGTAACCCTACCCGGCCAAGGGTCCTTGGTAGGCTTCTTACGGCCCTATAGCTCTTCCCGCGCCAAGGACCAAAGTCCTCCCGGAGGCAGTCGAGACCTCGCTCGGTTATCCCCGGCTGGTAGCTTCCTACCACAACCGTCCTGAAGGATCAAAGCCCTCGCAAGAGGCAACCGAGCAGCTACCCTGCTCGGTAAAAACTCCGGCTGGTAATCGCCTACCCATGACGCCAGAGGTCAAAGCCCTCACCCAGAGGCCGCCGAGCAGCTACCCTGCTCGGCCGTCCTTGGTGGGCAACTCCCCTACCACCGTGCCAAGGAGCACCAAGCCTTTGCAAGGGGTGACGAGGCGGCTACCTCGCCCAGTTAACCCGGGGCGTCAGGTCTGTCCAAGTCTAAACGATCTTCCCTCGACTCCGGGGCCCAGGGAGATACTTCCTCAAAAGCGCTCGTCGGCAAGTGATCGCAGACAACTGAACGGACAATCGCTAGACAGATGACCAACCTGACGTAAAAGCACAACGATACAGACAAAAGATATTCCACGAGCATTCTTCACAAACAAAACACAGAACACAATTCCATGGAGCTGAGGAAAAAAGAAACTTCATTACTACTGCCAAAGACGAAAGTTTTTTTTTACAAAGTGTATTTTTTGGGCTCCCCAGCCTTACAAAATTCAAAAGAAAAACAAATTGAAGATGGGAGAACGGGGGCTCTACACCTCGGGGCTGGGCGCGACCCTGGGGTCCTCGACCTCCACCACTTGATGCGCTGGGTCCTCGGCCGCCTCCTCGCCGGGAACTTCTTCCCCTTGCTCGTTGGCGCCTACGAGGGGGAACTCTGCCCGGAGATCCGCGTCGTCGAAACCCGGCATCCGGGACTTAACGGTATCGAGGACGTCGTGCCAAATGCGGGTCGTGGCCACGGCTAGGTCATTGTAAAAATCCTTCGACCCCTTGTAGCTCGCCACGACCCTCGATTCAGCCGACTTAAACGCCTATGCCGCCGCCCCCATCTCCTTTCGAAGGTTCTTCACCGTCCTCTTCGGGTTGCCGGCAAGCACCTGGGAGTACTCGAACTTGCCCTCGGCGATCACGGCGGCCTCGCGATGCCGGGCAACCTCCTTCTTCCCGGCGATCGCCTCGCCCTCCAGGGCGGCAATCTTCGCCGACATCGCCTCCTGCCCCGCCTGGAGCTTTCTTGCAGCGAGGCGAGCTAACCCGCGGCCTCCAACGCCGGGACTACCACCTCGGTCTCCACGCGGAGGGCGAGGGCCACGTGCTGGAGAACCCGGGAAGACACAGAAAGGTCAGAAAGCAGAAAAGGGCACCAAAACCTCACGATGAACTGGGGGCTTACCTGCACGGACTCCTGAGCGATCGACACCAGCTGGGCCCTGAGGGTCCCTCCAGGAACTCGACCTCCGGCCGAGGTCTCTATTTCATGCAGGAGGTTATCCGCGACTGACAGCCCCGACGGCACCGTGAACCGGAGCCCCCCTTCCTTCACTACGGTCGGCGAGGACCGGCCCCGGGAGGGTCTCCGGGAAATCTTCTTAAGCGGCTCCGAGGGAGAGCCGATCTCCTCTTCCGAGGCCGTGTCCTCCAGAATTAGGGCCCGCTTCTGACCCGATGCTCTGCTGGGGCCCCGGGGCGGGATCCGACACCGAGCGTCCTCGAGGCGCCGCCTCCAGGGCAGTAGGAGCCGGAGCGGGCTGCGCCCGAGAAGAGCTGGCGCCCCCGGTCCTAGCTGGCTGCCTCGGCTGGCGCATAGCATCTCGGAGAGAGCCGAAGTCCATGGATCCTGCATGAAACGAACAACCAAGAGATCAGCAACATGAATAAAATGTAAACCCAAAAAGCAAGCCTAACTTACCGACGAACTCGACGGGGCTAAGCCCGGCCCAGCTCAAAACCCTTTCAGACAGCAGCACGTCATGTCGAGGGATGGGTTCCCATGACGCCACTCTCACCGCGGCGGGGTCATCAGACAGGTTCCCCGGCAAACACTTCTCCCTCGACCACTTGATGGGCACCGGCCAGTCCTCGCCGTTGGGAGGGGAAACGAAGAAAATTTTCTCTTTCCAATCATGAATAGAAGAGGGCAGGGCCACGACCCCGGTCCCGGCAGCGACCCCGGGCCGCTTCCTAAAAGTAAAGTAAACCCATCTCGGGTCACCGGCTCGACCGCCAGGGTGACTCTTGAAAGCGAGAGAGGAATCAAGAAGGGAGAGACTGAAAGGAACCGCCTGCAGCCTCAGGCGGATCAAGAACCCAAGGAGGATCATCCACGCGTTCGGCACTAACTGGCCGGGGGCCAAGCCGAAGAAATTCAGGGCGGCGATGACCTCAGGAGAGAAGGGCAGGCACATTCCGCCCCAAAAAGCTTCCAAATACAGGGCAATCTCCTTACCCCGTACCTGGTCTGCCCTCTCTCCCTCCTCGGCTAGGAGGAGCACGTAGCGCGGGGGAATGTGGAAGCGAGCCCGAGCGCTGGCGAGCTCGTCCTCATGCCTCACCCAACACGAGGTGCTGGGGGCCACATCTTCCGCCTCCTCCCTGGAGGCGGCCCCGGCCTCACGGCCCCGGGAAGAGGGCCCAGCCCCTGCTCCCCGAGGAGACTCAGAAACATCTAAAAGGACCCTAGCATCTACTCCTACAACGTCTACTAATTCTACAGAGGAAGACATCTAACCTGGGAAAGAAATTCTCCAAAAGTTGGAAACGAAAGGGGGGAGACGAGCGCCGAGCAGCTGGGGCTTGAAAGAGGAAAATATGAAAGAGTAAGGGCCCTAGGGCGGACCCCACCCGTACTTATTGCCACATCCAACGGCGCCCATCGTCTCCCGCCGAAAGGGCTCCTCGCGCCCAGCGGCTCCGATCGATCCACGTGGCGGCCCAGCGTTGGACCGGGTCCCATCAGACGCCACAGACCTGCGCACGTTGCATCAGCTAATCGACGCTCGACACGTGGGCCGTCGCTTCGACTGCAGAGCGCACAAGCCGGCTCACCTTCTTTAAATGCAAATATCTCACCCTGATTCGCGGGCGGAAAAGACAACCGATGGCCCGAGAACTCGTCCCGACGAAACCATAGAAGGGATCTCACCTCGGGAAGCTCGGCAGTCCACTCCTGACCCGACCACTATCTGGTCGGGACAAGAGTGGGGGGATAATGATAATGCTCGATATTGGCGACCCCCAAGATCATGACGCGTGGCAGATGACGTGTCCCAGAACTCAGAAGAATGGACCCGTAGGGACCGATTAGGCCACCCCGTGCCCGACCAGCAAGTCCTAGTTGGCCCCCTTTGAGCCCCTGCAAATTGGCCTCCTCGGCCTCTCAGCTCACCCCCGAGCTACCACAGGACCAAGACTCCTCGGCCTCCTTGCTCGTCCCCGAGCTCCTGCCGAGGACGGCTTCCTCGGCCCTCCGACCTATTCCCAGGCGTAACCGCCGCTCCGCGGATCTCGCCACGCGCGGATTCTCCGCCAGCAACGTCCCACTTTCCACGCCATCACGATCCCCATTCATGGGCGATCCGCTCTTTACGCGGGTATGACGTCGGGAGCGTAACTACCGGCGAGATTCCCGCGCCTGCTGCTGCGTGCTGCCGCCGCTATATAAACCCCCATCACACAGGGATCAAGTAAGCGATTCTTTACACTTTTATGCCGTTACTCTGCTCGGATTTCCCCTCTAACTTGAGCGTCGGAGGGTCCTTGGTGGTACCAAACCACTCCGGGACTTCTTTGCAGATGCTCGGCAACAACTCCCTCAGCTCACCTCTTCCTCCAAAAACCCATTGAGACCCATACACGACGAAGGATAGTCAGCTAAAAGTTCACCGCGAGATCAACGGAAGACAACAACTGACGGAGGCCCGAAAAGGAGCCCCATCATTCTCCTAAAAACACATATAATATAAATTGAGGGTCATGTTTTTTCTTTTAAATATATGCTCTCGGCTTGTGGGTGCTAACCATTGTATTATAGAGAAATATTTAGAGCCAATATTATGCCTATGGTTGATGGCCTCATTTTTAAATAATCTGAATTCAAGAAATGAGATAAATCCTCCGATAAATTCTCTAATTTCAAGCTCATCACGTTTTTAACCACACGTTCAAAATTCAAATATCTCTTTCTATCTTCCCTCCATCCCCTAAATTATCCAAATCAACAACTTTCTCATTTAAGATTTTATATAGACTTGTTTTATTTCAGCTACTCTATTTCCAACCAACCCTTCCCCGCTCTTCCCTCCTTCCCCAAAAAGAAAATAAAACAACAGAAAGAAATAATTTTTTCCACATGCATTTGTCATGAAAAAAAGTTAGTTATGACCTAGAGCAGACATTTAATCAGTAACAAAATTTTCGATTACTGGAGCTATGATTAAATTAAGGGTTAATTATGGATACACCACCATTATTATGGAGGTCGAGCACTTATACTGATGGAGGTTGTGATCTCCCTCAGATGTTGTCCTCCGTCGATCTGGTGCGAGTGGTTTTATGCGGCTGAGATTTACTTTGAAGGTTAAGTGTGTGGATGGGTTGTTATTGACGCCGAGTTATCTGCAAAGGAAGTCCCGGGATGGGTGACCACCGTAAGGCCTTCCGACGATCAAATTAGTACCGTGGAATAAGAGCAGAGTAGCAGCGTATTGAAATTAATTCGAGTTATCCGAGTCGTCTGAAAGAGAGTTTTATATAGTGGTTGCGTGGAGCGAGCCAGCGCGAGATTCTCGCAGTCGGTTACGTCCCCACGTACGCCCACGTTGATGGCAGGATCCACCCATTAATAGGGGAACACGCCCGCGTGGGATGCGGAACGTGGGGCGGCGGATCGCTTTAGCGAGATACGCGGAGCCGTTGCGGAGCTGCCTGGGCTCCATGCTCTCGGTTGATCGGGAAAGCCGAGGAAGCTCAGCCTGTCAGATGGCTTGGAGATGAGCTTGGAGGTCGAGCAAGCTCGACCTGTCAGATGGCTCGAAACCGAGCCTGGAGGCCGAGGAAGCTCGGCCTGTCAATGCTCGGAGGCGAGCCGGGAGGCCGAGGAAGCTCAAACCTTGCAACAGCTTGGAGACAAGAAAGGAGGCTATGAAAGCTCGGTTGTAGGATTGCTCGAAGGCCAGCTGATGAATCATTGCTAGGCGAATATGGAAGGTATTCCGGGAAGGTCTCCGAAAGGCCGGATGCAACCTCGGAGACGATGTGCCAAGGAATGTCTCCAATGCATCAAACTTATTCTAGCTCCGTAGCCTCCGGGATACGTCATCCGCTACATGTCGTGATCTGGGAAATTCCCACTTATTAGCATCATCAAATACCCCATGAAATGTCATAATAAGCGTGTTTACCCGCTACGATTGAAAGTGTTTTTCTAATTCTCATTGTATCCCTTTCCCCTTCCCCTTCCTCTTCAAGAATGAATAACTCATAACCCTAATAATCCAATGAGAAGAAAATCTTAGAAAAATCAACTAAAGAAAATAATAATATATAAAATTGAATAATACACATCTTGAATTTCATTTTCCCACTTCCTGAAATTAATGGAGAGAATATGTTAAATATCAAGATTTTAGATTAGAGTTAAGAACTTAAATACTTTCGAGATAATGGAAAAAAGTTTGGAGTTGTAATGGAAGAAAATACAACATCAAACTTTTAGATTAAGGCTAAAATATAGGTATTTGAGGATTAATGATTGGTTTTTTTTTTCTAGTGGAAGAAAAGGCTAAAATGTGTATTAAGAAAATGTCTATTAACCATGGTGGAATTCAGTGTTTTGTGTTATAGTTCAGGGGTATAAGTGCTCAACCCCAAATAGTTTAGAAGGTCTATGTGCAATTAACCCTTAAATTAACTAGTATTTTGCACGTACGATACACATAGATGCACGACAGATATTGTATGGTTGTAAACTTGTTATAAATATTATTTGATTTAATTATTTAGCTATGAAAATATAGTTCTAAATATAAAGCTGGAAATATAAAAATGATGGCTTGGATATTGGTGCCTAGAGAGGAGTTTAAAATTTGAATTTAAATATATCAACTAACGCGAAAATACTCTCAACTTTCGAAAACCAGCTCCCCTTGGCTTTAATTTATCCCACACGGTCCTTCGTTTAATTTTTTAATTAAAAAATTCTATTTTTCTTTCTTTATAATTTCATTTAAATGTTTTAAAGAAAAACATTTTGGGAATATATATATTGAAACTTTTTTTTTGATGGAGAGAGGGAGGAGTTTAAATTCTAGAAAGTGAAGAACATTTCCTGCAATTTAGCCAATAGTTAAATAGCACTACTACAATAAGGGGTTGCCCCTACGGAGATAGGAATCTGTAGGGGTAACTTTTTATTGCCCCTACGGATTAAAGCCAACGATTTGCCCCTACGGTGTCTTACGGATTAATTAAAAAATATTAAAATGTAATCTTTTATTTGGCCCTACAGAGCCGCAAAAGAAGGCCCTACGAATTAATCCGTAGGGGCATCAAAGGGTTTTTTATAAAAAAAATAAAGCCTAGTAATTTCCACCGCCTCCTAATTTCCTCACCAAACTCCCCTCGCGCGTGATCGATTACCCGCCTCCTCCACCTCTATCTCGTCAGCCGCCTCCTCCATCTCTTGTCGCCAAAATTTTCCGTCAGCCGTCGCCTCCATCTCTGCCTTGTCACCACACGCACGCTCGTCGCCATCTTACTGCCACCAGAAAATCTCGTCGAGCTCCATCCCCGGCCTCCTCCACCTCGTCGAGCTCCATCCGCCGAAAAAACTACAAATGGGGTGAGTTAATTTCCATTTTGAACTTATAATTATGCTTTTTTGTGTTATTGTTGATTTGAGGGTTAGGGTTAGTTCCGGGTTAATTGGGGGTTAATTAGGGTTAGGGTGAGGGTTAGGGTTAATTAGGTAGGGTTAGGGTTAGGGTTCGGTTTAGGGTTAGTTTTAGGGTTAAGGTTAGGGTTAGGGTTAGGGTTAGGGTTAGCTATGGTTAATTAGGTAAAATTGGGTTGGTGATGATTAGAGTTTGGGTTAATTAGATTAATTATGGTTAAATTTGGTATGGGGTAGAGCTGATTTGGGTTGTGGTTTGGGTAATGATTAGGGTTAGGTTAATTTAGGTTAGGGTTTGGGCTATACTTAATTTGGGTTAATTATGTGAAATAGAGTGTATTTGTGTTAGGGTGTTGATTAGGGTTTATTTGGGATAATTGTGTTAATTAAGGATAATTTGAGTTAGGGTGATGATTAGGGTTAATTAGGTTAATTATGGTTAATTTTGGGTTAATTAAGAATAATTTGATTTAGGGTGATAATTAGGATTAATTTAGGTTAATTTGGGTTAATTAGGGTTAGGGTTTAGGGTGCACTAGTTCCTTTAGTAAGATACTCGATGATAATGTAAACGCACAAATTTATCATAAACGCAAGCAAAATTTACACTAAACTTAAAACATCGAACCCTTAAAAACAAAACGTAAACGTAAAACATATTCAAGTTAAAACTAATATATGATACTCGATGATAATATAAAACTTTCATATTCTCATTGATACTCATATGTGAAAATCAAAGCACGACTTAGTCCCCGTCTATCAGTTAACATACGTTCGATGTTCGTCGTGATATAGAACTATACGAAGGTTGTTAAATATCGGACGGTATAGTTCGGTACTAACAACCGTCGTGTAGTCTATGTGACGAGAAGATTCAATCATATGATAACCGATAGATTTGTCCAGTGTGGACAAGTTAGGAATGTATAAAGCAAACACCTGCATTCACTTGTGTTTTCATTCGTTTCGAATTATTTCGTCGGTACTTTTCCGTTGGTTCTCCATATATAAAGATAGATTAGATGTTCATTTCAACGTTGTTTCACCGCATTGAAATGATTATCTATTCTATTACAGTGTACTCGGAGAAAAGCGGGGAGGTGCTGCCGAAATTTACTCGAAATGGATGAAAGCACAAGCGAATGGGTGTCTGCTCTATACATTCTTAATGGGATAGAAGGCTTACCTCCGATAGCCGAAACACACACATACAACACGAATACACAACAAACGCACACACAAAGCACATACACACTAACAACCCTACACTTAAGCGAAATCATAAATTGAAACATACATACACGGAATATAACTCATACTTGGGTATCTTTAAATTTAACTTTGTTTTTCGATAATTTATTATTTTCAACGACAAACTTGCCGCTACGGATTTTCTTCTTTGTCAGTAACCATCTCATTCTTAGATTTCTTAATATAGACACCATAAGCTACAATTTATATGTTATACAGTCTAACATGACCCATGACTACATCAGAGTTAAGGACTGGATGTACATGGATTGGCAACAAAGCATGCAATCTAAATTTGTCACAGGAGTTGCTGCTTTCATTGAATTTGCATGCGCGCATAATAAGACCGTGTTAGAGAAGATTCTCTGCCTGTGCGATAGATGTGGGAATAAGTTCTGGCAGAAGGTAGAAATCGTAGAGTTTCACATCGTTAAATATGGCTTTACTAGACTTTATAAAACTTGGATATATCACGGGGAAGGACAAGAAGAAGAAGGTAATGCGGCAAAAGAAGAAGGAGAAGACGGTAAAACGGAAGAAGAAGAAGAACACGATAACTTCTTTCTGGGAGAAGAAATGGAGGATATGGTAGAGGCTGCCCTAGGTGATAGTATTCCTTCCGAAAATGACATTCCTTCCGGCCAAGGACCGGATGCGGATAAGTATGACAAGTGCATGAATGATGCTAGAAGACCAATTTATGAGAACGTAAAGTATTCAACTTTATCATGGTTAGTCCAACTTTTCCAGATTAAGTGACAAATGGATAGAGTAATAAGTCATTCACGATGCTTCTGAAGTTCTTGAAAGATTCCATACCCCCAGGAAATAACATGCCCAGCAGCTGGTACGAAGCCCGGAAGATGATGTCTGATCTGGGTCTGAAGTGTGAGAAGATTCATGCATGTTCTAAAGATTGCGTGTTGTACCGAAAAGAGAATTCAGATTTGAAACAGTATCCAACATACGGAGAGACCAGGTATAAGCCGAAAGAATCTGATAAAAAGTCCGATATACCTGTCAAGATAGCACGATACTTTCCCATAACACAGAGGCTGCAGAGGCTATTCAAGTGTAAGAAAACAGCCGAGGCAATGATTTGGCATCACCGTGCTGCTCCAAGTGAAGATGGAAAAATGAGTCATCCAAGAGATTCACCGGCATAGAAGGATTTCGATAGGAGGTACGAAATATTCAGTAGTGATCCTCGCAATGTCAGGCTCGGACTCGCTAGTGATGGCTTCTGCCTATTCAACTATATGGCTGGAAGCCACAGCATTTGGGCCGTTGTAATGATAGTTTATAATCTGTCGTCTTGGTTGGCTGTGGATCAATCCTACTTTATGATGCTTCTTTTTATTGACGGACCAAATTCACCGGGAAATAATATCGACGTCTATCTCCGACCTCTGATCGATAAGTTAAAATCTTTATTCATTGATGGTGTAGAGACTTACGATGCAAACACAGATACAATTTTCACACTGCGTGCAGCTTTAATGTGGAAAATTAATGACTTTTCTGCGTATGGAATGCTATTAGGTTGGCCCGTACATGGTCACAAAGCATAACCTTATTGCCATCAATATACAATATCGAAATGGTTGAATTTTAGCAGGAAGATTTGTTATTGCGGTCATCGGCTTTTTCTGCCACTAGACCATCCTTACAGGTTAGATGCTGCTCGCTTTAATGGTCATCAAGAGCTTCTTAGGCCTCCGGCCTCATTGTCCGGAGAGGACATGACTGCTCAGTGGGATGGTTACAATAATGTGACCTTTGGGATAGATCCGACAAAACAGGTCAAACCGCCATACTGGAACAAATTAAGCATTTTCTACCAGCTTCCGTACTGGTCAATAAATTTAGTGCATTATTGTTTTGACGTTATGCACATAGAGAAGGGAGTATCCGAGCACGTACTCAACTTTCTTCTTTGTAAAGACGGAAAATCGAAAGACAACCTCCGTGCTCGAATGGATCTTCAGGACTGGGAAATTAGAAGTGAATTGCATCCTAAACCGATAGCTGGTAAACCAGGAAAGTTTGTACTTCCCAATACCGCGTATCATATGTTACAACCAGAAAAAAAAGGTTCCTGCAGGTGTTGCATGATTTGAAAGTTCCCACAGGTTTCTCAGAATCATTTAGTAAGAAGATAAAAATTATGAAAGGCAAGATCGATGGGCTAAAAAGCCATGATCACCATGTTATTATAGAGCACCTTCTTCCATTAGCCCTAAGGACTTTCTTTCTTGAATCGGTTGTTCTAGTAATTAATGACCTCTGTTGCTTTTTTAGAGAATTGTGCGCTAAAACCCTGGATATTGTGACGCTGGAGAATCTAGAAAATTCCATTTCATTGATACTTTGCAAGAGCGTATTTTCCTACCGTCATTCATCGATATCATAATACACCCGACGGTCTATCTTGCAACCCAGGCTAAGTTAGCCGGACCGGTACAATATCGATGGATGTATTCCGTCGAAAGGTACGTGGAATTTTTCGTTTCATGCAATTTGTAAAATTATTGTTGTCCTATATGCCCGTATTTATTTATTTAACATATTTTTTTTAGATATCTCTACACTATAAAAAATTATATACGCAATAGAAATCGACCAAAGGGTTTTATCATGCAAGGTTATCTTCTAGATAAAGTAACCACATTTTTTTCCCACTATCCGGACGAGAACATTGAGACGAAGTTTAACCAGCCTCGGAAAATTCAGGACGGGCCATATGGTAAAGCATCCTATAAGAGAGTAGGCACTATGTTTATCAATAGAATATATCAATTTATCCTCCTCAATAGCGTATGTCTTGAAGAAATTAGAGAGTAAGTTTTTTTGGATTAATTGTTATATTTGTGTTTGTGTATGTATGAAATGATATAATACTAATGTCATAATTTATTGTTGAAAATAGAATTCATATTAATGAGGTACGTGAGGAGTATCCTGATTGGAATGATGAACAATTGGAAAAATATCATCAGGATAATTTTTGCGATTGGATTGCAGATCATGTAAGTTGTTTGAATAACATGTTATTGCTACCATTCTTAATTTAAACTTATATCGTTATATATTTGTCGTAAAATTTGTTTAGTCAGATCCACGATCCAAACTTATTTGCATTATTAGAGAGAGATTCAAGATATTTAGCTCAGTTTCCTAGTATGGAGGTTGCATATTATAAAGGATTCAGTGTCCTTGAATACAAATTTGAAGTTAAGAACATAGAAACATCTCGAACCACTCAGAATAGTGTGATTGCGACGGTAGGATCGGATGGTGTGATTTATTATGAATACTTAAATTCCATACTTGGCATCCAATATCCCGGATGATCGGAACCGTTTTATATATTTCAGTGTATTTGGTACGATACACGAACCAATACGGATAAGTGGATAAATAATCCCGGGACTTGAAAAGATGAATATGGATTGACTAGTGTGAACACACTTCGATTTTACGGTCAGGACAATCCATTTATCTTTCTGAACCAAGCGTTCCAAGTATACTACTCATAGTGCTTGAAGCATCCGGGATGGAGTGTCGTATGCCATTGGAAATCTAGGGATATTTACGATGTCCCAGAATTCGAGGATCATACAGAGGACAGTGATGAGGATGAAGAAGAGAGAAGACTTAGAGTGCTCTGACCGTCTGTTTCAAAAGACGGGTTGTTTTTGGCTGATCGTGAAGTTATGTGGGTTAGAAATGATATCGATAATGAAATCCAAGTAGATATGTCTAACACGTCCACGAAACGAAAAGGTTATCAGTAATGCTATATTATTACTTCACATTTCTACGATCTATACATATATTGCATGCATATGTAATGATTGTACTCTTATCTAGGTTTGATGACGTCGACCGGAGCAGCAAGGGGCGGCAGGAGCAACAGCCGCGGCAGCGGCAGAGGCAGAAGCAGAGTGGTTCTGCCGTCCGGAAAGCTGCGTAGGGAGCCTCATAGGGCCAGTAATGCACCCCGATCGGTATCCCCTTCGGATGACTCCTTCCGTGTGGACTTTGCCACACCTCCAGGTATATTGCACACATATTCATTTTGAATGTAATATTATAGATATACACGCATATTTATTTCAAAATTACTTATATAGTCAATATTTAATTATCTAGCAGTTGGTTGTGCGTCCACATCAGAGGCAAAGGCCACCACCGCGCCTGCAGGTATGTTTATATATCCTATAGTGTATGCATATTGATTTAGAATGTTATATCATAAATATACACACATTCTTTTTTCTCTTACTTAGATAATCATTTTTTGATTGTCTAGCTGTAGGTGGTGCCTCCACATCTCGAGCAGAGGCCACCACCGCACCTGCGGGTATATTTATATATCCTATATTGCATGTATATTGATTTAGAATATTATATTATTGATATACACATTCTTTTTGCAATTACTTATATAATCTATTTTTAATTGTCTAATTATAGGTGGTGCGTCCACATCTGGCACAGAGGCCACTCACGCCACATCCGTACCCTCCGCTCAGTATGTAAGTTAGTATGAATAAATATAAAATATTTATTCATTTTACATATCCTCTAAGAATAAATGTGAACTCCATATAATTTTATCGTCAATGTTTATTTTCTAGTTGGAACGGACGCGTCTACGTCCGGGTCACCGGCTGTTCCTCACCGGAGGAACTATCGTCCCGCTCGTGCTGCTGCCCGGACCCAGGCTCGTGCTGCTGTCGCCGGAGGTATATATCGCACTTCAATTTTCATTAATCTTTTATTTCTTAATACCACTTTGTCTTAATATTACTTGTCTTGATGTTTCTTGTAGATGCATGGCAGCCCTATCCCGAGAGGGGGCTCGAGGGCCGAATTAGTCCCACAGGATGAGGCCCGACAGAGCTAGGGGGGGGCATCATTCCCCCTCTTCTTTACCCCTGATTATCGCTATATCGGCGATTATACCGAGATGTTTGGCCGGTATATAAGGGTTGAGAGACGCATCTTAAAGAAGTATCCACTTCATGTTGGGTGGGGCGATCAGCACCAGTGCTCATTTGCCCTCTTCTGGGATCAGACTCCGGTATTTATATATATTTTCACTTGACTTATCCAATATATTTATTATTATTTAACACTTGAAATTTAAATACATTATTTTTTGTATTTTCGGTTGGATTACGACTTTCAGCCTATACCCGACCCTGATCACCCTGAAAGAGTGCCCGATCTTCACGCTCTGTATCAGGGCCTAATGAAGAACATGCAATCAAAGCTCTGATACAATATGAACGAGCTGAAGATCGACCGCTATTCCCTATGGATGGCGACTCCCGAGGCAGAGAGAGCGTCTCTCCTACATACTCTATCCTTTGCGAGAGTCGACATGGATACATGGCCTCTCTTGTGCCAATATTTCGACTCTCAGCGCAAATAGGTTTGTAATTTAAATTTAATTCATTATTTAGTATATAATTTATTTTTTTGTGTTGCTTAATTAGAAAACTAAATCTAAATGTGTTGTGCAGAAACAGGCCAATCAAAATAAGAAGAATAGGAAGTCGGCGAAGAGGGGTCGCCCCACTTATACTGGAGGCTCGAGGAACATTACTCGTGCCATGAAGGTATCGGTAAATTACAATAGATCTATTTTGATATAATGTAATATTAAGAGTTATTTTATAATATATGAAATTTTTTGGTGAATTGCAGAAAGCTCAAACCCTGGCGCAGGGTGGTACAACGAGCGTGCTGACCGCGTATCTTGCCGTCCACGGCACCTCGACAGATCCCGCCATGGGCGAGCTTCGATTCTCCGACACCGCTACCTAGGAGTATTGCGTAAGTGTTAATATTTATTCTAACAGGTTTGAAATTTTTGTTTTGAAATGTTCAAATTTAAATGATATACTTATATTTTAATGGTTAATGTGGGTGTAGGAGCGGGTGGTGGAGCGGGCGGAGACATCGGAGATCGATTTTACTGGACAGACTGATCTGATGCTACTGACCCCAGTCCTAGACGCCGCATACGGAGGGCACCACGGAGGTTGGGAGAGAGGCCGGGGATGGGTCCTAGCAGGGCCTATAAAGGTTTACGTTAGCACCGCGATGGGGTTTAAACGGGCACCACACTTGCAATTTTCAAAAATTCGTGGTGCTAACGAACACTAAATAAGATCTTAATTAGAATATTAGGGTTTACTATGTGATGGTATGAAAACTAAGAGAAGGGAAGGAGGGTACAACCTTTGTAGATCGTGTACTTCTCTTCAAATGTTCCTGGTAGTAGTCCACGCAACTACACTAGGCTTCACTTGAAGAATGAACAAGGTTCCTCCGACGATTTTCGTGCCGAAGATGATCCACCCGCGAAGTCCGCCAATCCAAGCTACCTCTTCACTAAACTCTTTAGTGAAGAAAACACCCTACACTAGAGTGCTAATGAAGTGTAGGATGGTGAAGTAGGGGTTTTATATGCTCACTAGGGTTTCAAGCTCTATGATTAACATCACATGTGAGGGTTTAGAGGTTGAAGCATGAGGAAGAGGATGATGATGGAGAGAGCTAGAGAGAAGCCATCACATGAGCTCTAGAAAAACACAAGTCCAAAAAGAATGAGAGTGTAGTGAAGAATGGCTCTCTCATTCCTCTTATTCAAGCATGGAATAAAATGAAATTGCAACCATGCTTGAATAGTGAGTCAATAGTAATGAAATATTAAAGCCCATGCTTCATGCTCAAAATATCTTCCCATTTACACCTCATTTTCTATTTCTAATAAATAGTAAATCATGCCATGCTTCATTATATATATATATATATATATATATATATATATATATATATATATCACACACACACACACACATATATATTATGAAGAATAATTAGTGAGCTAATAATATTAGTTAATATATAATTATATCAAATATTATATATATCAAATTATTAAATCAACCTACTTGATTTAATAATCCGGTTATATCACATATAACCGACTAATATCGTTTATCTGTATATCACATTATCAAATAAACACTTGATTCGATAATCCGATTATATCACATATAACCTAATCGATAACAAATAACCGCCAGATTAGAATACGGTATCACATACTCGTATTTAATCTGCCCCCGCACATATTAGAATATGTGCCCTACTTCGTTTCGCTTGAACCAGAAAACTTCTGTATGGGACTCTAAAGACTCGTTAATACACCAGCAGTAGGTGATGATCACATCAGTCATCCACAAGCCGTCAGCGGTACTAGATGGACGTAACGGCTACCCAAGTAGTGAGCGATTAGAAGATCAACAAGCAAGCTTGTCCAAACTCCCATGAAGCCTATAAGTAACACTTACCGTACAGTCTGGTCTCTTCGTCTGATATGTCGCATATCGAGTCTAGGGGTGGAATCGTTAGACCCAAATAACTTGATAATTCATGCCGATGTATGGCCTATAACGGTATGAGAAACTACTGATAACACTTACCAGTAAATCTCATCAACAGCCCTGACCAATGACTTACTGTTATAGCCAATCGAGTATAGCACAACATCAACTCCCAATACCGGAAGAGAAGAAACCCCTCCTATCACTCATTGCCTCCATGTGACTCGGGATTGTACCCAAAATCCACCTGTTTGCACGACTCCTTTGAGCCGTGGTAGGGAGGAAATCAAAGTATAGTGGGAGCCACACAAGACTCTATGACGATCTCGGGTCTACAGAGTAACCTGTACTAGTGTCACCAGAGAACTGCTATCTGATGATAGGTATAATACCAACTAGAAGTTTTTGGCGAGTCCTGTTCGGTGTACCTATTCTCTAATGAGCACCTGTGTACAATATTTGATATCAAACACCAATGGATATGGGATCAACCATCGCCATACAGGGTCAAGAAACGTACACACTAGTCTACTCTGGTGTATCGATGCCCTGTCTCGATATACTCTCGGCTAGGAACAATTGAAGGATGTGCTTATAGACTACCCATGTCCCATTAGTAAGATCCGCATCATAGTCCTGGTAGTCAAGCCAACATCCTAAGGGTTTTATCAACATGTATTTGAGAGACGGTATAATAATACAAGTGAACATGTTAAGATAAAGAAAACCAGATAGCAAAGTATCATGTTGAGCAAGAAATTCCTCCATATATATGTCCAAGCATCCACTATATCATACAATAATGGCCTCTAGGGCATACATATCACTAACAATCTCCCACTTGCACTAAGACCAGTTGTTGTAGTATCTCATACCGAACATCCCAAAAAGTCTCTCGATTAGCATCTGGGGGAGGGCCTTGGTGAGTGGATCCGTTGTGTTATCCTCTATGTCAACTCTCCTGACCTCGATCTCGCGGAGATCAACTATCTCCTTGATCAGGTGATACCGTCTAAGAATATGTCTGGATCGCTGATGGGACTGTGATTCCTAGGCCAAAGCCACAGCTCCATTGTTATCACAATACACAGGTATTGGATGCTCAATAGTAGGAACCACACCAAGTTCATCTTATGAACATATTTATCCAAACAGCCTCTTTGGTAGCATCGTTGGTAGTGATGTATTCAACCTTCATCGTCGAGTCTGCTACGGTATATAGCTTGGAACTCTTCCAACATACCGTCCCTCCACTGGGGGTGAAGACAAAAACCCGAGACCGACTTTCTGTCGTCCTTATCACTCTGGAAGCACGAATTGGTAAAGTACTCCACATGGAGTTCACGTTACCATACACCAAGAACATTTCTTTAGTCCTTCTCAAGTAGTTAAGAATGTTCTTCACAGCTATCCAGTATTTCTTCCCTGGATCTGATTGATACCTACTCACTAAACCTAGTGAGTAAGCTACATCCAGTCTGGTACACAACATCACATACATGATTGACCCGACTGCCGAAGCATAGGGTATCTCTTGCATGCGAGCCCTCTCCAATTCATTCTTAGGAGACATCTCTTTGGAGAGAGTGATTCCTGAACAAGTGGGTATATTACCACGCTTAGAATCTTCCATACTAAATCTCTTTAGTATGGTGTTAATGTACCTGGATTGGGAAAATCCCAACATCCGTTTAGATCTTTCTCTATACATCTTAATCCCCAGGATGGAAGAGGCATCAGCTAGATCTTTCATGGAGAACTTGTGTGATAAGAAGGGTTTGACCGAGTGTAGCATAGGAACAATGTTTTCTATCAAGAGTATGTCATCCATGTACAATACGAGGAAGACAACCTTACTCTCTACAACCTACCTGTATATACTTGGTTCATCTACATTTTTGATGATGTCAAACTCTTTGATAGCTTCACCAAAACAGATGTTCCATCTCAGTGATACCTGTTTTAATCCGTAAATTGATTTAAGCAGCTTGCACACACTTCTGCTGCTCCCACTGTCTACGAAACCCTCCGGCTATGTCATATACACGCTCTCTTCTAAATCACCATTTAGAAAAGCGGTCTTGACGTGCAATAACCAGATTTTGTAGTCATGGTATGCAACAGCGGCAAGTAGGATCCTGATGGACTTAAGTATAGCTACTGGAGAAAAAGTTTCATCATAGTCGACATCAGGTTGTTGACGAAAATTTTTTGCTACAAATCTAGTTTTGAAAGTCTCAACTTTTCCATCTACACCAAATATCTTCACAAGATCCACTTACTCCCGATGGGTTTTACCCCTTCAGGAGAAACATTCAAAGTCCATACTTTGTTGGTGTATATGAATTCCATCTCAGATCGCATAGAATCCATCCATTTCACATAGTCTCCACTTGTGATAGCCTGCTCGAAACTAGTTGGGTCATCATCTTCCATGATGCAATCCTCGCTCCTACCGTCAATGAGAAAACCGTAGTATCTCTCAGATGGATGGGGAACCTTACTAGATCTGCGGAGTGGCTGGGATTCTTTGGGGACTATTGAATCCTCCGGTTCCACCAAATCGTCAGTAATAATTTGTATTGCTGGAACTTCTTCCAGTTCTACCTCATTGCCACTGATTTCTTTCACAAAAAAATCTTTCTCTAAAAATGTGGCATGTCGAGAAACAAACATTTTTTTCCTTGGTGTGGTAAAAGATATTTCCTTGCGTTTGTTTGGGATATCCTACAAACTTGCACAGAACTGATCTTGCATCGAGCTTGTCTGGATTTTGCTTTTTAACATGGGCCGGACAACCCAATATCTTAATTCGTTTAAGAGATGGTCTCTTCCCATTTCATATCTCATATGGAGTGGTAGGCAACGGATTTGGTCGAAATTCTATTCAATAGGTATGCAGCTATCTCAAGTGCATAACCCCAAAAGGAAATAGGTAACTCAGCATTACTCATCACAGAGCGCACCATATCTAATAGGGTGTGATTCCTCCACTCCGAAACTCCATTGTGTTGTGGTGTATACAGAGGAGTAAGCTGAGAGAGAATCACATTCTCTTTTAAGCAGTCTCTGAATTCCATGCTCAAGTATTCTCCTCCCCGATCATATCAAAGGATTTTAATACTTATACCCGTCTCGTTCTCAAGTTCGTACTTATATTCCTTAAATTTCTCAAAAGATTCAGATTTGTGTTTCAACAGAAACACATGTTCGTATCTTGAAAGATCATCGGTGAATAAAACAAAGTATGAGGAACCATTCCTGGCATGTGTAGATATAGAATCACATATATCACTATGTATCTGTCCCAAGAGTTCAGCAGCTTTTTCTCCGTGTCAAGTAAATGGAGATTTGGTCATTTTGCCTTTGAGACATGACTGGAAAGTTTCATAAGATGTAAATTCGAACGAATTCAAATATGCATCCTTATGCAACTCAGCCAGTCTTGTCGCATTGATATGACCCAGTCTACGATGCCACAAGAAGGCTTTGTTCATTTCTGAACTGTTCCCTCTTGTGTGTGTTCTGTATACTTGGAATTGTTTTTATGATTTTAGAACGTATATACCGTTATACAACGTACCATACCCAATCAACACTTGATTTAGGAAAACATTCATAATATTTATGGTACGAAATAACAGTCGCTTGGAATCATTGTTTTACCTCTTAGTAATACAAGGCGATATTCGCCAACAGCTTTGGCTACAACAATTGTACCATTCCTTACTACTAGAGACTTATCACCCTTTCCCAGTTCTCTACCTCTCTATATCCCATGTAACAAATTGCATATGTGGGATCCTGATCCGGTATCAAATACCCAGGACGTAGAGTTAACTTAGAAACATTTCTTGGTAACGAACACACCCGAAGACGATGCATCAACATGCTTTTTTTCGTTTGGGTGGTATGGGAATCCGGATATTCCCCTATTCTTTGCTCAAACTTATGACAGGCATAAGATAGAGTGGAACCTAGCCCAGTATAATAAGTGGGTTCGGTCAATACATCCATATTATTATCTTGATTAAGGCATGTTATTGGTCGCTACCAGGAGAGAGAGACGGATAATCACTTTGCGTGCGCTCTTTGCAAAATTAGATTGGTTATTATTTTATCTAATCAGGATGGCTCCCACTGTTTTTATCAAATCGTCCTTCAAACCCTAAAAATTAAGATTAACCGGGATTAATTACACCATATAAGTTCGCCAATCATACGGCCAGGCACATATTGGTACTCCGAGGGAGTCTCCCCATGCTTTCGTATAGAACTAATTAAATAATCTCATTTCTACAGGGGCATCACCCTGTTAACACCTTTCTTAGACACCTAATGGATCGGCTAATTGTAAAGTGCTAAACTCTCTCAGGAGTAACACTTACTCGCAGTGGGTATCGGGATCCAACTATCATATAGAAGGTATGCAATCTTATTAAAAATTTCAACACTTGAAATTCCCGATAATTATTTTTACCCCTAGCTTCCTATGACCTTGATGCTGGCCAACAAACCATAGGCCGCTAGTCAAGTTCAACCCGTTCATTTCTTGATTGAACTAAACCCACCCGCACGATCCTTGACGCTGGCCAACAAAGTCGCACGACTACCCTCATCGAATTGCATCACATGCTGCAGATAAACACTAATCAGCTGCCGCACACTATACCTTGATGCTGGCCAACAAATGTAGCACGAATACTAAATAGCACTCATCTGAAATGACGGAGGACCACGCAGGTTTTTAAAAAAACCATGAGCATATTGAACTTGATATCGTTGTAGAATCCAGTGATTTGAAAAATGAGTGGTGTAAGTTCCGCTTTTAAAATCGAGTAGTTTTCAAAAACAAACCGAATAGCTTTTGCTAAAGAGGTCACTCCCGGTGAAGGGATCTTGGCTCTTTCCTCATTGAATGAGGTGCTAGATATCCATCAATGAATACCACTATACAAAGTAAGAACTACATAAGCTATGATGATAAACTGAGTGGGTTGTAACATTTGCTAGTTATACTAAATAGATCACTCCCGGTGAAGGGATCTCGGCTCTTTTCTCATCGAATGAGGTGCTGGATATTCATCAAGGAATATCACTATGCAAAGAAAGAGCTAGAGCTACCTTTTAAAAAACTCTTGATTCTATAATATTTTTAGGTTTCTTTTCTTTTCATTAATCTCATTAATGAAGTCCCATCATTTAATGTTTCCTAAACATCACAGAAAAAGAAACGAAAATAGAACGTACGCTTATGCCATCCGCATTCGCCACGGGGCCCCGTTATGCACCGTTAGGTTACTTAACTAACTGCAGAGCGGGGGCTGGACTAGCGTGTGTGCAAAACATAAGCAACGTTTATTATATATCATATATATAAAGCATTCGTCTCACGCAGTTATATGATCACATTACAGAACCAAGCAACAGAAGTCAACATATGAAATATTGGATATATTAGGAGGTCCGTATTTTAAATTAAGCCAACAATGAAAAACACGGATTCCATGATCGTGATGAATAGCCAAACCCACATCCCTAGACCCCTACGAGAGTGGCAAGCAACCCTGCCAATTCTAGAGTTAGGAAACCCGGTTTCAACCCCTCGAGATGGTCTCCCACTGTACTCTAGAACCCGGTTACTTATGCCCCCCGTCTTGGGTCTATCCTAATGCGGAAAAGTAAATAATATATATCAATGGCGACATCATCCTCAACCCAGAAGTGTCCCAATAAAAGAATATTACATAAAAATTTTACATGAATGAAAATTGTAAAACTCTCATCTCACATAAAACCCCCGGTTATTCATTCACGACGATTCAATATAACATATCACAACAACACATAACATCACATGTCATCAACGTAAGTAAATACGCGTATCCCAAATTCCGTTGACATATAGCAACGAGATTTGGGATACCCCACATATTACACTTACGGCCATAGAAAAGAAATGAAAAACTATAATAATTAGAATCCGTATTTCCTTAGACATCATAAACCCGGAATATCTTATATTCCGGATTTCATGCCCAACTTATAAACCTTGTATTTTAGTCTCAAATTGAAAACTCTTTTCAATAAGTTGTCGGATAATTCAACAAGATTCCCGACTAAGTGATCGCGTACTATACGCAACTGCGACGGAGTTTTGATCCGAATCAAAACTCCATGGCAATCGATCAAACGAGACTAAACGGCTAGATTTACAATACACAAACTAGTTTTCACAAAACTAATTATACCGGATTCTAACAATTGTATCACATATCATCATCATCTTTATGACGCTAAACATTTCGATCGATTTATCGAACACCCACAAATCCAGAGAGCTCATAAACTTGAGTCTAATCAAAAATACCCAGAGAGTGCAAAATCACAAAGTGGAGCAGCACAAGAGAATTGATGCTACAAAGCCACAAAGAAGCGTTTAAAGGAATTGGCTTCTCAATTTTCTTGGGGCTCCACTTGATACCCTGCATAATTTTCTGCATATTTTTAATCACGAAAAATCCAACTTTTGAAAAAATCGACAGAAACTTCACAAGTTTCGGTTTCGAAAAATCGATTAAACTCTTTAACACCGTAAAGACTTACCCAAATGTTCTAGCTTAGCTCTGATACCATGAAGGTGTACGCTAGCACCGACGGGGTTTAAACGGACATCACACATGCAATTTTCAAAAATTCGTGGTTTTAACGAACACTAACCAAGATCTTAACTAGAATATTAGGGTTTACTATGTGATGATATGAAAACTAAGAGAAGGGAAGGAGGCTACAACCTTTGTATACCATATCCTTCTCTTCAAATGCTCCGGGTAGTAGTCCACGCGACTCCACTAGACTCCACTTGAAGAATGAACAAGGTTCCTCCGATGATCTTCGTGCCGAAGATGATCCACCTGAAATCCGCCAATCCAAGCCACCTCTTCACTAAACTCTTTAGTGAAGGAAACACACTACACTAGAGTGCTAATAAAGTGTCGGATGTTGAAATAGGGGTTTTATATGCTCACTAGGGTTTCAAGCTCTATGATTCACATCACATGTGAGAGTTTAGAGCTTGAAGCATGAGGAAGAGGATGTGATGGAGAGAGAGCTAGAGAGAAGCTCATCACATGAGCTCTAGAAAAACACAAGTCCAAAATGCATGAGAGTGTAGTGAAGAATGGCTCTCTCTTTCCTCACTTATTCAAGCATGGAATAAAGTACAATAAGAAATTGCAACCATGCTTGAATAGTGAGTCAATAGTAAAGAAATAATAAAGCCCATGCTTCACACCATGCTCAAAATATTTCCCCATTTACACCTCATTTTCTATTTCTAATAAATAGAAAATCATGCCATGCTTCATTATATATATATATATATATCACATATATATTATGAAGAATAATTAGTGAGCTAATAATATCAGTTAATATATAATTATATCAAATATAATATATATCAAATTATTAAATCAACACTTGATTCAATAATCCGGTTATATCACATATAACCGACTGTAGGGTATTTTTCGTCACCCCATTGAGATGGGAATACGCGCACGCTTGTCAGGCGCATTACAGATTCCCCGTGCCTAGGGTAGGCTGGGGTTTATTGATTATGGGGATCCGAATCTCCGGCAACCGTGGACTAAGCTGCCGTTAATTACCCCTCGCCTTTGGAACGAGAGAACCTCCGATTGATGGGTCAAACAGGTCATGCGAACTCAACGTGCAGTGTTGTGTTTTGAAGGGGTTTTGGATATATTGGGGGCCCGCAGAGTTTTTACGGGGGTTCTAACGAGGAGGTATTTTTAGTGTGGAGTGTATATAAAATGAGGGGGAAATAGCATCCAAAGGACGCGTGAGCACCAGCACCTAACGTGCCTAGCACGCGAGCGCTGGGCGCGGGCGCTGGGCGCCCGCGCCCCACGTGCTTAGCACGCGAGAGCTGGGCGCCAGCGCCCCACGTGCTTGGCACGCGGGCGCTGGGCGTCAGCAGGAAAATGGACTTTGTCCCTGCACTAGGAGCTGTGCTCCCGATTTTACTTCTGGAGTTAAACTCCTAAAAAGAGATTAATTTATGGAGTTAAACTCCAACTGATCTTGAACAAAGTTAAACTCCTAGAAATCTTTAGAAATGATCAAAGGGGGCCCCTTTGTTTCTCTCCCCTTTGGCCCTGGATCTTCCCAAGATGGGATTTCTGGAGATGGGTCTCCTTCTTCTTCCTCTCGGTTGGCCGGATCTTGGAGAATGGGGGTGAGATTTAAAAATCTCCCCTTTTGAGATCTAATGGAAAATCCGAGCTCTCCTTTGTGGGTTTTGTAGTGAAAAACTATTTATTTTTTGAAAAAGAAGAGTAAAACTCTTGATTTAATTTAAAAGGGGAAAAAGGTTTTAGAATCTTGAGGAAGGAGAAGGAGACACAGACCCTAAAAATTTTTTGAGAGAGAAAAAGTTGTCATAGATATTTTCATCATGTTTGCCTTTATAGGCTACACACTTTACATATAGCCCCTTGGGCTTTACAAAATGGCATTTTGCCCATCCAATGCCTCATGATCTCATTTCTTTTGCACATGAGCCATGGGTTTTACAAAAATTTGGTTTTATACCCATTTTTCTTACATTTATTCATAAAATAAAAAAAGGAAATACACCAAAATTATTTATTACAAAATTTTTATTTTGCCATGGGGGAGGCCGGCAGCTTCATTTTCAGGCTCGACCCGGGCATTGGCCCACTTGACCTGGGCTTGGGCTCACTTGGCTTGGGTTGACTTTGATTTTGAATTGGTCAACCGGGGGGGGGGGTAAATTTTGACCTCAACAAATTGCCCCCATCAATAAATGCACACCGCATATATGGGTCGTGTGCATGAAATTGATGGATCTTCTTTCACGTGAAGGCGACTTGATTTGGTTCCCGCTTTTTGGAAAGCCGGCACTGCCCTTTTTATGACATGGACGGTAGATACTTGGCGTGTCTCCCAGACAGAGTGTCAGTGTATGACGTATCCCCGGCACGGAGTGTCGCTGGTTGACTTGATTCCGAACCGGAGCAAAATTCCTACAGGGAGGTCGCTGCTGCCCTTTTTGCGACTTGGACGGTCGATGCTGCCCTTTTAGCGACGTGGACGGTCGGTACTGCCCCTTTTGCGACTTGGACGGTCGGTTCTGCCCTTTTTGCGATTTGGACGGTTGGTTCTGCCCTTTTTGCGACTTGGACGGTCAGTGCTGCCCTTTTAACAACGTGGACGGTCGACGCTGCCCTTTTAACGACATGGACGGTCGGTTCTGGCATTTTTGCGACTTGGACGGTCGGTTCTGGCCTTTTTGCGACTTGGACAGTCGATGCTGCCCTTTTACCGACTTGGACGGTCGGTGCTTCCATTTTAGCGACTTGGACGGTCGGTGCTGCCCTTTTTGCGACATGGACGGTCGGTGCTGCCCTTTTTGCGACATGGATGGTCGGTGCTGCCATTTTAGTGACTTGGACGGTCGGTGCTGCCCTTTTAGCAACTTGGGCGGTCGATTCTGCCCTTTTAGCGACGTAGACGGTCGGTTCTGCCATTTTAGCGACGTGGACGGTCGGTTCTGCCTTTTTTGCGACGTGGACGGTCGATGCTGCCATTTTAGCGACGTAGACGGTCAGTTCTGCCCTTTTTGCGACGTGGACGGTCGGTGCTGCCATTTTACCGACTTGGACAGTCGATACTGCCATTTTAGTGACTTGGACGGTCGGTGCTGTCTTTTTTGCGACATGGACGGTCGGTGCTACCCTTTTAGCGACTTGGACGGTCGGTGTTGCCCTTTTTGCGACATGGACGGTCGGTGCTACCCTTTTAGTGACTTGGACGGTCGGTGCTTCCCTTTTAGTGACTTGGATGGTCGGTGACTTGCTCCGCTTCTTACGGTGTCGGGATTTGATTTGACTTGCTCTGCTTTCCGCGGTGTCGGGGTTGAAGTTGACTTGCTCCGCTTCTTGCGGTGTCGGGGATTGATTTGATTTGCTCCGCTTTCCGCAGTGTCGAGGTTGAAGTTGACTTTCTTCCGAGGTGGAGCTTGATTCCGCCAAGGTGGTCGTTGGTTGTTTTACTGACTTGATATGATTTGGGTTGACATATGTATTGCTGCACTGGAATAATGCCAGGAGCAACTCATCATTTGCCTTGGGAGGACTCGGGATTTGATTTTTGGGTCGGCATCAGCACCGCTACACTGGACTATGGTACCAGGAGCAAATCATCATTTTCCATGAGGGGGATTTCCCTTGTTCCCAGTTTAACGACTTCGGGGTCATCGGTTCCCAGTTTAATGACTTAGAGGTCATCGGTTCCCAGTTTAAAGACTTAGAGGTCTATTGTGCCCAGTTTAACGACTTAGAGGTCATCTGTTCCCAGTTTAACGACTTAGGGGTCTATTGGATTGGAGTTTAGAATTTTGGGGTTAGGGTAGGCATCAACATTGCTAACACTGAAGCACATGTGTGATTGATCGTTGTTTTGTACGTGCGTGAGTTTTAAAATCAAAGTTAAAAATATACCGCAATCAATAACGGTGTCGCTTGGTAGCTAGCCGGTTGAGTACGGATCGGTCCACAGGGAGATAGATTTCTTTTCTTTATGTTCTAACGAGTTAATCCGATCAAGTCGGGTTTTGTTTTACGATCTAAGAGTGAGATTAAATTTGATTAAAAGTCTTGCTAGGGTTAGGACTAGGTTAGATTGGAATAGGGATTCTACCCACTGCTTTCTTTGCCCTAATTAAGAACATAAGTGTTAGGATAATAGTTAACAAAGGGGATTAGCACGACTAGAAAAAAACGTAGTTTCTTCCTTTTGGTCCTTATCCGTCCTTTCTTAACTCTTAGCCTTAACCTCTATTTAAATCAACCACAACCGGTCTAACTAGGGAATCATCGCTACCTCATAAGATATGGTGCCATAGTGAGCGGTGTGTGTTTGATTCACATAGAGTCCTAATTTAAAATGTTATAAGGGTAAGGAAAGGAGTGAGAGAGATTTCTTTCTCTCAAACCATCCCAATCCTAACCCTAACAAGTGAGGAATTACTCACTCATTAGGGAAGTTATGATAATATTCATTTTTATAATTTTAAAAAACTATCTAAGTTGCAGATAATAAAAGACAGATAAAAATTCAGGAATTAAATTCAGATAAAAGAATGCACGATAAAAATACCTTTATTGATGACCTATTGACGATTACAAGAAAATTAAAATTTGATCTAGAAATTAAAAAGAGGCATCTCCAAAGAGGCACCTAAAAGAGGCACGCTTAGTTGGATTTGAGCCCTCCTATTTATAAATGGGAAAAACCCTAGGTTTACATTCTGATCCATACATGAAATTACAAAACAACCCCAAAGACCGAGTCAAAGCACCGACACCCCACCGACACGTGCATTGCACGGCCGCGGAACCACGGCAGAATAGCCTGTTTGGCCGCGGATCCGCGACCATTTGGTGGGCTCATGAGCCCAATTCTTTAGGGTTTATTCAAGTTGCTTTTATCTTCTGTTTTCTTCACTTGGTCTCTCAGAATCTCTTCAATTATCTTCCAGATATTCAACAGTGGACTTTTTGCCGTGAGCTTCACATTGAAGTCTTGAATCTTGTGCTGCCCTTGAACTTTGTGCATTGAACTGTCTAATGATTTTCAGTTGTTCCTTAAAATGGTGGGCGGCATCATACGGATTCATCTATTGTTGGTCGTAGTCTCACATTTGTAGCGTATTTTCATGAATTTCACTGTAATGATCTGAGAACCTGTAACCTGCAAATATTTAGCAGACATGGATCAAAACCATATATTTATTTGTAATATGATTAAGAATGGGCGACATAATAATGCAAAATTCTGATATGAACAAATACCCCTAAACTAATCTTTTGCTCGCCCCGAGCAAAGCCAATTTTATTCTCGAAAAAAACTAACCTCACTTTCGCAGGGAATCGCGATTGCACTGAGCTCATGCAACAAGCCGTTAAACCTCTAAGTGTCCCTAGTAGGAGGAGTGTTGTCTCCTGAGGGTTTTCAGCGGATACTACCCAAAAAATCCGATCAGTTTGGCCTGTTGAGTTTCATTCTTCAATTCAGTATTCTAATAAGAAATTCTATTATCTTCAACTTTGAAATCATCAACCCGTATTTTTTACACTCACTTATCATTTAATTTAAGATCGTATATGTTCTGCAAATTTATTCAGCTTTCAGCATCTTTTGAATTTTCCTTCTAAGGTTCCGTCTCAACTTAGGAATTTTTATCATCTATACTGAAGGTATAAGCCCTACCTTTCATTCCTATCTTTCATCAAAACCCCAATCATATACCCCTACTCGTGTGTAATTTTCACCCCTATACTTGGAAATTCAATTCAAGCTATCATACTCTTGTCCATCGTCCAAAGAACTTTTAGTTAGTGAATTTTGGATTAAATTGCTCACACGTCTTTCATACGGCCGTTAATACTTCTTAAGGTACTCAACGACCGATTACAAAATGCGCTCGCGCATTTAGACGTAATTCCTCTTCTTGTAATACCTAAGGCTTAGCAGTGACCCCCGAACCAGTTGGTCTAAGGAAATAGGTGATAAAGCACTCTCGCTATATTTTTTGTTTATGCGGCCTTAACTAATTACAAAAGTAGTGTTCATTTTTTTTATCTCTTTATTCACACTTGTACTTCTATTTTATTTTCCTTCATACTAAGAATTTTAGACAAGAGCATTTCAATGTATCCTCTACTATTCCAAGTTTCAAGGTGCGTGTATGTGCTAGTTGTAGGGTATATATTTTCAGAATTTAGACTTAAGGTTCAGAATTATTTTTTGGACTTACATTTCACATAAAAATTTCAATACCCTTTTCTTATTTTGACTTAGCCCAAGAACTGAACTCAAAATTTGCCTATTTCTAAATAAACTATAAGGACGTATATTTTCTACAGTTAAATTTTAAGAAAAGTTATTTTTAGGGTTTTTAATTTACTAAGTTTAGAATCTAGTTTTTCCAAACTAGTTAACCGTCATGTTAAGCTTAAGTCAAATATGGCCAAAATTGAACTTTTCAATTTTTATAATTTTTTTAAATTTTTTCAATTTTTATGGGTTTTAAAATAAGTATGCAAATGCAAAAATATACATATGAATGCGAAGAAAGAAAGCTTACCGAGCACACCCCCAAATTTAAACTTGTCAGTGCCCTCACTGTCAGGCTACACCAAGAGGGTCAAAATTGTAGGAACCCCCTTTTTTTATTTTATTTTTACTTTTTATTATTAACAGAAAAAGAAATATATATATATATATATATATATATATATATATATATATATATATATATATATATATAGACACACACATACAAAAAGGGTCCCCCCAAATTTAAGTGAAACATTGTTTCTACTGTTGCCATTTTTTAAATCTCATACACTTGTAAACTTGGGAGGAAAAATTTATTAACGGGACATGAAGTATGATCGTGAAAATCTCCCCCAAACTTATTTTTGGCTCACCACTTTGAGTTGGAAAAAATTATTTTCGAGAGCCAAATTATTAACCCCATCCCCCCAAACTTGAGTTAAACAATGTTAATCAATTTTTTAAGGGGGTAAAGTTATTTGGTCAATATAAGGCTTTACAAAGGCCAAAAGTTAATAGCAACCATTCAAAGATTTTATCAATGTAACGTATAGGTCGGTGGAAGAACATGTTATATAGAGCCATGAAGAAGTGGGGAAGAGATAAGTAGTGGTATGGAAAGGGTTTGCGTCAACGTGAATGTGAAGAGATAAGAGTTGATGATAAATAAAAACGAGAATATGAATGATCAGAAATGAGTGGAATATTGGAATTCTCGTATTTTATAAGAAGAAAGGGTGGTGGTTCAACTTCTATAGGTGGAGATTGATTAATCACAAAATCCTTGTTGTTTAGGAATGCAAGTTCGTCAGCGAAAAGTTCTTCAAAACTCTCATTGATGTAATTGAACATTTTATTGTCAGTAAGTTTTGTGCCAGAATTTATCATACTTGATTTGTCAAAAAATATGGAGGTAGGAGACTCGAAAAACTCATCTACCTCATTTTCAAAAGTATCCACATCAAGTTGGCTTTCTGGAATGATCAAACTTGAATTATCGGATTGTGATTCATCAACACTCACTGAAATCATAGGAAAAATAGAAGAAGAACCTGAGAAAGTGGGAGAAAGAAGTTGAATACGAACTTGAGGGTGGAGATGGAGTGTATAAATTAGCACTATTTGTAATGACCGATGTGTAAAAAGCGATTGTGCTAATCTATCAACCCACTGAGAAATGAGGACAAATCCCTCAAGATTCGTGAGAAAACATGGGTACGTCGAACTTGGTAAACCAGACAAAAAACTGAAAATGCAACGGTTTCTTGCAAGGTCGGAACGAGGATGGAGGGAAGTGATTGAGAAAAGGTATCGGTTAAAGATTCAGGAGGGTGTGCGCAGTCAATGAAAGGGATAGAAAGAATTGGAAAATCTGACTCCTCAAGTAAAACTGCTTCATCCTCAATAATTTCCTCAATACTCTCCTCAAAATTTAACTTATCCATGCAATTCTCATCAAAATCAAGATGCATATGAAGTTCGGGAAAAACAGTTAATGACTCGGGATGATGAATTGGAGAGAGAAACTCATCCAAATCTGTGGGTTCATCATCCAAAATATTCCCAGCGTCTATATCCTCAATCAAGTGAAAATCAATTTTTTTAGACACCTCATCAAAAGTATGGATATTAATCAATTCAGGTTCTAGAGTGGAGGTGTAGAGGTCAAAAGGATTGGTGATGGTTTCACTCAAAAGGGACCCTTCACAATCAGGTAAATCAAACACTATAAAGTCTCACAACTCATTATACGTTTTATTTTCAACTGGTGAATCATTTGGAACACTTGATAGACATTCAAAACCGGAATTGTGGGATTCAATTGGGGATGGGTAGGTTTGATTTGGAAGGGTGCACGGCTCACTCTCTCCACTCAAATTATCAATCTTTCCAACCGCCTCATCATACATTGGAGCTAGTTAGAAACTAGCTACCGGATCACTAGGTTGTATAAGGGCGGCCATGAACGCATTCAAATCCCTCATCTGTTGGCATGACGCTACCATAAATTCTTCCAACGACTGTTCCAGACTAGACATGGGTTGTGACGGGGTTTCAGTAAAAGATTCAAAATTGTTTGGATACGTGAAACTCCCAAATGGCTGTGTAGAAGCAATGTCTAGGGAAGGTGCAAAAGTCAGGTAGGACTGGTAGGAATTGAGTGGTTGGACAGGAGTAGGATCAATATTTGGATAAGAAGGTGAATGGAATTATTGATCTAAAGAATTCGCAGTGGTGAAAGGAATGAAGGATCGGTTACGAGATTGTTCAATAAGTTCAGCAATAGACATGGGTTTCGGAGATACAACAGGACTCGAAAAAGGGGTATCAACGTAAGAGGGTGGTGAAGGTTGAAAAGTTTGATATAAGGTGGATTACGGAGTCCAACTGGTTGTCCTAGACGCGTATATTCGATCTTTCAAAGAAATTTTGGGTATGGAGGGGTCGTTCGAAATTCGACCAAAACAAGAAGCGTAGGAAGTAATGTCTGGTTGAGGGTACCAAAGTTCGGCAAGAGTTTTGCGAGGTAGGGTACCCATGATGTGATGAGAGAAAGGAAAAGAATGTGAATTTTTTTTATTTTTTTATTTTTTCAATATTATTATTATTATTATTTTTAAATTTTTTTTGTTTTTGGAGTTTTGAAATTTTTGAAAGTGTTTTTTTAGAAAGAGTTTTGCAAAAATTTGTACGGAACTACGGCATAGCATGCACAATCAAGCCTAGAGCTAGGGTCTCCTAAGTCAACTAGACTGCTCCTAACTGTTCTAAAACGACAAGTTGTGAGATATCCCTCAAATCGCCTCTTCACCGTCAATTGTGGCCAGGTAAGCACAAATGAAGAAAGGAGGGATCCGCTCACGAATCACCGTGAGACGGGCCTTTTAAAATTACCTTTCTCACTTGTCTAGTCTAAGCACCACAAAGTCAGGTTTAGATAAACGACTGAATGCCCACAACCTTCCTTTGTCCTAATGAGCACGACAGTCCTTAATTGGCTGAGTATAGATATTTTTTAATTAGCTCAAGGGTGATGCATACGCTTTTAGTGATTTCTGGGGTCTTGGGAAGGGTAATGAAATCCCCACCCAATCTTGATTGGTGTTATAGCCCCTTAAAAGTCCGTATTAATTCAATGCAAAGCAATTAACACACCCAAAAATCTAAAACACTTTAAAAAAAAATTATTTTGCAGTGCAAAGAATCCTGCACAAAAGCAATTTATTGGAGAGGGAGAAAATTTTTTGCGTAAAGAACCCTGCAGGAAAAATTTTCAGGGGAAATCAGGGTAGGAGAGGGGACAAAAATACTTACAGAGACTTTTTGAAATGCTGACGTCAGCAAATAGCCGTGGTTCCGTAGCAGAATGCCTCCTTTAGCCGCGGTTCCACGGTGGTTCAGTTGGATCAGGCCGTCAAAACTTTTCTGTTTTCTTTTGTGGTTCTCCTCTGTCTGTTCAGATCCTCTGTTTCTTGATTTGTTCACTAGGCTTGCTCCAGATCTGAATCAGTCCGTCGTCTTTTCCTGCGCAATTCACACAAAACCCCTCAAAAAGAAAAAGATGAATTTTTTTGTTTTTATATTTTCAATTTTTTCAATTTTTATTAACCCGAAATTACAAAAAGAAAACAACTACTGTTATCCCCGGAGATGACGCCATTTGATTGAGAAGCTTTTGCGTACGTGCGTGCGTTTTAAAATCAAATTTAAGAATATACCGCAATCAATAACGGTGTCGCTTGGTAGCTAGCCGGTTGAGTACGGGTCGGTCCACTGGGAGATGGATTCCTTTTCTTTATGTTCTAACGAGTTAATCCGATCGAGTCGGGTTTTGTTTTACGATCTAAGAGTGAGATTAAATTTGATTAAAAGTCTTGCTAAGGTTAGGACTAGGTTAGATTGGAATAGGGATTCTACCCACTGCTTCCTTTGCCCTAATTAAGAACATAGGTGTTAGGGTAATAGTTAACAAAGGGGATTAGCACGACTAGGAAGAAACATAGTTTCTTCCTTTTGGTCCTTGTCCGTCCTTTCTTAACTCTTAGCCCTAACCTCTATGTAAATCAACCACAACCGGTCTAACTAGGGAATCACCGCTATCTCGTAGGATAGGGTTCCATAGTGAGCGGTATGTGTTTGATTCACATAGAGTCCTAATTTAAAATGTTATAAGGGCAATGAAAGAAGTGAGAGAGATTTCCTTCTCTCAAACCATCCCAATCCTAACCCTAACAAGTGAGGAATTACTCACTCATTAGGGAAGTTATGATAAGGTTCATTTTTATAATTTTAAAAAACTATCTAAGTTGCAGATAATAAAAGAGAGATAAAATTCAGGAATTAAATTCAGATAAAAGAATGCACGATAAAAATACCTTTATTGATGACCTATTGACGATTACAAGAAAATTAAAATTTGATCTAGAAATTAAAAAGAGGCATCTCCAAAGAGGCACCTAAAAGAGGCACGCTTAGTTGGCTTTGTGCCCTCCTATTTATAGATGGGAAAAACCCTAGGTTTATATTCTGATCCATACATGAAATTACAAAACAACCCCAAAGACAAAGTCAAAGCACCGACACCCCACCGACACGTGCATTGCACGACCGCGGAACTGCGGCAGAATAGCCTGTTTGGCCGCGGATCTGCGGCCATTTGGTGGGCTCATGGGCCCAATTCTTTAGGGTTTCTTCAAGTTACTTTTATCTTCTGTTTTCTTCACTTGGTCTCTCAGAATCTCTTCAATTCTCTTCCAGATATTCAACAGTGGACTTTTTACCATGAGCTTCACGTTGAAGTCTGGAATCTTGTGCTGCACTTGAACTTTGTGCATTGAACTGTCTAATGATTTTCAGTTGTTCCTTGAAATGGTAGGCGACATCTTACGGATTCATCTATTGTTGGTCGTAGTCTCACATTTGTAGCGTATTTTCATGAATTTCACTGTAATGATCTGAGAACCTGTAACCTGCAACTATTTAGCAGACATGGATCAAAAGCACCTATTTATTTGTAATATGATTAAGAATGGACGACATAATAATGCAAAATTCTGATATGAATAATGTGCCTGGAGCAATTCATCATTTGCCTTTGCCTATTGAGGAGCGATGGCTTAGGAGACAAGTTTAGGTCCATATCACCTAAGGCATTTCGATTTTATGAGCTGTAAGGGTCCCATAAAAGCATTTTCTCCCTACAAGTCGAAAGGATCTCGTAAGTGTACTTTCTCCTTAGGAGTCGTGGGGACTCTCAAGTGTGTTTTTCCTTTGTGAGTCGTAAGGATCCCACGAAGATGTTTTCTTACGAGTTATGAGGATCCCGTAAGTTTGTTCTCCTCATGTATCATGAGGACACATGAGTGGGTCTTCCCAAATGTAGCATAATTCTAAGGGCGGAGACCGACCGTGTAACTGGTGATTGCGGTGGGGCGTGGGTATGATGAGAATTATTTGAGCCCGTGGATTGTACACGGTTGTCAACTTGGAGACCAATCGTAGGGCTGGGAGAATTTTGGAAGATTAGATTTTGGTTGGCGTCTGCATCGCTGCACTGGAATATGATATCAAGAGCGACTCATCACTCACCGTTTGGGGACTTGGAATTTGGATCCTGTTTGGCATAAGCATTGCTGCAATGGAATAATTCCAGGAGCAACTCATCATTTGCCCCGGGAGGACTTGGGACTTGGTTTTTTGGTCGGCATCAGCACCGCTAACACTGAAGCAATGCCAGGACGACTCATCATTTGCCGTTGGGAAAACTTAGGATTTGGGTTTTTGGTCGGCATCAGCACCGCTAACACTGAAGCGAAATGCCAGGAGCGACTCATCATTTGTCGTTGCCCGTTGGGGAGCGATGGCTTAGGAGAAAAGTTTAGATCCCTATCACCTAAGGCTTTTCAATTTTATGAGCAGTAAGGGTCTCATAAAAGTACTTTCTCCCTACGAGTCGAGAGGATCTCGCAGGTGTATTTTCTCCCTAGGAATCGTAGGGTTTCCTAAGCGTGTTGCTCCTTTGTGAGTCGTAAGGATCTAACGCAGGGATTTTCTCCTCACAAAGTCGAGAGGACTTTGCGAGTGTATTTCATCTCCTCTTTTTTTTACGAGTTTGCGCCCTTTCGGGTTTTCATAAACTCGCCGGCAATCCTGCTGTTTTTACTCACGGAGCCCTTTCGGGTTTTCATCCGTACCCGTTTTGCTTCTGAACATACCCTTTTTTTTACATTGGCGAATCTTCATTGCTGGTGAGACTTTAAATGCAGTCTCGCCGGTGGGACTTGGGAGAGATAAGGATCATTTTACGTCCGTGGATTGTATACGGTTTTGCAAGATGTATGATCCAGACCGTAGGGACGGTGTGCTCAATTCGC
Organism: Agapanthus africanus; assembly: GCA_030015575.1. NCBI lineage: Eukaryota > Viridiplantae > Streptophyta > Magnoliopsida > Asparagales > Amaryllidaceae > Agapanthus > Agapanthus africanus. Next base: position 109,821 of record JASDDO010000174.1, read on the forward strand.
CTGCGACTTGGAGCATTCACGCACAGTATTTCTTGAGATATCGTCCATTGATGGGTGGCATGAGCCTTTCTCCCTCGGCATTTATCAGCTGGTAGGATCCTCCATCAAACACTTTCTCGATGACGTATGGTCCTTCCCAGTTTGGCTCGAATTTTCCTTTGGCATGTCGATTGGGGATAATCGGTCTTTTGAAGACCAACACCAATTCGCTTTTCTTGAAAGCGCGGAGACGGGTTATCTTGTCATAGGCCCATGACATTTGGGCTCGGTACAGCTCCAGATTTTGCTGTACTGCGAGCCTCTTTTCTTTGAGGGCGTCGATCTCTTCGAGCCGAAGGTGCACGTTTTCCTCCTCCCTCAACTCGTGTTGAACGACCATCCGTAGGCTTAGAACTTCAACTTCGAGCGGGAGGATTGCTTCCACTCCGAAGAGTAGTGAGTATGGAGTAGATTGAGTTGGAGTGCGGTGTATGGTACGATATGCCCACAACGCTTCGTGAAGTTTGAGATTCCAGTCTCTCTTGTTGGCTGAAGTATTTTTCCTCAGGAGCTTGCATAGAGTTTTATTGAAGGCTTCGGCTAGCCCATTGGCCCTTGGATTATAGATGGAGGAATATCTCCAGTCTATCTTGTACTGAGTAGCGAACCTTGAGATTTTGAAGCTCTTGAAAGAAGGCCCGTTGTCAGAAATGATTCTTCTTGGTGTACCGAAGTGGTATAGAATATTATGCTGGAAGAACGTCAGAATATTTTCTGTCTTGACTTGTTTAAGCGGGACAGTTTCAACCCATCTGGATAAATAGTCAGTTGTGGCCAATATGAACCGATGGCATTTGGATGACGGAGGATCAATTGGGCCAACAATGTCGGTGCCCCAAACTTCGAAAGGCCACGATGCCGCCGTAGGATGCAACGGATTAGGATGCTTGTGAATGAAATCACCGTGAATTTGGCAGAGATGGCATTTCTTTGCATGCTATTCGTAATCCCTTATCATGGTTGGCCAGTAATATCCAAGCCGTTTGATCTGAAGCCGCATTTTGGGGCCAGACTGGCGAGCCCCGCAGACGCCTGAATGAACTTCTTTCATGACTTTTAGGGTTTCGGCCGATGATAGGCACCTGATCCAGAGTTGGTCATATGATCTACGGTATAGCATATTATTTACAAACACGTATTGGAGATCTCTCTTCTTCAGCTGAATTCTCGCAGATTTTTCTTCAGGCAACTTGTCGTATCGGAGGTACTCTATGAAGAGTTCCCTCCAATCAAGCTCGTCTTGAATGATCGAAGCTTCTTTGGCAGGATTGTTCTCTTGTTCTACGCTTTCTTCTTCACGCAAAGAGACTGGAGGCAGAATTTACCGGCTTCTAACTGTGATTAGAATTTCGTCAATGTCAGGATCAGCTAGCTCCTTAGCTAGGCGAGTGACTATGTCGGCTTTTCCGTTCAACGCTCTAGGGACTTTCATTAGTTCAATATGAGTGAATCGTTTCAAAAGTTCCACCACTCGGCTTCTATATTGAGCTAACTCGGGTTTGTATATCTTATAGTCGCCACTTACTTGGTTGACGACAAGTTAAGAATCACCGTAGACTCAAAGCCGAAGGATTTCTATTTCTATGGCGAGCTCCAAACCAGCTATCAGAGCTTCATACTCAGCCTCATTGTTTGTGCGAGGCTCGGTGAGAGCAAAAGAATGTCGTAGGGTTCCCATCGATGGCGTGATGAACACCAATCCTATCCCTGCTTTTATCTGCGGGATGCTTGATTTGCCGGAGCTCCTCATTGATGAGGCTCCATCGAAGTAGAGCTCCCAACATGGCTCGTCATCCTCGAAGTGCAGCACTTGTTCGTCGGGTAACTCGCAATTGAGCGGCGACCCTTCTGGTATGGGATGAGCAGCAAGGAAGTCGGCGAGGGCCTGCTCTTTTACTGCTTTCTGAGGAGTATAAATTATGTCAAATTCAAGCAGCATGACAGCCCATCTCGCCGAGCAGGGCATTGAGCGAGATGGCCCATCTCGCCGACTTCCTTGCTGCTCGCCCACCTTTTCACATGATCTCTTGACCGTGGTATGGTGGAAATCAAAGCACGGTGGGAATCACACAAGACTCTATGACGATCTTGGGTCGACAGACTAATCTTTACCAGTGTCACCAGAGAACTGCTATCTGACGATAGGTATAATACCATCTAGGAGTTCTCGGCGAGTCTGTTCAGTGTACCCAGTCTCGACTGAGCATCCGTATACCTTCTCTGATGTCAAACACCATCACGACCTAAAATTAGCCACATGACCGGCACTTAGACTACGTAACGTCAGCAGGCGTAACGCAATTTTAGTAAGCCGAAAACCCAGCAATCTAAACCATTATAAGAAGGAAAAGATAGAACACTTTTAAAAATCTCGATGCAAAACTTTAAACTTAAGTTTGTTTTCATAAAAATTTCGGCAGCACCTCCTTTGTAAAAGCTAGCCCGAAACGGGTACAAACATAAGATAAAAGTAAAGTGTCCCCAAACGGGAGCAAATCTCGCCCAACGGCGGAAACAACTGTTAGTGTGATATGCCCTAGAGGCCATTATTGTATATTACATTTTGGAAGCTTGGGATATATACACGGATTTATAACAGTCTTGCTCAAGATGGTAGTATGTTACTTGGTTTGTATATATCTTAATATGTGTATATGTTTCTTTTAACGTATCGCTAATACATATTGATAGAGCCCTTAGGATCTTTGCTTGACTACCAGCGTTATGATGGCAGTCATACTTGTGGGGGTTGGGTAGTCTACAAGCACATCCTTATACAGGTCCCTGGTCGTAGGATTATCGAAACAGGGCATCGATACTCCAGAGTATACTGGTGTGTACGCTTCTCATCCCAGCAGGGGAGATGGTTTGCCCCATAACCATCAGTACATCGTACTGGAGATAGTACGCAGGTGCCCGTTAGGTTACGAGTACACTGGACAAGACTCGCTGGGAACTGTTGGTTGGTACTATACCTATCGTCAGTTAACAGTTCCCATGTGACATGAGTACAGTTTAGTCCATTGACTTGACACTGTTGCTTCGCCTCGAGTGTGTTCCCACTGTTCTTTGATTACTACCCTACCACGGCTCTATTGAGTCATGCAAACAGGTAGTAGTTGGGTGCAGTCCCGAAGCACTTGGAGGCAGTGGCGGTTAGATAGGATTCGTTTCTCCCGGTATTGGGGGTTGATATTGCGCTGTGTTTGGAGAGCCATTACACAAAGTCCCTGGCCAGGGCAAGCAAGATTTACTGGTAGGTACTCCAGTAGTTTCTCAGGATGTTTTGGACTACACTCTGACATGACTTATACCGCTATTAGGGGACTGATGTTTACCTCCCCCTAGGCCCGATATGCGATACTCTAAGACGAACAGACCGGACTGTACGGAGATTCTCACATTCAGGCTCAGTAGGAGTTCGGATGGGTTTTCCTCATCGGCCTTCTTATCGACATCTACCTGGGGACCATTACGTACAGCTAGTACCGCTTGTGGCCTGTGGTTAAACCCACTGCCAGCGTAGTGTCGAGTCTTTAGAGTCATACACAGAGGGTTGTTCACCTTTGGGGGAAACGCAGTAGAGGTCGTATGGTTTTACGATGGGGTTCGTTCACATATGCGTATTTGTGCGCGTTTGGTGTTCGGGCAGTTGATACTAGTGGGCTTTGGTTTAAGCCAGATCCTAGTATTTGATTTTGGGTTGGTTTAGTCTCATTGTATTCATGTTCTTCGGAACACGGATGCGGGTATATATATACAGTTGACAGAGGCAGAGAAGGAGACACCACATTAGGGTTTTGACCATTGACTTGATTAAAACCATTATGAGGTGGAGGAAATTTATTACTAATTTTTATTAGAGATAATTGTGTTATGGATAATTTGGTTTGACCATTTGACCTTGTTGACCATTGTTGATTTAGATATTTTGTTGAGCAAAAGATATTTTGCTTAGCATTAATTGTGACATGATAATGGTCAAATCAACATCAACCATGACAATTATCTAAATAAAACTTATTATTCTTTTTCTTAATATGAGATCTCACTCCTCATTTATCAAGTAGACATTCTCTCTCATGGTTGCTCTCTCATTCTTCCTCTCTCTCAAACCCTAGTGTTTCATGACTTGAAAATCAAGGGCCATTGGGACCAAACCACCAAAATCCTTCTCTACTCACTCTAAAGTTCTTAGTTTAGTATACCAAGCACTCTAGTTACTTCATTATAGAAGTTGGAGCTCAAGGTAGAGACTTTTGGGTGGATCTACTTTGACGTTGAGAAACCGGTGAGGAGGAACCATCCACAACCACTCCAAGGAGCTCACAACAAGGAGGACCACAACAAGGAGAAAAGGGAGTTCAAGCTTGAGGTATAACCATTTAACATAGTAGTTAGAACTCCTAGTTAGTTTGTTAGTTAATGTTTAGCAAAGATCCTAGTGTCTAGTTTATGTTATCTTGCAAAGAAAAACTCGATTTTTACATATTCCGCCTCCCCGTAAACTATCGGGGTGGGTAACATAGACGTACAATAGTATCAGAGCCTGGCTAAACCATAACTAACATGTTAGCAAAGTCTTTAGAATTTCGATCACGAAAAAATCCCGAAAACACGAACAAAAATTGCCTTTTCTATCGATTTTTAAAACGGGTCTAAAAATATTTTCAGAGATCTGAAAAATATGTGCAGGCTTTTTCTAGAACACTGAAGAAATTTGGGCGCCTAACTCGGTCAGACCACCGCGGAACCGCGGCCGAACCAAGCGTTCCGCCGCGGATCCGCGGACGATTCGACTCTGAGTTGGTCCAAATTTTTTCTGGTGCTCTCTGTGTTGGTTTTGTGCTTTCTGGGATATTTTATTTCTGCTCAGAAATTATTGTGTACAGTGTTGTACTTGGAGTAGATTCAAATATGGTTATTGATCGGAATTCTATAAACTTTAGCTAATCGGATTATATCTGTGTTATACGTGTGGAACGTCTGCTAATCGCTATACGTCGATTAGTGGGGGTTGCACATATCTGTGATCTGTGATATTTGTTTGTGTATATGAACGTGTTGGATTGTCGTGGATGAATAACCGGGGATGTGAGATGAGTATTTTATCTTTCATTTGATATAAATTGTAAATTGATGTAATATTATTTTATGATCACACATCCAGGTTGAGGTCGTAGCCACCATTGTATATTATTTCTTTTACTGTTTTCTGCTCCTAGGATAGACCCAAGGTGAGGGTGCACAAACTACCGGGTACTTTGAAGTGCCGAGTGGCCTACTCACTTTGTTGAGAGAGGTTTCTTCACTTCGAGTATTTGGCGGGTAGTTTGCCGCACCCGTAGGGGTCTGGGGTGGGGTTTGGCTATTCATCACGACCGTGTAATCCGTCTTTCGTTGCAGGCTCAAAAGAAATGCGGATTCCTAGCATATCCAATGTGTTCATCTGTGATCTGAAATGGCTATCCTTGCATCTGACGAATGTATATATCTATATATGATATCTAGTAGACGTTGCTTATGTTTTACCTCCGTGCCCGTCCAGCCCCCGCTCTGTCGTTAGTTAAGTAACTTAACGGGTGATGACGGGGCCCCGTGGCGAATACAGATGGTATAAGTGTTGGGCTTCCCTTGCACCTAGTCTAGGGTTTGGTAGCATCACTCATGCCACTTTAAAATTTAGAGAGGTGCAAAGCAAGCAAACCATGAATCATGCTAGAATATCTAGGGTAACAAAGTTTGTATCACATACAAAGAAGTAAAGAGATAAGGATTACAACCTTTCTAGTCCGTTCCTTCGCCTCATAAGCTCCGTGTTGAGGTCCCTTCGCTGCGATCATCATGAACTTCGACTCTCGTGAGGCTCCAAGAGGTGAATGATGTATCTTGCTTGAAGTCATCTTGATCTAAGATGATCTACCTTGAAGAATTTCTAACCCAAGCTTACACTTCACTAATGAAATAATTAGAGAAGTGAACATCCTAATCTAAGTGGCTAGAGTAGATGAGGATGATGAAGTAGGAATTATGCTCTCTTTTGCTTTCAATTTCTCACACTAAATCATCACACACAAAAAGCTAGCAAGCTTTTTCAAGGAGGAAGAAGAAGAAGAAAGCTTTTGTGATGAATAATGAATTATTGTTGTGGTTACAATTGCAACCATAGGTTAAGAATCAAAGGCTTAACCCTTGTAGAGAATAAACCATAGGTAAAGTGTTTGGGTTGGGTTAACAAATATCTACACAAAATATCAAGCTAGATGACAAAAGACAAAGCTTCATGAAGCTTCATGAAAGCTCATCCAAAAGCTAACCCAAATCCAAACCCTAACTTGGTTTAAACTTAACAACCATGTTGCATTTGTAACCCTAACATGTTACAATATTATATATCACATATATAATATATTTTGTAACAAAAAAAAAATAATACAATTAATATATATCGCATATATATATCAATGTATTATCCGGTGAGAAAAAGAATCAATAAAGCGAGCTTATATTAGTTAACGTAATGTAATATATCATATATATAATTATACATTAAATTATCGAATCAACACTTGATCCGAAAATCCGTCTATATCGCATATAACCGACTAATATAACATGTACCAATTCATCGAATCAACACTTGATCCGATGACCCGGCTATATCACATATACCCGGCCGATATCATATATTGCGAGAATAGAATACGGTATCTCATATCGTAATATTCTCGGTCCCGCACATATCACATATGTGCTCCTACTCCGTTTTGCCTGAGCCAGGAAACCTCTGTGTACGACTCTAAAGAATCGTCAATACGCCGGCAGTAGGTGATGATCATATCAAACACCCACAAGCTGCAAGCGGTCAGCTAAACATAACAGCCACCCAGGTATTAAGCGATCAGAAGATCAACAAGTAAGCCTGTACATTCTCCTATGAATCCAATTAGTAACACTACCGTACAGTCCGGTCTCTTCGTCTGATATGTCGCATATCCAGTCTAGGGGGTGGTAAACGTCAGACCCCAGTAACCGATAAGTCGTGTCGATGTGAGGCTCATAACAGGTCGAGAAACTACTGATAACACTTACCAGTAGCACTCCATATCAGCCCTGGCCAGGGACTTCCAATTATAGCCAATCGAACACAGCACAACATCATCTCCCTATACCTGGAGAGACGAAACCCCTCCTATCGCTCATTGCCTCCATTTGATTTGGGACTGTACCCAAAAGCCACCGTTTTGCACGCCCTCTTGGACGTGGTAAGGTGGAAATCAAAGCACAGTGGGAATCACACAAGACTCTATGATGATCTCGGGTCTACAGATTAACCTGTACCAGTGTCACCAGAGAACTACTATTTGATGATAGGTATAAATCTATCTAGCAGTTCTCGGCGAGTCCGTTCAGTGTACCTAGTCTTCACTGAGCACCCGTACCCCATCTTTGATGTCAAACACCGATGGATATGGGATCATCCATCGCCCATCATATGGGTCAAGATGTGTATACGCTAGTCTACTCTAGTGTATCAATGCCATGTCTCGATGCACCCTTGACTAGGAACAGTTATAGGATGTACTTGTTGACTACCCTTGCCCCACTAGTATGATCTCATCATAGTCCCAGTAGTCAAGTACATATTATAAGGGCTTTATCAACATGTGAGAGTAAAACAGTAAAAAAATACAAGTCAACATGTTAAGACAAAGTGTAACCAGATAGCATACTATCATATCGAGCAAGATAGTCCTCTCTATATATATCCAAGCATCCACTATAATATACATCATATGTACAATAATGGCCTCTAGGGCATATACATAACTAACAGTCTCCCACTTGCACTAAGGCCAGCTGTTGTAGTATATCATACCCAACATCCCGAAGAGTCTCTCAAATTGTATCTGGGGTATGGCCTTCGTGAGTGGATCCGCAGTGTTGTCTTTCGTATCAACTCTCCTGACCTCGATCTCCCGGCGATCAACTATCTCCCGGATCAGGTGATACCGCCTCAGAATATGTCTGGACTTCTGATGGGTCCTGGCTTCCTTGACCAAAGCCACAGCTCCATTGTTATCACAATATAAAGGTATTGGATGCTCAAAGGATGGAACCTCTCCAAGTCAGTGATGAACTTCTTCATCCAGACAGCCTCTTTGGTAGCATCGTTGGCAGCGATGTATTCAGCCTCCATCATCGAGTCGGCAACGGTTTCCTGTTTAGAACTCTTCCAACACACTGCCCCTCCATTAAGGGTAAAGACAAATCCCGAGTGCGATTTAGAGTCGTCCTTATCACTCTGGAAGCTCGAATCGATAAAGGACTCCACCTGGAGTTCACCGTTACCATACACCAAGAACATCTCCTTAGTCCTTCGTAAGTACTTGAGAATGTTCTTCACAGCTGTCCAGTGACTCTCTCCAGAATCTGCTCGATACCTACTCACTATACTTAGTGAGTATGCTACATCGGGTCTAGTACATAGTATCGCGTACATGATAGAGCCTACTGATTAAGAGAGGTTTTTACGATCAAAAATATTTACCGCAATCAAGAACGGCGTCGCACGAAGCTAGCCGGTGAATACGGGTCGGTCCACAGGGATTTTGTAATTTTCCTTAAAGTTCTTACGAGCTAATTCCAAATGGTGTTTGGTCTTTTATATTAAATCTAAAACGAAGTTGTGTTATACTAGGATTAGAAACTTGCTAGTATTAGGTTTAGGTAAAGTTTGGTAAACAAAGATCTTCACCTCTTTTCAGTGCCTTAATTTAGATTTGATTTTAGGGGTTATGGTAAATTTTAATAAAGGGGATTAGGATGATTGGGAAGATGTTCTTCCTCTAGATCCTTGTCCTTTCTTTCTTAACCTTTACCCTAACCTCCATGGAAAACTCACAACTCCGGTCTTTTATACTACGGATCACCGTTACCTCAAGGGTAGAGTGCCGTAGGGAGCGGAAGATGAGAGTATGCATGGAGTCCTAATGTTCGTAATAGATTGGCAAAGAAAAGAGATGAGAGATCTTCATCTCTCAAACCCTTCCCTATTCTTAACCCCAACAAGCGAGGAAACTACTCGCTCATTGAGGGAATTAAGAAAGACATAATTTTTGTTTGCTTTTTATTAAAGAGAAGAAACATCTATTGCAAGTTAATAAAATTCTAAACTAAATTAAACTAGGGCAAGTAAAGAATTTACCTAGGGCAGATATAAAAACTAGAACTAGGGCAAGAAAAAAATACCTACTTACGATTGATGCACTCCAAACTTCAAAGAAAACAGAATTTTATTGATGAATAGAGGCATAAGAAAATACAAGGGTTTGGGTTCTATTTATAGGACATAGAAACCCTAGGGCTACAGTTGATACGCATGTCTACAATTACAAATATACCCTCAGGAAATCTTTTCAGCGCCGCAAACGAATTTTGGTAAAATTTTCTCGAAGCACGGGCATAGGACGGCCGCGGAACCGCGGCATGGGTAGGCCTTGGGCCGCGGTTCCGCGGCCCTTTGGTGAGTTCAGCTCACCATCTTTCCTGGGCTGCATCATGGTTATTTGGGTTTGTTATTTCTTCAGTTCATTTCTCTGTTTGGCTTCTGATTCTTCTCCAGATCTTTCAGTGAAAACTTGTAGCGGTCTTTTAACCGTTGACATTTTGGACCTTGCTCTGCCTTGATGATTGTGAACTGTTCTTCGTCTAGGCTTGACTAGGATCCTTTTATTGGTCAAAAGTCCTTCTTTTGTGTCGTCTTTTATCTTTTTCACTGTTTTCGCTCCAAGAACCTGTAACCTGTAACATGTAGCAGACATGGGTCAAAAGCACCTGTTTTTATTATAAAATGCATAAGAATGGGGAATATAAAATGCAATATTATGGTATGAACACCTACTGCTGAAGCATAGGGTATCCCTTGCATGCGAGCTCTTTCCAAATCAGTCTTGGGAGACATCTCTTTGGAGAGAGTGAGTCTAGAGATCGTGGGTTGTTTACCACGCTTGGATTCTTCCATACTAAACCTCTTTAGTATGCTGTCAATATACCTGGATTGGGACAATCCCAGTATCCGTTTAGATCTATCTCTATAGATCTTAATTCCCAAAATGCAGGAGGCATCACCTAGATCTTTCATTGAGAATCTATGTGATAAAAAGAGCTTGATTGAGTGCAGCATAGGAACATCATTTCCTATCAAGAGTAAGTCATCCACGTACAATACGAGGAAGACAACCTTACTCTCTGCAACCTTCTTATAAATACAAGGTTCATCTATATTTTTGATGAAGTCAAACTCTTTGACTACAACATCAAAACAGATGTTCCAACTCCGCGATACTTGCTTTAACCCGTATATGGATTTAAGCAGCTTGCACACCTTTCCGCTGCTCCTACTGTCTACGAAGCCCTCTGGCTGAGTCATGTACACGTACTCTTCTAAATCACCATTTAGAAAGGCGGTCTTAACATCCATCTGCCAAATTTCATAGTCATGGTATGCAGCAATGGAAAGTAGGATCCGGATGGACTTAAGCATAGCCACTGGAGAAAAGGTTTCGTCATAATCCACACCTGGTTATTGACGAAAACCCTTTGCAACAAGTCTAGTTTTGAAAGTCTCAACTTTTCCATCTACACCAAGTTTCTTCTTAAATATCCACTTGCTCCTAATGGGTTTTACCCCTTCAGGAGCAATTTCTAAATTCTATACTTTGTTGGTGTACATGGATTCCATCTCAGATCGCATTGCATCCAGCCACTTCATAGAGTCCCCACTCGTGATGGCCTGCTCGAAGCTAGTTGGGTCATCATCTTCCATGATGCAATCCTCGCTCCCACCGTCTATGAGAAAACCGTAGTATCTCTCAGGTGGATGAGGAACCCTACTAGATCGACAGAGAGGCTGGGGTTCGTTGGGAACTACTGAATCCTCTGGTTCCACTAAATCTTCTGTCGTAGTTTGTGTTGCTGGAACTTCTTCCAGTTCTACCTCCTTGCCACAAATTTCCTTTGCAAGAAATTCCTTTTCTAAAAAGGTGGCATGTCGAGAAACAAATACCTTTGTTCCTCAGTGTGGTAGAAGATATACCCTTGTGTGTTCTTGGGATATCCTACGAACTTGCATAGGACAGACCTTGCCTTGAGTTTGTCCGGATTGTGCCTTTTGACATAGGCCGGACAACCCCATATCTTAACATACTTAAGAGATGGTCTCTTCCCCTTCCATATCATTTATGGAGTGGTAGGCACTGATTTGGTAGGAACCATATTCAATAGGTGTATGGCTGTCTCAAGCGCATACCCCCAGAAGGAAATAGGCAACTCAGCATTGCTCATCATAGAGCGCACCACATCTAATAGGGTGTGATTCCTCCTCTCCGATACACCGTTGTGCTGTGGTGTATAAGAATGAGTAAGCTGAGAGAGAATCCCATTCTCTTTTAGATAGTCTAGGAACTCATTGCTTAAGTATTCTCCTCCTCAATCTGATCGAAGGATCTTAATACTTTTTCCCGCTTGGTTCTCTGCTTCGTTCTTATATTCTCTGAATTTCTCAAAAGTTTCAGACTTATGTTTCAACAGGAACACATGTCCGTATATTGAGAGATCGTCAGTGAATGTAATGAAATAGGAAGAACCGTTCCTGGCATGTATAGACATGGGACCACATACATCACTATGTATCAGTCCCAAGAGTTCCGTAACTCTTTCTCCGTGTCCACTAAACGGAGTTTTGGTCATCTTGACTTTGAGACATGACTGGCAAGTATCATAAGATGAAAATTAGAACGGATTCAAATATCCAACCTTATGTAACTTAGCTAGCCGTGTCGCATTGATATGACCTAGTCTACAATGCCATAAGTAGGATTCATTCATTTCTGAACTCTTCCTCTTGTGTGTTCTGTACATTAAGAACTGTAGTTTGATTTAGAACGTATATGCCATTATTTAACGAGCCTAATCCAATCAACTTTTGATCCAGAAAGATGTTCATAACATTATCCTGTACTACAAAATTATATCCATCTATACTTAATAAAGAAACTGATATAAGATTGCATATCAGGGTCGGAATGTAATAGCATTCGTTCAGAATCAATATATTACCATTTGGTAATACAAGGTGATATTCGCCAACTGCCTTGGCTGCAACATCTGTACCATTCCCTACTCTTACGGAATGATTACCCATTCCCAGTTCTCTACCTTTACGTAGCCCACGTAACATATTACATATGTGGGATCCCGATCCGGTATCTAATACCCAGGACGTAGAGTGAACTGAGAAACAGTTTTCGATAACTAACACACCTGAAGAAGATGTATCAGCATGCTTGTTCTTTGTTTGGGCGGTGTGAGAATCCAGATATCCTCCTATTTCATACTCAGTCTTATAACACTTATAAGAAAGAACGGGACCAACGTTCCCCGGGTTCAGTCAATACATCCATATTATTATCTTGATTAAGGCCTGACAGGGTCGCTACCTGGAGAGAGAGAGAGAGAAGAAAACACTTTAGCGTATGCTCTTGCAACATTAGATTGGTTATTATCTTATCTAATCAGGATGGCTCCCACTATATTCAACAAATCTTCCTTCAAACCCTAAAAGAAAAGACTAGCCGGGATTAATTACACCTTACAAGTTCGCCAATCTTTCAGCCGGGCCAGTGTTGGTACTTTGAGGGAGGTTCCCCGTGCTTTCGCATAGACCTAATTAAAATAAATCTCGTTTTCCCAGAGGTATAACCCCGTTAACACCTTTCTAGACACCTACTTGATCGGCTAATTGTCATGTGTAAAACTCTCTCATGAGTAACTCTTACTCACAGTGGGTATCGGGATCCAACTATCTCATAGGAGGTATGCAATCTCATTGCAAATTTCAACACCTGAATTTACCGATAATGCTTTTACCCCTAACGTGCTATGACCTTGACGAATGCCAACAAACTATAATACGCTAGTCAAGTTCAACCCGTACATTTCTTGATTGAATTAAACCCACCCGCACGACCCTTGACGAAAGCCAACAAAGCTGTACGACTATCCTAACCCAATCGCATTATATGCTGCAGATAAGCAATAGTTAGCTACCGCACACTATGCCTTGACGAAAGCCAACAAACACAGCACGGATACTAAGTATTACTTATCTGAAATGTCAGAGGGCTACGCAGGTTTTTCAGAAAACCATGAGCGTAAAGAACTTGATATCGTTGTAGAAACAGGTGATTTTGAAAAGGAGTGTTTTTAGGCTTTTCTAGTTTCGCTAAAGAGGTCACTCCCGATGAAGGGATCTCGGCTCTTTCCTTATCGAAGAAGGTGCAGGATATTTCACAAATACCGCGGTGCAAAGCAAGAACTATAGAAGCAATCAAAAACTAAACCCCGAGTTTGTAGCATCTGTCAGTTTTGCTAAAGAGGTCACTCCCGGTGAAGGGATCTCGGCTCTTTCCTCATCGAATAAGGTGCAAGGTATATCATATATACCACTATGCAAAGCAAAAATTGTAGCTACTCTTTTTGAAAATTTGATTCTACAACATCTTTTAGATTTCTTCTCTTTTATTAATCTCATTAATAAATCCCATCATTTATGCTTCCCAAGCATCACAGAAGAAACGAAAGCAGTAATATTTATATATCATCATATATATATATATATATAGTATAAGCATTCGTCTCAGTCAGTAATATGATCTCATCACAGGACATTGCAGCAGAAGATAACATATGAAATATTGGATATACTAGGACGTCCGTGTTTTATTTTGAGCCTGTATAAAACTCGGATTCCACGGTCGCGATGAATAGCCAAACCCACATCCCTAGACCCCTACGAAAGCGGAAAGCAACACTGCCAATTCTAGGGTTAAGAGACCCGGTCTCAACTCCTCAAGATGGCCTCCTACTGGACCCTAGAACCCGGTTACTTATGCTCCCCTCCTCGGGTCTATCCTAATGCGGAAAAGTAAATAATATACAATGATGACATCATCCTCAACCCGGAAGTGCCCCAATAAAAGAATATTACATACAATGAATTTTACATGAATGAAAATAAAAACCCTCATCTCACATAAAACCCCGGCTATTCAAAACACGATGATCCAATATAACATATCACGGCAATACATAATATCTCATATCATCAACGTAAGCAAGTATGCATATCCCGATTGTCGTTGATGTATAGCAACGAAGCCGGCAATACCCCACATACTACATTTACCGTCGCAGAAAAGAAAGTGAAAAACTACAACATTTGGAATCCATAATCTCCTTAGACATCGTAAACCCGAAATATCACATATTACGGATTTCATGCCTAACTATATGAATTCCACATATTGTATCACAATCACAGAATATCATGACGATGTTTAATGTTTCGATCGAATCAACATACACTCACAAATTACCTCCGTGAGCTCAACACTTGAGCAAAGTTAAAACACTCAAAAACCGTGCCGCAGTGTCCATGGACCAGCCGTAGAAGGAGTTAACCAACGCCTCACCTATGACACCATGGAACTACGGCAAACCTGATTCGTTCGCAGTTCCGTGGGCATAGAATCGAGTTAAGGTTATTATAGTCTTCTAGAGGGTCCATAGGGGTACTTGCACGATTTTACGAGTACAATCAACTTCGAAAAATTACAACACTTGGAAATTTCAGCGGGGTACAAAATGTGGTGTGCGAAGTTCGATTGAACTGCTAAAAATAGTCAAGGTTACCAATACAGTGTTAATTTATACGACTACGAAGCACTACGAATTAGCCCCAGGTCAAACAAATCATCACATGAAAATTGGGCTAAGCAAACAATACTAGGAAACCCAAAATGAAGCCAAAAGAGCACAGGAGGAATACGGGGGGTAGAAGAGCCCTCATGGCCGGCCTGGCCGGATTTTGAGACTTGGGGATCGGCCCAAAACCGAGCCCTTCCCTTCGTATTTCTCCCATGTTCATACTTTGGTCCATACTGCATTCTGCACTTGTTTGGAAAATTTTTAAAGGACTTTTTGGAAAATTTATAGAGAGCAAAATGGGGTTAGCATAATATCGTATTTCGGAGTGGATTTCGTTTTCGTAATTGTTATAACACCTTATCTAGAATTCTAGTTTTGCTCTGATACCACTGTTGGGCTTCCCTTGCACCTAGTCTAGGGTTTGGTAGTATCACTCATGCCACTTTAAAATTTAGAGAGGTGCAAAACAAGCAAACCATGAATCATGCTAGAATATCTAGGGTAACAAGTTTGTATCACGTACAAAAAAGTAAAGAGATAAGGAATACAACCTTTGTAGTCCGTTCCTTCGCTTCATAAGCTCCGTGTTGAGGTCCCTTCACTGCGATCATCATGAACTCCGACTCTCGTGAGGCTCCAATAGGTAAATGATGCATCTTACTTGAAGTCTTCTTGATCTAAGATGATCTACCTTGAAGAATATCTAATCCAAACTTACACTTCACTAATGAAGTAATTAGAGGAGTGAACACCCTAATCTAAGTGGCTAGAATAGATGAGGATGATGAAGTAGGAATTATACTCTCTTTTGTTTTCAATTTCTCACACTAAATCATCACACACAAAAAGCTAGCAAGCCTTTTCAAGGAGGAAGAAGAAGAAAAAAGCTTTTGTGATGAATAATGAATTATTGTTGTGGTTACAATTGCAACCATAGGTTAAGAATCAAAGGCTTAACCATTGTAGAGAATAAACCATAGGTACAGGGTTTGGGTTGGGTTAACAAATATCTACACAAAATATCAAGCTAGATGACAAAAGACAAAGCTTCATGAAGCTTTATGAAAGCTCACCCAAAAGCTAACCCAAATCCAAACCCTAACTTGGTTTAAACTTAACAACCATATTGCATTTGTAACCCTAACATGTTACAATATTATATATCACATATATAATATATTTTGTAATAAAAGAAAATAATACAATTAACATATATCGCATATATATTAATGTATTATCCGGTGAGAAAAAGAATCAATAAAGCGTGCTTATATTAGTTAACGTAATGTAATATATCACATATATAATTATACATTAAATTATCGAATTAACACTTGATCTGACAATCCGGCTATATCGCATATAACCGACTAATATAACATGTACTAATTCATCGAATCAACACTTGATTCGATGACCCGGCTATATCACATATACCCGTCCGATATCATATATCACGAGAATAGAATACGGTATCTCATATCGTAATATTCTCGGTCCCGCACATATCACATATGTGGTCCTACTCCATTTTGCCTGAGCCAGGAAACCTCTATGTAGGACCTTAAAGAATCGTTAATACGCCGGCAGTAGGTGATGATCATATCAAACACCCATAAGCTACAAGCGGTTAGCTAAACGTAACAACCACCCAGGTATTGAGCGATCAGAAGATCAAAAAGCAAGCCTTTACATTCTCCTGTGAATCCAATCAGTAACACTACCGTACAGTCCGGTCTCTTTGTCTGATATGTCGCATATCCAGTCTAGGGGGTGGTAAACGTCAGACCCCAGTAACCGATAAGTCTTGTCGATGTGAGGCTCATAACAGGTCGAGAAACTATTGATAACACTTACCAGTAGCACTCCATATTAGCCCTGGTGAAGGACTTCCAGTTATAGCCAATCGAACACAGCACAACATCAACTCCTTATACCGGGAGAGACGAAACCCCTCCTATCGCTCATTGCCTCCATGTGATTCGGGACTGTACCCAAAAGCCACTGTTTTGCACGCCCTCTTGGACGTAGTAAGGTGGAAATCAAAGCACAGTAGGAATCACACAAGACTCTATGACTATCTCGGGTCTACAGACAAACCTGTACCAGTGTCACCAGAGAACTGCTATCTGACGATAGGTATAAATCCATCTAGGAGGTCTCGGCGAGTCCGTTCAGTGTACCCAGTCTCCACTGAGCACCCGTACACCATCTTTGATATCAAACACCGATGGATATGGGATCATCCATCGCCTATCATATGGGTCAAGATGCGTATATGCTAGTCTACTCTGGTGTTTCGATGCCCAGTCTCAATACACCCTCGACTAGGAACAGTTATAGGATGTACTCGTTGACTACCCTGGCCCCACTAGTATGATCTCATCATATTCCCAGTAGTCAAGTACATATCCTAAGGGCTTTATCAACATGTGAGAGTAAGACAGTAAACAAATACAAGTCAACATATTAAGACAAAGTGTAACCAGATAGCATACTATCATATCGAGCAAGGTAGTCCTTTATATATATCCAAGCATCTACTATAATATACATCATATGTACAATAATGGCTTCTAGGGCATATACATAACTAACAATAAGCTTACGTTATATTTTCGTTGTTTTCTGCAATGGTATGATTAATTTATGGGACTGCATTAAATTAATGCTAAGCAAACAAACCAAAATTGAATCGTTGGAACAATTTCAAAACCACTCGGTTTTTCAAAACAGCAAAACTTTTAAAATGCGGAGCTTAAACCACTCCTTTTAAAACTTATCAGATTCCTTCGATTATATCAATTTCACTACGTTCACGGTTTTTCCAAAACCATTCGTAGCCCTCCATCATTTCAATTAAATGTTCAGTAGTATTCAAGCTGTGTATTTTGACCTTCTCCAAGGCATAGTGATTGGTAGCTACTGAATATTTATCTGTAGTATAGATAGATGCGTTGGTTTGGGACAGTCGTACTGCTATTTTATCCTTCGTCAAGGTATGTACGGGTGGGTCCAAATTAACCTGGATAATGACGGGTAGAACTTGACATGTGACTTATAATATGTTGGCCTTCGTCAAGGTCATAAGAGCATGGGGCAAAAATCTACATCGGGAGTTTCTAAAGAAACTGAAACTTGCTAGAGTTGCATACCATTTGGAGTGTGATAATTTTGGTAGGATTCCTTCAACTTTATCACATAATGATATTTGGATCCCGATCCTACTGTGAGTATATGCTACTCCTAGGGAGATTTTTTCACTTAACGATCAATATTATAAACCAAGTAGTGTCTAGAAAGGTGTTAGCGGGGCTATGCCCACAGGGAAAAGAGGTTATTTAATTAAGGAACTTCGCGAAAGCGTCGTAAAACCTCCCTCGAAGTACCGACACTGTCCTGGCCGAACGGTTAAGCAAGTATTGTACGGTGAGATTAATCCTGACTAATTCTTCTTTTATGGTTTGAGGAAGAATTCGAGAAACAGTGGGAGCCATCCTGTTTAGATAAACTAAAAACCACTCTAAAATTGCAAGAGCATCATGCTAAAGTGTTTCTTCTCTCTCTCCTAATTGCAGCGACCAACAACATGACGGGCCTTAAGTTATTATTAGATAAAAACATACTGACATGGCCAAACTATAAAGATTGGTTCAGGAATGTCAAGATGGCAATCACTTATGACAAGTTGGGGGTATCTCCTTACCACTAAGGCCCCCGCCATCCCAGGTCCAGAATCCATAAGGAAATCCATAAGACCTGAGAGATCGACAGCACGAAGGCCAAGTGCCTCGTGCTTGCCTCTATGGACAATGAACATCAGAGGAGGCACGAGAATATGGATCTTGAATCCATATTCCTCCATACCAAGGAATTATATGGAGAGCAATCCCGTATCGCAAGATACGAGACCTCGAAGAAGCTATTTCAAGCAAGGTTGGCCGTCGGATCATCTGTAGGGGAACACGTCCTTAAGATGATTGGCTATATTGAGGAGCTCGCGGACCTCGGGACCATGTTAGAGAACGAGCTGCAAACTGACTTGATTCTCCAGTCCCTTCCTTCCACCTATGCCCAGTTTATCTTGAATTTTAATATGCAAGGTAAAGAAGTTGAACTTCCAGAACTCCTCAACATGTTGAGGAGTGCAGAGGGCACCTTGCAGAAAGTCAGGGAAACACCCACTATGTTTTTTGGTGGAGCTTCCTCTTCTAGGTCCAAGGAGAAAGCCAAAGGAAAGAAGAAGAAGGCCCCCACCAAACCGAGGGACGGTGTTAGTAAGGTGGAAGCCAAAGGAAAGGAAAAAGTGGCGGGACCTACAGTGGGAAAGGAAGAATGCTTCTATTGTCATAAGAAGGGACACTGGAAGATTGATTACAGGGCTTGGAGGGCCAAGAACCAGGACCCGAAGCAAGTTATGGCTTCGGCTTCAGGTGTGTATATAATTGAAAACTGTCTGTCAATCAACTCTACTTCCTGGGTATTGGATACCGGATCAGGATCTCATATCTGTAATTCTTTGCAGGCACCGAGAAGCCGTAGAGTTTTGAAGGCGGGTGATATAACCCTCAGAGTTGCAAACGGAGCACGCATGGATGTTGTGTCCGTAGAGGAATATCATTTAGGATTGACTATTGGACATGTTTTGGTTTTGCGCAACTGTTATTTTGTACCCAGTTTGACTTGTAATATCATATCTGTATCTTTAATGTCTAAAGAAGGTTATGATTCTGCATTTGTAAGCGATATTGTAAATATCCACCTTAATCATAGTTTGATTGGGTCGGGTACATTAAGCAACAGTATATATGTGTTAAACCAACCGCAGATTTTCAATATCCAGAATACACACAAAAGAAAGTCTCCAGAATTAAATCATGCTTTCTTATGGTATTGTAGACTAGGTCACATCAATGAGATAAGGTTAACTAAGTTACATAAAGAAGGGTATTTGGATCCGTTCGAATATCATTCTTATGTAACTTGTCAATCATTTCTCAAAGGAAAGATGACAAAAACTCCGTTCACTGGACACGGAGTAAGAGCGAGTGAGCTCTTGGGACTCATACACAACGACGTGTGTGGTCCAATGTCTACACATGCAAGAAGTGGTTATTCCTATTTCATTACTTTTACGGATGATTTCTCTAAGTATGGATATATTTTCTTAATGAAACATAAATCCGAGGCCTTTGAGAAATTTAAGGAATACAAGAATGAAGTGGAAAAACAAACTGGCAAAAGTATCAAAACACTGAGATCTGATCGAGGTGGTGAATACTTGTGTGCCGAGTTCCTGGATTACCTAAAAAAGAATAGAATTCTCTCTCAGCGTACTCCTCCATACACACCACAACACAACGGTGTATCGAAGAGAAGGAATCGAACCCTATTGGATATGGTATGTTCCATGATGAGTAACACTGGGTTACCGCGATTATTCTGGGGCTATGCACTAGAATCAGCTGTATATCTTTTGAACAAGGTTCCTATCAAGACTGTGCCTACCACACCAAATCAGATTTGGAGTGGGAAGAAACCTTATCTTCAGTATTTGAAGATATGGGGAAGTCCAGCTTTTGTTAAAAAGTAGCATGCGGACAAACTCGAGGCACGCTCTGTACTGTGTAAATTTATGGGATACCCAAAGAACACCAGGGGATATCTATTCTATTACGCAGAGGAACAAAAAGGTTCTTGTTTCTCGTCATGCCCACTTTCTGGAACATCGGTTTTTAGAAAAAGAAACAAGTGGGAGCGCAATAGAACTGGAAGAAATTCCAGAACCACAAGCTATTACTGAAAGCATGGTAGACCCAGAAATTTCAAAAGAATAGGACATTCCTGCACCTCTCCGCAGGAGTAGTAGGCTGTCTCATCCGCCTGAGAGATACTACGGTTTTCTCTTAGACGGGGATAGAGAGGATTACATCATTGATAATACTGAGCCGACTAACTTCCAGCAGGCCATTCAGAGCACTGACTCGGTAAAATGGCTGGATGCAATGCGGACCGAGATGGAGTCCATGTACACCAAAAAAATATGGACTTTGGACATTGCTCCAGAAGGGGTAAAACCCGTAGGCTGCAAATGGATTTTCAAAAAGAAGATTGGTGTAGATGGACATGTTGAAACCTATAAGGCTAGACTTGTTGCAAAGGGTTTTCGTCAAAGACCTGGTTTGGACTATGACGAAACCTTTTCTCCAGTGGCTATGCTCAAATCCATTCGGATCCTTCTTGCCATTGGTGCCTTCCACGATTATGAGATTTGGCAGATGGACGTAAAAACCGCTTTTTTAAATGAAAATTTAGAGGAGTGTATCTATATGGACCAACCAGAGGGTTTCATTCAGAGTGGGAGCAGCGGGAAAGTGTGCAAGTTGATAAAGTCCATTTATGGACTGAAGCAGGTATCACGGAGTTGGAACATCTGTTTTGATGAGACAGTCAAAGAATTTGACTTTATCAAAAATCCAGATGAGCCATGCATTTATTGTAAGATTGTAGCACGAACTATTGTATTCCTCTTCTTGTACGTGGATAACATTCTCTTGATAGGAAATGACATTCCTATGCTATAATCTGTCAAAGGGTTCTTGTCACACAGGTTCTCCATGAAAGACCTGGGTGATGCCTCATACATTCTGGGGATCCAGATCTATCGTGATAGATCTAAAAGGATGTTGAGACTTTCGCAGTCCAGGTACATCGACACCATACTGAAAAGATTCAGTATGAAAGATTCTAAGCGCGGTAATTTACCGGCTTGTCATGGAATCACACTCTCCAAAGAGATGTCTCCCAAGACTGATTTGGAAAGGGATCGCATGACTATTATACCATACGCTTTTGCGGTAGGCTCTATAATGTATGTGATATTGTGTACCAGACCAGATGTAGCTTATGTACTGAGCGTGGTAAGCCGGTATCAGTCAAACCCTGGGGAGAAGCACTGGAGAGCAGCAAAGAACATTCTCAAGTACCTGAGAAGGACTAAGGAAATGTTCTTGGTTTACGGCGGAAAAGACCTCCAGATCGAGGCCTTTGCTGACTCCAGCTTCTAGAGTGACAAGGATGACTCCAAATCCATGTCGGATTATGTATTTACCCTCAATAGAAGGGCGGTCTATTGGAAGAGTTCCAAACAGGAAACCGTTGCTGACTCGATGATGGAAGCATAGTATATCGCAGGTTCTGATGCCACAGAAGAAGCAGTCTGGATGAGGAATTTCTTAACAGAACTTCAGGTGGTTCCATCCATTGTTGATCCAATACCTCTGTATTGTGACAACAACGAGGCAATAGCTTTAGTGAAGGAACCCAGGTCCCATCAGAAGTCCAGACACATCTTGAGGCGGTATCACCTAATCAGGGAGATCGTGAATCGCCGGGAGATCGAGGTTCGAAGAGTTACTACAGAGGATAACTCTGTAGATCTATTCACAAAGGTCATCCCTCAGACGCAGTTCGAGAGGCTATTCGAGATGATAGGTTTGCGATATGCCAGCACATGGCTTTAGTGCAAGTGGGAGATTGTTAGTGTGATATGTCCTAGAGGCCATTATTGTATAGTACTAGTTTGTATATTACATTTTGGAAACTTGGGATATATACACGGATTTATAACAGTCTTGCTCAAGATGGTAGTATGCTACTTGGTTTGTATCTATCTTAATATATGTATATGTTTCTTTTAACGTATCGCTAATACATATTGATAGAGCCTTAGGATCTTTGCTTGACTACCAGCATTGTGATGGCAGTCACACTTGTGGGGGTTGGGTAGTCTACAAGCACATCCTTATACAGGTCCCTGGTCGTAGGATTATCGAGACATGGCATCTATACTCCAGAGTAGACTGGTGTACGCTTCTCATCCCAGCAGGGGAGATGGTTTGTACCACAGCCATTAGTACGTCGTACTGGAGATAGTACGCAGGTGCCCGTTAGGTTACGAGTACACTGGACAAGACTCGCTGGGAACTGTTCGTTGGTACTATACCAATCGTCAGTTAACAGTTCCCAGATGACATGAGTACAACTTAGTCCATTGACTTGACACTGCTGCTTCGCCTCGAGTGTGTTCCCACTGTTCTTTGATTACTACCCTACCATGGCTCTATTGAGTCGTGCAAACAGATAGTGGTTGGGTGCAGTCCCGAAGCACTTGGAGGCAGTGGAAGTTAGATAGGATTCGTCTCTCCCGGTATTGGGGGTTGATATCGCGCTGTGTTCGAGGAGCCATTACACAAAGTCCCTGGCCAGGGCAAGCGAGATTTACTGGTAGGTACTCCAGTAGTTTCACAGGGTGTTTTGGACTACACTCTGACATGACTTATACCGCTATTAGGGGACTGACGTTTACCGCCCCCTAGGCCCGATATACGATACTCTTAGACGAACAGACCGGACTGTACGGAGATTGTCACATTCAGGCTCAGTAGGAGTTCGGATGGGTTTTCCTCATCGGCCTTCTTATCGACATCTACCTGGGGACCATTACATATAACAGATATACGACGCCGTAGCGAAGAAATGAGGCAATCCACATATAAAAGGCCGGCTCACACGAGCATGACAACCAGAGTCATAAGAATATACAACATCGATCCTCACAACTCGTCTCTAAGTCAATACATGAAGGTGGTAGATGGAGAGTACTAGATACAAGAATTATACAATGTACATCATCGGATAACCACAACCAACCTAAAGCAAAAGGCCTCACAGCCAACCGTAGCGGTATCCGCAAAAGTAGAGATAATAAGGCGCCCTGCCGCGACTACTCTGATGATCAAACCTGCAAAACACTGCGGCACAACGGGGGTGAGTTGCCAACTTGTGAATAGTAAATAACAACATATTGAAATCGCAAGTATGCACTAACAGCGATAATCTATCACATGTAATCTGATAGCATAAGTATGGCAATATGTATATGCAACATTCATGAAAGGAACTCTATCAGGTACTCTAATACATGAAACAATGCATATCTAATAAATGCGGAGTATGGGATAAAACATGTCATCCTCATGGAGTTCTCATCGTGGCAGGACCAGTGTCCATCAAGACAATCTAAATCCCCAATTCCTCAAAATCGTCCCTCAGATCGGCCCTCATAACATGTAAGTCTCATGGAACCTGAGTGTCAAACATCGACACCTGAAAATATCATGAAAACTAGTGTCCAGTATCGACACATAAATACTCAAATCCATACGTTCCTCAAAACCTAAGTGTCCAATATCAACACTCGTGTTCCACGTATCGGTGTTCTAATATCCATACGTTCCTCGAAACCTAAGTGTCTAACCTCGACACTCGTCTTCCACGTATCCGTTTCCAATATCCATATATCTCTCAGAACATAAGTGCCCAACATCGACACTTGAAATCCCCAAATCGCATGAAAAACAAATCTCAATGCGTAAATCCATATAATATGACATATGCAACATAGAACAACAATATGAGCATATCAAGGGAAAATCCGCTATTTAAATGCATCAAGTTATTAAATATATAACGCGGTTCCCGATTATCCAAATCCAATATTATATATATATATATAACAGCGTCTCATACCACTGATATATATCATATAAAGCTGAACATATAGCTACAACAAGGTATATGTGTAAGCATGTAGGTGTACAGGTATGCTATATCTCATATGCTCCATCGCACAAGAATCAATGCCTCAATGTCGCTAACCAATAGCAAGGTATATCATATAAATATTTGTGTTATGCGTATCATGGCAATTACCGACAGTGTGTGTGTAGCATACAGTTGGTGCTCGTGCAACATGGACTGTCAATAATAGTGCAGTGTATAATGGATACAAGTTCAGGCACAACAAGTAACTATATGCAATGAAGTTCATGCACCATCTCTATATGTGCATATAAACATGCGGCTAATATCATATCATATCCAGTCCTAACGCTTAACGCCATACTGGTGATTTCCCCGTAGATGTTAAATCTACTCCCCGACAAATTGCGGGCTAGGTAAATCCAATCACCTGTTTCCTTTTCTTCCCAGTGTCCGAAGTCCCCGCCTATGATCCTATTAACACAAAACATAGCAAGTGCAAATTTCAGAAATCGATCAATATCACGTACACACTATGTTTGACCGACGCACCAACTCCAATCCAACTCACAAGTGTTCGTCTAAAGGATAACGGGTGTAGTGACACACCAAACCAGCCCAAGTGCAGAAGCAACACAAGATCACGAACCGTGTCGGATAACGTAACACGTGTACTCAAAACACTAGAATATAGCAAAGTGGTCCCAGATTTTTATACACAAACAATTGGTGAATGCTGCAAGTGCCACAAGACTACACCCAGCCCCAGAGACCCTACGCCCAAAACCCAACACCCCAGCCCCTACTCTGGCCACAATTTGCGGCCAGAACCATTAAATTTGCGGCCTCGAATTGAAGGGGTGGTCTCAGGTTTTTATGGTGGGTTCCATACCTCAACACTAGGTCACTATGATGGGAACTTCTAAAACAACAACCTGGAACAACAGCAGATTCACAGAGACTCCGATTTGTCACTAAAATTACAATATTTCACAAAACGCTACCTTTAGTGTTCTAAACCATAACTACAAGGCAACACAACAATACAAACTCCATATTAACAGTTAGAGGTCATTACCTAGCCACTCTTGCTCAAAAATCTTAGCTTTCTAAGCTCCAAGGCAACTTAGTGGCTAAACCAAGATTTGTGAAGTGTTTAAAAGGGATTTTGTGAAGTTTAGCAAGGATTTGGTGATGGGGTAGTGAGGGTTCAGTTTGGGAGTTGAGAGATAAGGAAATAATTGAGAATGAGAGAAGAATGAGAGAGTAAGGGGAATTATTGGTGAGGGGTGAGTGTAGGGTGAACCAAAGCCTTATTCTTACTCTCTCCCTCTCCTCATTAAAGCTTGCATTAATTACCCTCATGACTCACTTACCCACCTCCCTTCATTCCAAAAGCACAAAGAAATATCTCACACAAATATCTAGGGTTTAAGGTTAAGGTTAAACAAGCAAAGATTAGCTTAAGGTTGTCATGGTCACTAAACAAGATTAACACTAACAAACCCTCACATTAACATGCACGTGTGTGTGCAAGCCATATCAAATAATAATAAAATATTAATTAATTGATATAAAATGTGAGGAACCCGATTTGGTAAACTTTTTGCGAGAAACCCACAAAAATGCTTAATTAACACTAACCGCATTTCCAAGGTTTACAATCTCCCCCCTAAAGAAAATTCGTCCCCGAATTAAAATTTTTACAAGCGTACCTTCAAAGAGATGTGGGAATTTCTTCCGCATCTCGCTCTCGGCCTCTCAAGTGATCTCCTCACCAGTCGGGCTACGCCAAAGAACCTTCACAGATGGCAAGACCTTTGACCGAAGTTTCTTCACCTGCCGATCCAATATAACTACCGGCTGCTCGGTGAACGAAAGATCACGCTCAAGCTGAACGGACTGGTGCTGAATCATATGAGAAGGATCATGAAGATATCTACGAAGCATCAACACATAGAGCACGGGGTGAACATCTGGAAAACTAGGTGGCAGCGCTAAACGATAAGCAACGGTACCAACTCGCTCAAGGATCTCGAAAGGACCTACAAATCTGGGACTGAGCTTCCCCTTTCTCCCAAATCTCAAAACGCCCTTCATCAGAGAAATCCGTAGGAATACATGATCCCCCCACTGCGAACTCAAGTCTGCGACGACGACGGTCGGCATATGACTTCTGTCTGCACTGGGCCGCTCTCATCCTGTCCTGAATCAGCTGGATCTTCTCCGTAGTCTTTTGAACTAGCTGGGGTCCCCAAACCCCACTCTCACTGAGTTCGGTCCAACAGACTGGCGATCGACACTTCCTACCATACAAAGCCTTGAAAGGTGCCATCTGAATAGTCTCCTGAAAGCTGTTGCTGTAAGAGAACTCAATCAACGGCAATTGACGATCCCAACTGCCACCAAAATCAAGCACACATGCCCGAAGCATATCCTCTAGAGTCTGTATAGTCCGCTCTGACTAACCATCGGTCTGCGGATGGAAAGCGGTGCTAAAACTCAACCGGGTACCCAAAGCTTCCTGAAGCTTCTACCAAAGATGGCTAGTAAACTGGGTGCCCCTGTCAGATACAATGCATGTGGGAACGCCGTGCAAACACACAATCTCATCTATATACAACTGAGTATAACTGAAAGTGGTCTTCACTAGAAGGAAGTGAGCCGCTTTCGTCAACCGGTCTACAATCACCCAAATAGAGTCATACCCCCGACTAGTCCTGAGTAAACCCACAACAAAATCCTTGGAAATCTGCTCCCATTCCACTCAGGAACGGGTAAAGGCTGCAACTCTCCAGCCGGTCTCTGATGCTCATCCTTGACTTGCTGGCAAGTCAGGCATCTCGAAACGAAGTCCGAAACATCGCGCTTCATCCCTTCTCACCAGTAAATGTCTCTCAAGTCACGGTACATCTTGATGGAACCTGGATGAACGCTAAAGGCTGACTGATGTGCTTGCTCTAGGATCTCGTGTCTCAACCCATCAATATCTGGTACACACAAGCGAATCCCGTAACGTAGCACACCCTGGTCATCAGTCGTGAACTTCGAATTTGTACCCTGTCGAACAAGCTCAAGAATCTCAGACAAACGGGCATCACTGGGCTTCGCCTCACGGATACGATCAAGTAGAAGTGGACGGGCACGACATGAGCAAGCTGTCCCCCAGTGGAAGTGAACTTGAACTGAACTCTACCATCGCACAAGATCTTCCAATCTGCAGAAGACTATCGCTGAACTGCGCTCAACGGGGACAAGCTACCCCCGGGCCTACGACTCAAAGCATCAGCCATCACATTCGCCTTGCCCGGGTGATAAAGGATCTCACAATAATAATCCTTCACAAGCTCCATCCACCGGTGCTGTTTCAGATTCAGGTCCCATTGCTGGAAGATGTACTTCAAGCTCTTGTGGTCCGTGAAAATCTGACACAACTCCCCGTACAAGTAGTGTCTCCAAATCTTCAATGCAAAGACCACCGCGGCCATCTTAAGATCGTGAGTGAGGTAATTCTGCTCGTGCTTCTTTAGCTGCCTAGAATCATAAGCAATCACTCTATCATGCTGCATCAGTACACAACCGAGCCCCACTCGAGACGCATCGCAGTAAACAACAAAGCCACCCGATCAAGAAGGCAAAGATAGAACTGGTGCCGTCGTCAACCGAGTCTTCAACTGCTGAAAACTCTGCTCGCACGCATCAGTCCAAAGAAAAGGAACCCCGTTCCGGGTCAGTCCGGTCAGCGGTGCGGAGATACTCAAAAAATCCTGCACAAAACGGCAGTAATAACCAGCTAGGCCCAAAAGCTGCGGACCTCTGTCACGGATATAGGTCTGGGCCAAAGCTGTACAGCCTCGATCTTCCTCGGGTCCACAAGAATACCATCTCCCGTCACCACATGACCCAGGAACTCAACTCTATCAAGCCAAAATACACACTTTGAGAATTTAGCATACAGCTGGTGCTCTCTCAATGTCTGCAAAGCAATCCTCAAGTGTTGTTCATGCTCCTTTCAACTCCTAGAGTAGACCAGAATGTCATCAATAAACACAATAATAAACTGGTCGAGGAACGGCCTGAAAATTTGGTTCATCAGATCCATGAACACTGCTGGGGCATTGGTGAGTCCGAACGACATCACCAGAAACTCATAATGCCCGTAGCGTGTACAAAAAGCAGTCTTCAGAATGTCATCATTCCAAACCCACAACTGATGATAACCCGAACGCAAATCAATCTTAGAAAAATGTTTCGCACCCTGGAGCTGATCAAACAAATCGTCAATGCGAGGTAAAGGATACCTATTCCGCACCGTAACTCTGTTCAATTGACGATAATCAATACATAACCTCAAACCGCCGCCTTTCTTTTTGACAAACAGCACAGGAGCTCCCCAAGGAGAAACACTCAGACGCACAAGTCCCCTATCAAGCAACTCTTGCAATTGATCTTTAAGCTCTCTAAGCTCTGCCGGAGCCATCCAGTAAGGCGGTATAGAAATAGGCCCCGTGCCAGGAATCAAATCAATGCAAAACTCAATATCGCGCTCTGGCGGCAACCCAGGTAACTCATCGGGAAAAAACGTCAGGAAACTCTCGCACGATAGGAACCCGGTCCAACGACCCTACTGTGGTCCCAGTATCACAAATGAAAGCCAAGAACCCCCGACATCCGCTCCTCAAAAGCCGACTAGCACAAAGGGCAGAAATCAAACTGTGAGGGGCGGCACCACGGTCCCCCTGCACAACCCGAACAAACTCGCCCGGAAAACTGAAACTGACTGTCTTCTCACGGCAGTCCACCGACGCATAACAAGATGCCAACCAGTCTATGCCAAGGAGAACGTCGAAGTCCAACATATCTAGAAGGATCAAATCGACGGACGAATCTCTATCTCCAATCTGAACGGCACATGACCGAAACACATAACGCGCGACAAAAGAATCGCCAACAGGTGTAATCACAACAAGCGGCCGATCTAGAAAACATGACTCTCGGCCCAACCTCAGCACGAAGTGCGTAGAAAGATACGAATGCGTAGATCCCGGATCAAACAAAACATGAGCCTCAAAAGAACATACAGAAAGAGTACCTGAAACCACTACATTGGACGGCTGCGCGTCCTGATGAGTCAAAGCAAACTCCCGAGCCCTCCCTCTGCTGGCGACTGGCTGACCTCTGCCTCTACCACCCCGCCCTCTCGGCACAAAACCACAGCGTCCCCGACCTCTCTGCACATAAGTCTGACGCGGAGCAACAACAGGCATAAGGGGCAACGCCCTCTGCAGTGGAGAAGGTGGTAAGGTAACCCGCGGTACAGCTGCCTCGCGCTCATGTGGCTCAGTACAATCTCGAACCCGATGACCCAAACTCCCACACCGGTAACATCCAGATGATAACTGCTGACTCTCCTGGGGATAAGTGCTAAAAATCTGGTCTCGTCCCGAGCCTCTGATTGTTAGAGATTTTTAGTGCTTACGCTATTTGTGATCAAAGAATAATCTGCAATCAATAACGGTGTCGCTTGGTAGCTAGTCGGTTGAGTAGGGTCAGTCCACAGGGAGATGGATTCATTTTCTTTATGTTTTAACAAGTTAAATCCAAAAGATTTTGGGTTTTAATTTAAGATCTAAGAATGAGATAAAAGTTTATAAAAATCTTGCTAGGGTTAAGATTAGGTTAGTTTGGAAAATCAATTATTCTCACCGCTTTCTTTGCCCTAATTAAAAACTTTTGGGTGTTAAGGTAATAGTTAACAAAGGGCATTAGCACGATCGGGAAGAAACTAGGTTTCTTCCCTTAGGTCCTTGTCCGTCCTTTCTTAACTCTTAGCCCTAACTTCTATGGAAAACAATCACAACCAGTCTTTAACTAGGGTATCACCGCTACCTCATGAGATAGGATGCCGTAGTGAGTGGTGTGTGTTTGTATGCATAGAGTCCTACTTTAAAATGTATAACGGGCAAGAAAGGGGTGAGGGATTTTCATCTCTCAAATCTTTCCCAAACCTAACCCTAACAAGTGAGGAACTACTCACTCATTAGGGAATTGATAAACGAGTTCATTTTTTTTATGGTTTTAATTTAATAACTATGGTAGATAAAAAATTTATAACTACGGCAGATAAAAAAATTTATAACTACGACAGATAAAAAATTTATAACTACGGGAGAAAAGAAATTTAAGATAAAAAAAACTTACTTCTTTATTGATGCACTCTTTGACAGATTACATGGAATTGAAAATTTAAGATCTAGAATTTAAAAGAGGCATCTCAAAAGAGGCACCCAAAAAGAGGCACGAGAATTATTGGCCTTTTGCTCTCCTATTTATAGAGACAGGAAACCCTAGGTTACATTCTGATCCAATCATAAATTTACAAATCTACCCTAAGAAGACCCGGTCAACACACCATCACCCCACCGACACGTGCGCTGCACGGCCTCGGATCCGCGGCCAGAAGCCTTGTTTGGTCGCGGTTCCGCGGCCGTTTGATGGGCTCTTGGGCTCATTTCTTCTGTGTTGCTTCAAGTTGCTTTTTCCATCTGTTTTCTTCACTTGGTTTCTCAGAATCTTTTCTACTTTCTTCCAGATTTCCAACAGTGCAGGATTTGTGGACTTTTACCGTTTACTTCGCGTTGAAGTCTTAAATCTTGTGCTGCCCTTATAGTTTGTACAATCGAACTGTTCAGTGATCTTCATTTGTTCCTTAAACTGTAGGCGGCATAGAGATTCTTCTATTTGTTGGCCGTAGTCTCCCTTTTGTAGCGTTTTTTCACCATTTTCACTGTATTGTTCCGAGAACCTGTAACCTGCAACTATTCAACAGACATGGATCAAAAACACCTATTTATTTGCAATATGATTAAGAATGGGGAATATAATAATACAAAATTTTGATATGAACAAATACCCCCAAACTTATCTTTTGCTCGTCCCGAGCAAACCCAATTTTATTCTCAACAAATTCCTAATCTCACTTTCATAGGGAATCGCGATTGCACTGAGCTCGTGCAACTAGCCGTTAAACCTCTAGGTGTCCCTAGTAAGAGGAGTGTTGTCTCCTGAAGGTTTTCAGTAGATACTACCCACAAAATCCGATCAATTTGGCATGTTGACTTTTATTCTTCAATTCGGTGTTCTAGCAAGAAATTCTATTATCTTTAACTCAGAAATTATCAACCCATATTTTTCACGCTTCCTTATCATTTAACTTAAGATTGTATATGTTCTGTAAATTTATTTAGCTTTTAGCTTCTTTTGAGTTTTCCATCTACGGTTCCATCTCAACTTAGGAATTTTTATCATCTCTACTAAAGATATAAATCCTATTTTTCATTCCTATCTCTCATCCAAACCACAGTCATATACCCCTACGTGTGTGTATGTATCACCCCTACACTTGGAAATTCAATTCAAGCTCTTATACTCTTGTCCATTTTCCAAAGTACTTTTAGTTGGTGAATTTTTAGATGAAATTGCTCACACATCTTTCATGCGACCGTTAATACTTCTTGAGGTACTAACGACCGATTACAAAATGTGTTTGCGTATTAAGACGTAATTTCTCGTCTTGTAATACCTAAGGGTTTTTGCAGTGACTCTCAAACCAGTTGGTCTAAGGAACTAGGTGATAAAACACTCTCGCTATATTTTTTTTATTTTACGCAGCCTTAAGTAATTACAAAACCAGTGTTCATTTTTTTTATATCTCTTTATTCACACTTATAATTTTATTTTCCTTCATACTAAGGGTTTTAGACAAGAGCATTTCAAGATATTCTCTACTATTCCAAGTTTCAAGGTTCGTGTTTGTGCAAGTTGTAGGCTATTTATTTTCAGAATTTAGACTTAAGCTTAGGGATTATTTTTCAGACTTACACTTTAATAAAAATTTCAATACTCTTCCCTTATTTTGACTTAGCTCAAGAAGTGAACTCAAAATTTGCCTATTTCTAAGTAAACTACAAAAACATATATTTTCTACCGTTAAATTTTAAGAAAGGTTATTTTTAGGGTTTTTAATTTACTAAGTTTTGGATCTAGTTTTTCCTAGCTAGTTAACCGTCTTGTCAAACTTAAGTCAATTATGGCCAAAATTGAGCTTTTCAATTTTTATAATTTTTAAAAAATTTCAATTTTTATGGATTTTAAAATAAGTATGCAAATGCAAAAATATACATATGAATGCGAAGGAAGAAAGCTTACCGAGCACACCCCCAAACTTAAACTTGACAGTGTCCTCACTGTCAGGCTACATCAAGAGGGTCAAAATTGTCAGCACTCCCATGTTTTTTTTGTTTTTTTTAATTATTAACAGAAAAAGAACACAAAATATATATACACAAAAAGGCCCCCACCCCCAAACTTAAGTGAAACAGTGTTTCCACTGTTTAACCGTTAAAGTTCAGAGTTAGGGGGGAGAAAAACACAGTATCAAGCTATACAAGGCCTTACACAGGCCAAAGGTTAGCACCAACCATTCAAAAAATTTATAGTTATAGTGGTGTGGTTGGTGGAAGAATGGAGTGTAGAGAAAAGAAATGAGAAACACACGAGACCATATAGAGATAGAAGCAATATACGGTCTCGGTGGAGGAGAAGAATGGCGGAAGGGAAAAAGAAATGATGGTGGTTTGACTTCTTCAGGTGGAGGTTGATTAATCACAAAATCCGTGTCGTTTAGGAATGCAAGTTCGTCAAAATGTTCTTCAAAACTCTCATCGATATAATTGAACATTTTGCTGTCAGTAAGTTTTGTGCCAGAATTTATCATACTTGATTTGTCAAAAATTATGGAGGTAGGAGACTCGAAAAACTCATCTATCTCATTTTCAAAAGTATCCAAATCAAGTTGGCTTTCTGGAATGATCAAACTTGAATTATCGGATTGTGATTCATCAACACTCACTGAAATTATAGAAAGAATAGAAGAGGAACCAGAGAAAGTGGGAGAAAGAAGTTGAATACGAACTTGAGGGTGGAGATGGAGTGTATAAATTAGCATATTTTGTAATGAACGATGTGTAAAGAGCGATTGTGCTAATCTATCAACCCACTGAGAAATGAGGTCAAATCCCTCAAGGTTCGTAAGAAAACATGGGTACGTCAAACTTGGTAAATCAAACATTGAAAATGAAAGCGATATGATCTCTTGCGCGGTCAGAACGATGGAAAGGACGAAGGAGAGTGATTTAGGAAGGGTCACAGTTAAAGGTTCAGGAGGGTGTACACAGACAGTGGAAAGAACATGATGAATTAGAAAATCCGACTCATCAAATAAAACTGGTTTATCCTTAATAATTTTCTCAATATTCTCCTTAAAATTTAGCTTATCCATGCCATTCTCATCAAAATCAAGATGCGTATGAAGTTCGGTAAAAACATTTAATGATTCGGGATGATGAATTGGAGAGAAAAACTCAACCAAATCTGCGGGTTCATCATCCAAATTATTCCCTGCGTCAATATCCTCAATCAAGTGAAAATCAATTTTTTTAGACACCTCATCAAAAGCATGGATATTTATCAATTCAGGTTCTAGATTGGAGGTGTAGAGATCAAAAGGATTGGTGATGGTTTCACTCGAAAGGGACCCTTCACAATCTGGCAAATCAAGCACTACAAAGTCGCACAACTCATTAAACGTTTTAGTTTCAACTGGTGAATCATTTGGGACACTTGATAGACATTCAAAACCGAAGTTGTGGGATTCAATTGGGGATAGGTAGGTTTGATTTGGAAGGGTTCACAGCTCACTCTCTCCACTCAAATTCTCAATCTGTCCTACCGCCTCATCATACATTGGAAAATTTGGAGCTAGTTGGAAACTAGCTACCGGTTCACTAGGTTGTCTTGATGAATTAAGGGCGGCAATGGACGCATACAGATTCCTCATCTGTTGGTTTGTCGCTACAATATAAGCTTCCAACGACTGTTCCAGACTAGACATGGGTTGTGAGGGGGTTTCAGTAAAAGATTCAAAGTTGTTTGGATACTGGAAACTCCCAAATGGCTGTGTAGAAGCAACGTTTAGGGAAGGTGCGAAAGTCGGGTAGGATTGGTAGGAATTGAATGGTTGGACAGGATTAGGATCAACATTTGGATAAAAAGGTGAATGGACTTGTTGATCCCAATAACTGAAAGTATTGAAAGGAGTGAAAGATCGGTTACGAGATTGTTCAATATGTTCAGCAATAGCCATGAGTTTCGGAGTTACAACAGGACTCGAAGAGGGAGTATCAACGTAGGAAGGTGGTGAAGGTTGAAATGGTTGATATAAGGTGGGTTGCGGAGTCCAACTGTTTTTTCTAGACCCTTCTATTCGATCTTTCAAAGAAATTTTGGGCATGGAGGGGTCATCCGTAATTCGACCAAAACGATGAGCGTTGGAATTAATGTCTGGTTGAGGATACCAAAGTTCGGCAAGAGTTTTGCGAGGTGGGGTATCCATGATGTAAGAAAGGAGAAGAAAAAGAATGTGATGATTTTTTTTTTAATTTTTTATTTTTTTTTTTAGAAATTGTTTGTTTTTGGTTTTTTTAAATTTTTGAAAGTGTTTTTTTTAGAAAGAGTTTTTGCAAAAATTTTACGGACTACTACACACTTTCAAATAGTCACAATATAAGTATGCACAATCAAGCCTAGAGCTAGGGTCTCCTAAGTCAACTAGACTGCTCCTAACTGTTCCAAAGGGCAAGTTGTGAGAACCTCGAATCGCCTCTTCACTGCCAATTGTGGCCAGGTAAGCATAAGTAAAGAAAGGAGGGATCCGCTCACGAATCACCGTGAGACGGGCCTTTTAAAATTACCTTTCCTACTTGTCTAGCCTAGGCACCACAAAGTCTGGTTTAGATAAACGACCGATGCCTACAACTTTTCCTTTGTCTTATTGAGCGCGACATTCCTTATTGGCCGAGTTTAATATTTTTTTATTAACTCGAAAGTTGATGCAAAATGCTTTTTTTGATTTCTGGAGTCTTAGGAAGGGTAAAGAAATCCCCACCCAATCTTGATTGGTGTTATAGCCCTTTAAAAGTCCGTTTTAAATATGTAAAGCAATTAACACACCAAAAATCTAAAACACTTTCAAAAAAAAATTATTTTGTAGAGCAAAGAATTCTGCACAAAAACAATTTATTGGAGAGGGAGAAAGATTTTGCGCAAAGAACCCTGCAGGAAAAATTTTCAGTGGAGCTCAGGGTAGGAGAGAAGAAGAAAAGAGATACTTACAGAAATTTTGAATTGCTGACGCCACCCTTTGACCGCGGTTCCGCGGTCAAACTGTCAATTCTGCCGCGGTTCCGCGGCGGTTTAGTTGGTTTAAATCTCCAAAAATTTTCTGTTTGTTGTTTGGATTCTCCCCTGTTTGTTCAGATTCTCTGTTTCTTGATTTGTTCACTGGGATTTTCCAGATCTGAATCTGTCCGTCTTCTTTTCCTGCACAATTCACACAATACCTCTCAAAATGAACAAGTTGAATTTTTTATTTTATTTTATTTTTTTTGTTTTAAAATTTTTCAATTTTTATAATTTTTAAATTTTTTTATTTTTTATTTTTTTTAACCCAAAATTACACAAAGAAAGAGACTGCCGTCTCCCCAGCAACGGCGCTATTTGATTGTTAGAGATTTTTAGTGCTTACGCTATTTGTGATCAAAGAATTAACTGCAATCAATAACGGTGTCGCTTGGTAGCTAGCCGGTTGAGTACGGGTCGGTCCACAGGGAGATGGATTCCTTTTCTTTATGTTTTAACGAGTTAAATCCAAAAGATTTTGGGTTTTAATTTAAGATCTAAGAATGAGATAAAAGTTTATAAAAATCTTGTTAGGGTTAAGATTAGGTTAGTTTGGAAAATCAATTATTCTCACCGCTTTCTTTGCCCTAATTAAAAACTTTTGGGTGTTAAGGTAATAGTTAACAAAGTGGATTAGCACGATCGGGAAGAAACTAGGTTTCTTCTCTTAGGTCCTTGTCCGTCCTTTCTTAACTCTTAACCCTAATTTCTATGGAAAACAATCACAACCGGTCTTTAACTAGGGTATCACCGCTACCTCGTGGAATAGGATGCCGTAGTGAGTGGTAGGTATTTGTATGCATAGAGTCCTATTTTAAAATGTATAATGGGCAAGAAAGGGGTGAGAGATTTTCATCTCTCAAATTTTCCCCAAACCTAACCCTAACAAGTGAGGAACTACTCACTTATTAGGGAATTGATAAACGAGTTCATTTTTTTATGGTTTTAATTTAATAACTATGGCAGATAAAAAAATTATAACTACAGCAGATAAAAAAATTTATAACTACGGCAGATAAAAAATTTATAACTACTGCAGAAAAGAAATTCAAGATAAAAAAAACTTACTTCTTTATTGATGCACTCTTTGACAGATTACATGGAATTGAAAATTTAAGATCTAGAATTTAAAAGAGGCATCTCAAAAGAGGCACCCAAAAAAAGGCACAAGAATTATTGGCCTTCTGCTATCCTATTTATAGATACAGGAAACCCTAGGTTATATTCTGATCCATTCATAAATTTACAAATCTACCTTAAGAAGACCCGGTCAACGCACCGTCACCCCACCGACACGTGCGCTGCACGGCCGCGGATCCGCGGCCAGAAGCCTTGTTTGGCCGCGGTTCCGCGGCCGTTTGATGGGCTCTTGGGCTCATTTCTTCTGTGGTGCTTCAAGTTGCTTTTTCCATCTGTTTTCTTCACTTGCTTTCTCAGAATCTTTTCTACTTTCTTCCAGATTTCCAACAGTGCAGGATTTGTGGACTTTTACCGTTTACTTCGCGTTGAAGTCTTGAATCTTGTGCTGCCCTTGTACTTTGTACAACCGAACTGTTCAGTGATCTTCATTTGTTCCTTAGACTGTATGCGGCATAAATATTCTTCTATTTGTTGGTCGTAGTCTCATTTTTGTAGCGTTTTTTCACCATTTTCACTGTATTGTTCCGAGAACTTGTAACCTACAACTATTCAACAGACATGGATCAAAAGCACATATTTATTTGCAATATGA
The DNA here is from genome assembly GCA_030015575.1 of Agapanthus africanus. Classification (NCBI taxonomy): domain Eukaryota; kingdom Viridiplantae; phylum Streptophyta; class Magnoliopsida; order Asparagales; family Amaryllidaceae; genus Agapanthus; species Agapanthus africanus. The sequence continues at coordinate 147,262 of JASDDO010000174.1, forward strand.
TTAAGAATAGGGAATATAATAATGCAAAATTCTGATATGAACAGCCTCCACTACCCCCAGTATCTGAACGGACTCTGTCACGGCGTCTAAATGCCTGCCTCTGTGCTGACACACCAGTATGAACTCTCTTCGGTTCCGGAATAACTGGCGTCTCGGAAAGACGCTCCTCAACCAATATGGCTGCGTCCACCGCTGCTGCATACGTTTCACAATGTTGTACGCTGATAGCGCGGAACAACTGGGTAAGCACGTCTCGAACAAACCTCTTTACCCTCATCTCCTCCGTAGCCACCAAATACGGAGCATACACAGACAGCTCGGTAAACAGCACATCGTACTCGGCCACCGTCATATCCTGAGTCTGGCGTAACGACTCGAAACTGCGCGCTCGAGCATCCCTGACGCTCAACGGAAGAAAACGCATAAGAAACTCCATCACGAACTCAGTCCAAGTCATACGAGGAAGACCTGCGGCTATGCCCTTCTCTAAGGACTTGCACCACTTCTGGGAAAAACCTTCCAGACGAAAGCTCGCGAACTCTACCCATCTCGTGTCGGAGCATCTCAGCGAATGACAAATCCTGGCCATCCGATCGATAAACTACTGCGGATCCTCAGCCGCATCGGTGCCAGTGAAAATCGGAGGCCTCAGCCTTATAAAATCCGATAACGATACGGTGATCACCTCCGTAGCTGCAGGTACGACTGTCGGAACAGCAGGCACCAACACTATCCCCGTAACGGGTGGAACAACCGCCTGCCCCTGCGCTCGAATGGCCTCAACTAACGTCCCCATCATCTGGCGTAAATCCTGCATACCAGCCCCTAGCATAGCCATATGGTCTGTCGAAGGTGGAACAATCTGCTCCTGCACAACGGGCGTACCGCCCTGGTCAATCCTCGTCTCAGACGAGTCAACTCTGACCTCGGCCCTCGCGGTCACTCTCTGCACCCTCGTAGTCTTCGGCGGTATAAAGGCTGGAAATGGAAACAGGATTCGATAAGGACACAGAAACCGAATCACAAGGATGTAAATAATCACGGAAGGAATTTCAAGCAATAAGTCCTAAGGTCACTTAGGCAGAGTACCGTGTCGTAAGTATGCCGCGAAACATACACACGCTATGTTACTCTGCTTAAGCTATCTACTCTATCATACCAAGGTCATGCTACACTCCGAAAGGTAAAACCTAGCGCTCTGATACCAACTTTGTCACGACCCAAAATTAGGCACATGACCGGCACTTAGACTGCGTAACGTCAACATGCGTAACGCAATTTAAGTAAGCCGAAAACCCAGCAATCTAAACCATTACAAGAAGGAAAAGATAGAACACTTTTAAAAATCTCGATGCAAAACTTTAAGCTTAAGTTTGTTTTCATAAAAATTTTGGCAGCACCTCCTTTGTAAAAGCTAGCCCGAAACGGGTACGAACATAAGATAAAAGTAAAGCATCCCTAAACGGGAGCAAATCTCGTCCAACGGTGGAAATAACCACCACAATAGATATACGATGTCGTAGCAAAGAAATGAGGCAATCCATATATAAAAGGCCGGCTCACACGAGCATGACAACCAGAGTCATAAGAATATACAACATCGATTCTCACAACTCGTCTCTAAGTCAATACATGAAGGTGGTAGATGGAGAGTACTAGATACAAGAAATATACAATGTGCATCATCGGATAACCGCAACCCACCTAAAGCAAAAGGCCTCACAGCCAACCGTAGCGGCATCCGCAAAAGTAGAGATAACAAGGCGCCCTGCCGCGACTACTCTGATGATCAGACCTGCAAAACACTGCGGCAAAACGGGGGTGAGTTGCCAACTCGTGAATAGTAAATAACATCATACTGAAATCATAAGTATGCACTAACAGCGATAATCTATCATATGTAGTCTGATAGCATAAGTATGGTAATATGTATATACAACAGTCATGAAAGGTACTCTATTAGGTACTACTAATATATGAAGCAATGCATATCTAATAAATACGGAGTATGGGATAAAACATGTCATCCTCACGGAGTCCTCATCATGGAAGGACCAGTGTCCATCAAGACAATCTAAATCCCCAATTCCTCAAAATCGGCCCTCAGATCGACCCTCGGATCGGCCCTCAGATCGGCCCTCATAACCTGTAAGTCTCATGGAACCTGAGTGTCAAATATCGACACCTGAAAACATCATGAAAACTAGTGTCCAGCATCGACACATAAATACTCATATCCATACGTTCCTCGAAACCTAAGTGTCCAATATCGACACTCGTGTTCTACGTATCGGTTTTCTAATATCCATACGTTCCTCGAAACCTAAATGTCCAACCTCGACACCCGTGTTCCACGTATCGGTTTCCAATATCCATATATCTCTCAGAACATAAGTGCCCAACATCGACATTTGAAATCCCCAAATCACATGAAAAACATATCTCAATGCGTAAATCCATGTAATATGACATATGCAACATAGAACAACAATATGAGCATATCAAGAGAAAATCCGCTATTTAAATGCATCAAGTTATTAAATATATCACGCGGTTCCCGATTATCCAAATCCAATATTATATATATATATATATATATATATATATATATATATATATATATAAAACAGCGTCCCATACCACTGATATAAAAAATATAAAGCTGAACATATAGCTACAACAAGGTATATGTGTAAGCATGTAGGTGTACAGGTATGCTATATCTCATATGCGCCATCGCATAAGAATTAATGCCTCAATGTCGCTAACCAATAGCAAGGTATATCATATGAATATTTGTGTTATGTGTATCATGGCAATTACCGACAGTGTGTGTGTAGCATATAGTTGGTGCTCGTGCAACGTGGACTGTCAATAATAGTGCAGTGCACAATAGATACAAGTTCAGGCACAACAAGTAACTATATGCAATGAAGTTCATGCACCATCTCTATATGTGCATATAAACATGCGGCTAATATCATATCATATCTAGCCTTGACGCTTAATGCCATACGGGCGATTTTCCCGTAAATGTTAAATCTGCTCACCGACAAATCGCGGGCTAGGTAAATCCAATCACCTGCTTCCCTTTCTTTGCAGCGTCCGAAATCCCCGCCTGCGACCCTATTAACACAAAACATAGCAAGTGCAAATCTCAGAAATCGATCAATATCACGTACACACTATGTTTGACCGAAAAACCAACTCCAATCCAACTCACAAGTGTTCGTCTAAAGGCTAACGGGTGTAGCGACACACCAAAACCAGCCCAAGTGCAGCAGCAACACAAGATCACGAACCGTGTCGGATAACGTAACACGCGTACTCAAAACACTAGAATATAGCAAAGTGGTCCCAGATTTTTAAACACAAACAATTGGTGAATGTTGCAAGTGCCACAAGACTACACCCAGCCCCAGAGACCCTACGCCCAAAACCCAACACCCCAGCCCCTACTCTGGCCGCAATTTGCGGCTAGAACCATTAAATTTGCGGCCTCGAATTGAAGGGGTGGTCTCAGGTTTTTATGGTGGGTTCCATACCTCAACACTAGGTCACTATGATGGGAACTTCTAAAACAACAACCTGGAACAATAGCAGATTCACAGAGACTCCGATTTGACACTAAAATTATAATATTTCACAAAACGCTACCTTTAGTGTTCTAAACCATAACTACAAGGCAAAACAACAATATAAACTCCATATTAACAGTTAGAGGTCATTACCTAGCCACTCTTGCTCAAAAATCTTAGCTTTCCAACCTCCAAGGCAACTTAGTGGCTAAACCAAGATTTGTGAAATGTTTAAAAGGGATTTTGTGAAGTTTAGCAAGGATTTGGTGATGGGGTAGTGAGGGTTCAGTTTGGGAGTTGAGAGATAAGGAAATAATTGAGAATGAGAGAAGAATGAGAGAGTGAGGGGAATTATTGGTGAGGGGTGAGTGTAGGGTGAACCAAAGCCTTATTCTTACTCTCTTCCTCTCCTCATTAAAGCTTGCATTAATTACCCTCATGGATCACTTAGCCACCTCCCTTCATTCCAAAAGCATAAAGAAATATCTCACACAAATATCTAGGGTTTAAGGTTAAGGTTAAACAAGTAAGGATTAGCTTAAGGTTGTCATGGTCACTAAACTAGATTAACACTAACAAACCCCCACATTAACATGCACGTGTGTGCGCAAGCCATATCAAATAATAATAAAATATTAATTAATTGATATAAAATGTGAGGAACCCGATTTGGTAAACTTTTTGCGAGAAACCCGCAAAAACGCTTAATTAACACTAACTGTTAGTTATATGTATGCCCTAGAGGCCATTACTGTACATACGATGTATATTGTAATGGATGCTTGGACATATATAGGGAGGACTTTCTTGCTCGACATGATAGTATGCTATCTGGTTGTACTTTATCTTAACATGTACTCTGATTGTCTCTATGTTACATGTTGATAAAGCCCTTAGGATATGTACTCGACTACTGGGACTATGATGAGATCATACTAGTGGGGCCACGGTAGTCAATGAGTACATCCTATAACTGTTCCTAGTCGAGGGTGTATCGAGACAGGGCATCGATACACCAGAGTAGACTAGCGTATACGCATCTTGACCCATATGATGGGCGATGGATGATCCCATATCCATCGGTGTTTGACATCAAGGATGGTGTACGGGTGCTCAGTGGAGACTGGGTACACTGGACGGACTCGCCGAGAACTCCCAGATGGTATTATACCTCACGTCAGATGGCAGTTCTCCGGTGACACTGGTACAGAGTAGTCTGTTGACCCGAGATCGTCATAGAGTCTTGTGTGATTCCCATTGTGCTTTGATTTCCATCATACCACGTCCAAGAGGGCGTGCAAAAAGGTGGCTTTTGGGTACAGTCCCGAATCACATGGAGGTAATGAGCGATAGGAGGGGATTCGTCTCTCCCGGTATAGGGAGTTGATGTTGTGCTGTGTTCGATTGGCTATAACCGGAAATCCCTGGCCAGGGTTGCTGAGATTTACTGGTAAGTGTTATCAGTAGTTTCTCGAACTGTTATAGACCTCATATCGACACGACTTATCGAGCTACTGGGGTCTGACGTTTACCACCCCTAGGCGAGATATGCAACATATCAGACGACGAGACCGGACTGTACGGGAGTGTTACTGTTTGGATTCACAGGAGAATGTACAGGCTTGCTTGTTGATCTTCTGAGCGCTCAATACCTGGGTAGCTGTTACGTTTAGCTGACCGCTTGCAGCTTGTGGGTGTTTGATATGATCATCACCTACTGCCAGCGTATTGACGATTCTTTAGAGTCCTACACAGAGATTTCTTGGCTCAGGAAAAACGGAGTAGGGGCACGTATGTGATATGTGCGGGACCGAGGATAATGCGGTATGTGATACCGTATTGTATTCTCGCGATATTTGATATCGGCCGGGTCATCGGATCAAATGTTGATTCGATGAATCGGTACAGATATGTATTAGTCGGTTATATGCGATATAGCCGGATTGTCGGATAAAGTGTTGATTCGATAATTTAATGTATAATAATATATATGATATATTAAATTACATTAACTAATATTTGCTCACTAAAAGATTCTTTTTCTCGCTCGGGTAATACATTGATATATATGCGATATATGTTAATTGTATTATTTTATTTTGTTACAATAAATATTATATATGTGATATATAATATTGTAACATGATATGGTTATTAATGCAACATGATTAGTGGAGATTAAACATGGTTAGGGTTTGATTAGGGTTAAGCTCTTCTAGAAGTTTCTAGAAGGTTTTTGTTTTGTTTTGTGTAAGATATTTTATGAAGATATTTGCTTAACCAAACCCAAACCCTTGACCATGGTTGTTTCTCTACAAGGGTTAAGGATTCATTCTTAACTATGGTTGCATTTCTAACCTCACTAATGAGTTATTCATTATTCATCACAAAAGGATTCCTTCTTCTTCTTCCTTCTCTTTTCATGGAAAAGTTTTCTTGATTTTGATTTTATGATGATAAATGAGTGAGAAAAAGATAATAAAAGAGAGAGAAAATCCCACTTCATCATCCTCATCTTCCCTTGCCATTTAGATGAGGGTGTTCACATCATTTCATGAGTGTTAGCTTGTGTTAACGAAACTTCAAGGTAGATTATCTTTGTATCGAAGATCGGAAGCAAATGTTGCATCTTTCTCTTCGTGGAACCTCTCGAGAGTCCGGAACCCGATGATCGCAGCGAAGGGACCACAACACGGAGCATATGAAGTGAAGGACCGGATCTACAAAGGTTGTAATCCCTCTCACTTAGTGTTAAAGTTGTTAACATGTTAGTTTTCGCCTAATCTCTAGTTTAAAGATCCGTATTCGGGTTGTTCGGCACGGCTAAATTTTTAATCGGGCATGGTTGATGCCTCGTAGACCCTTGTACGCGTGCCTAGCAACCCTACAGTGGTATCAGAGCCAAGCTAGAGCCTTAGGCGATGCGTAGACGATGTTAGAAACCCGATCGAACCCGAAACCCTAACTCCAAATCACTCTCTGGAAATTTTCTGAAAATTTGGATTTTTGTGAATTAAAAATTGCTAAAAAATTCAGCAGGGAATATTATGAATTACTGTGAAGCACGTGCTATTGATTCGACAGATGAGCCGCGGAACCGCGGCCCCACCCAGGCTTGAGCGGCGGTTCCGCGGCCAAAGTGCAGAATCAATGCACGTGGTTTGCACAGTAATTAGTTTCTGTATGTGCTGTATTTTATGGGAATTTTTAATATTCACTCAACAGTTGAGTTTTCTGGGGTAGTATTGGGACTTCGTAGATTCGATCGGATTATCTAATTTTGTCTATGTGTTTTCCGGATAATTAGAAACTGTTAAAAAGTTCGAACGGATATCAATAACTCATTTTTTCCCCTGTCGGAAATTTTTTCAAAAGTTGGATTTTTTCTCATGTTTAAGAACGTTCTAAGTTGTGCAAGTAACGCGGTGGACCCTCTAGAAGACAACAAATCTTAACTCGATTATGTGACCGTCTTGAACTGCCTTTTGAACCTTAGGGTTTGGGGCAGTACGGCGTGCCACATGTGAGGCGTTGGCTTGACCCTTCTACGGCTGGACCATTGGTACTGTGGCATGTGATAGATGTTTTTAAACTAATTTCAAGAGTTGAGATATATTGGGGAAATCTTGGGTGTTTGATTATTCGATCGGAAAGTTTAACTTTGTCTATTTATCTGGAATGTGATACAATAATTGGAATTCACAAGTAGTTATGAGATAACTAATTTGAATATTATAAACATAGCAGTTTAGTCTCAAATAATCGGTTGCCACGGAATTTTGATGTGATCAAAAGTCCATCGCAATCACGTAGCGTACGCGGATACTCGCCGGGTAAACTTAATAGACAGCTATACCCCATAGCCCCGACCAAGTGACTGTAGGAGAACCCCGTCGCCGAAAGCATCTGTTCGGGTGCTCGCGGCAGCGGTGTTCCGCCTTAGTGCACTTCGTCGACGGCATCTGGGGGTGCGGCCGTCTACTAAAGTTTGCGACGAGCATTCGATCAGGACATCGGGAATCTTGTTGAATTTCCGGCTTGACATTGAAAAGAGTTTTCGATAAAGAGACTAAAATGCAGGGTTTATAATTGTTAGGCATGAGATGTCTAAGGAATTCATTTGGTTAGGCATGCGATGTCTAAGAAGGTTGCGGATTCCAACTGTTGTAGTTTTACACTTTCTTTTCTGTGACCGTAAGCGTAGTATGTAGTGTATCGCCAGCTTCGTTGCTATACATCAACGACAATCGGGATACGCATACTTGCTTACGTTGATGATATGAGATATTATGTGTTGCTGTGATATGTTATATTGGATCGTCGCGTTTTGAATAGCCGGGGGTTTTATGTGAGATGAGAGTTTTTCTTTTTCATTCATGTAAAATTCATTTGTATGTAATATTCTTTTATTGGGGCACTTCCAGGTTGCGGAAGATGTCACCGTTGTATATTATTTACTTTTCCGCATTAGGTAGACCCAAGGAGGGGAGCACAAGTAACCGGGTTCTAGGGTCCAGTGGGAGACCATCTCGAGGAGTCGAGACCGGGTCTCCTAACCCTAGAATTGGCAGTGTTACTTGCCGCTCTCGTAGGGGTCTAGGGATGTGGTTTTGGCTATTCATCGCGACCGTGGAATCCGTGTTTTATACAGGCTCGTATTGAAAACACGGACGTCCTAGTATATCCAATATTTCATATATGTTCTTCTGCTGCAATGTTCTGTAATGAGATCATATTACTGCCTGTGACGAATGTTTATATTATATATATGAGATATATGTTATATTGCAGATTTCGTTTCAAATGTGATACTTGTGAAGCACAATTAAAATGGGACTTCATTAATGAGATTAATGAAACTAAAAGAAACCTAAGATGTTGTAGAAACTTGTTTATAAAAACCGGTAGCTCTAGTTCTTGCTTTGCATAGCGGTGTTCCTTGTAGAACATCCAGCACCTTATTCGATAAGGAAAGGACCGAGATCCCTTCACCAGGAGTGACTCCTTTAGCAATAACTGGCAAATGCTACAACCCTCGGTTTGTCTTTTGATTGCTTCTATAGTTTCTGCTTTGCACAGTGATATATATGATATATCCCGCACCTTATTCGATGAGGAAAGGGCCGATGATCCCTTCACCGGGAGTGACCCCTTTAGCAAAACTAGAAAAGCCTCAAAAACACTCCATTTAAAATCCCTCGATTCTACAACGATATCAAGTTCATTACGCAAAGGGTTTTCTTAAAAACCTGTCGTAGCCCTCCGTCATTTCAGATAAGTACTTCATAGTATTCGTGCTGCGTTTGTTGGCTTTCGTCAAGGCGTAGTGTGCGGTAGCTATTTATGCTTATCTGCTAGCATATGATGCGATTGAGTTAGGGTAGTCGTGCGACTTTGTTGGCTTTCGTCAAGGGTCGTGCGGGTAGGTTTAATTCAATCGGGAAATGACGGGTTGGACTTGACTAGTAGCCTATTGTTTGTTGGCTTTCGTCAAGGTCATAGGATGCTAGGGGTAAAATATTATTGGGAATTTCAAGTGTTGAAATTTGCAATGAGATTGCATACCTTCTATGAGATAGTTGGATCCCGATACCCGCTGGGAGTAAGAGTTACTCCTGGGAGAGTTTTATACATTACAATTAGCCGATCAAGTAGGTGTCTAGAAAGGTGTTAACGGGGTTACGCCTCTGGGAAAACGAGGTTTACTTTAATTAGGTTCGTGCGAAAGCACGGGGGACCTCCCTCAAAGTACCGACACTGGCCTGGCTGAAAGATTGGCGAACTTGTAGCGTGTAATTAATCCCGGCTAGTCTTTCCTTTTAGGGTTTGAAGGAAGATTTGATTAAAACAGTGGGAGACATCCTGATTAGATATATTATATAACCAATCTAATCTTGCAAGAGCATACGCTGAGTGTTTTCTTCTCTCTCTCTCCAGGTAGCGACCATATCACGCCTTAATCAAGATAATAATAAGGATTATTGACCGAACCCGCTTGTTATACTGAGCTGGGGAACGTTGGTCCCGCTCCAACTTATAATTGTTATAAGACAGAGCAGGAAATTGGGGAATACCAGATTTCCCGTGCCGCCCAAACGAATAAAGTGCATATTGATGCATCATCTTCGGGTGTGTTCATTACACAGAACTGTTTCTCAGTATCCTTTACGTCCTGGGTATGTGATACCGGATCAGGATCTCGCATATGTAATCTATTACATGGGCTACAGATACGTAGAGAACTGAGAACGGGTGATAAGTTTCATGAGACAGAAAACGGTGCAAGTGTTGCAGCCAGGTCTGTTGGTCACTGTCACCCTGTATTACCTGAATACATTGATTCTGAACGAATGTTATTAGATACCGAACCTGATATACAACATCATATCATTTTCTTTATTAGTAAAGAAAGGATATAATTTTGTATTGTTGGATAATGTTTTGAACATTTCCTATATCAAGAGTTGATCGGTTCAGGCACGTTATCTAAAAGCATTGATGTTCTAAATCAAACTACAGTTCTTAGTATACGGAACACACACAAGAGGAAGAGTTCAGAAATGAACAAATTCTTCTTGAGGTATTGTAGACTAGGTCATATCAATGCGACCCGACTAGCTAAGTTACATATAGATGCATATTTAAATTAGTTTGAATTTACATCTTGTGAAACTTCCCAGTCATGTCATAAAGATACGATGACCACAGCTCTGTTTATTGAAAACAGAGAAAGAGTTATTGAACTCTTGGGATTGATACATGCTGATGTATGAAGGTCCCCTGTCTACACATGCCAAGACCGGTTCTTTGTACTTCATTACATTCTCTGATGATCTCTCAAGATTCAGACATATGTTCCTGTTGAAACACAAGTCTGAAGCTTTTGAGATATTCACAGAATATAAGTTAGAAGTAGAGAACCAAATACGGGTAAAAGTATTATGTCCTTTGATGTGATCAAGGAGGAGAATACTTGAGCACGGAATTCCTGGACTATTCTAAAGGAGAATGAGATTCTCTCTCAGCATTACTCCTCCGTATACACCACAGCACGTCGGTGTATCGGGGTGGAGCAATAGCACCCTATGTGATATGGTGTGCTCTATGATGAGTACTACTGAGTTTCTTATTTCCTTTTGGGTGTTATGCACTTGTGAAGCTGCATACCTATTGAATAGGGTTCAAACCAAATCAGCTGCCTACCACTTCATACGTGATATGGAAAGGGAAGAGCCCATATCTTAAGTTTGTTAAGATTTGGGGTTGTCCGGCCTATGTCTAAAAGCAAAATCCGGACAAGCTCGAGGCAAGGTCTGTTATGTAGAACTGGAAATGTTCCAGCTATACAAACTACAGCTGATAATTTGGTAGAACCAAAGAATTCAATAGTTTCCAATGAACCTCAGCCTCTCCGCCGATCTAGTAGGGTTCCTCACCCACCTGAGAGATACTTCGGTTTCTCTATGACAGTGGGAGCTAGGATTGCATCATGAGATGATGACCCAACTTGTTTCGAGCAGGCTATCAGGAGTAGGACTCTGTAAGAATGGATGGATGCTTATCGATCTGAGATGGAATCCTTATACACCAACAAAGTATGGACTTTGGTTGCTTTATCTGAAGGGTTAAATCCCCATCAGGAGCGAGTATATCTTGAGAAGATTACTTGGTGTACATGGAAAAGTTGAGACTTTCAAAGCTATGCTTAAGTCCATCCAGATCCTACTTGCCACGGCTACATACCATGACTACGATATCTGGTGGTTGGGTGTCATGACTACTTTTCTAAATGATGTTTTAGAAAAGAGCGTCTATAAGTACATAGCCAGAGGGCTTCGTAGACAGTGGGAGCAGCGGAAACGTGTGCAAGATGTTTTATATGATAAAACAGGCATCGCGGAGTTGGAACATCTGTTTTGATGTGGTAGTCAAAGAGTTTGACTTCATCAAAATGGTAGATGAACCTTGTATATACAAAAAGGTAGTAGGGAGTATGGTGGTGATCCTTGTAGAGTACGTGGATGGCATACTCTTGATAGGGAAGGAGTTTCCTATGCTACGCTCGGTTAATCTCCGCTTATCACAAGGATTCTCCATATATGATCAAAATGATACCTCCTAAATCCTGGTTTTTGGATCTATGAGATAGATCTAATTGGATGTTAGGATACTCACTAGTTGTAGTGAGATGGTATCAATCGATCCTGGGGAGAATCACTGGAAAGGTTCCAGGGTGATAAGGACGACTGAATGTCAGTCGCAGGCATTGTCTTTACCCTCAGTAGAGGGACGGTATGTTGGAAGAGTTCTAAGCTAGATACCGTGACATATACTAGAAGATTAAAGGCAAGATACATCGTTACCAAGGGTGCTACCAAAGAGGCAGTCTGGATATATATAAGTTCATGAGATGAACTTCGTTCCTACCATTGTGTGCCAATGGAGTTGTGGCTTTGGCCAAGGAACCCCCGTCCCATCAGAAATCCAGATATAATTCTTAGGCAGTATCACCTGATCATGGAGATGATTGATCTCCAGGGAGATCCAGGTTAGGAGAGTAGACACAGAGGACAACAGCGCGGATCCACTCACAAAGGCCTTTTTCCCAGTAGAGACTTTTATGGGATGGTTGAGTATGAGATACTTCAACCGCAGCTAATTGTTGGGTATGTGATACCACAACAGATGGTCCTAGTGCAAGTGGGAGATTGTTAGTTATATGTATGCCCTAGAGGCCATTACTGTACATACGATGTATATTGTAATGGATGCTTGGACATATATAGGGAGGACTTTCTTGCTCGACATGATAGTATGCTATCTGGTTGTACTTTATCTTAACATGTACTCTGATTGTCTCTATGTTACATGTTGATAAAGCCCTTAGGATATATACTCGACTACTGAGACTATGATGAGATCATACTAGTGGGGCCACGGTAGTCAATGAGTACATCCTATAACTGTTCCTAGTCGAGGGTGTATCGAGACAGGGCATCGATACACCAGAGTAGACTAGCGTATACGCATCTTGACCCATATGATGGGCGATGGATGATCCCATATCCATCGGTGTTTGACATCAAGGATGGTGTACGGGTGCTCAATGGAGACTGGGTACACTGGACGGACTCGCCGAGAACTCCCAGATGGTATTATACCTCACGTCAGATGGCAGTTCTCCGGTGACACTGGTACAGAGTAGTCTGTTGACCCGAGATCGTCATAGAGTCTTGTGTGATTCCCATTGTGCTTTGATTTCCATCATACCACGTCCAAGAGGGCGTGCAAAAAGGTGGCTTTTGGGTACAGTCCCGAATCACATGGAGGCAATGAGTGATAGGAGGGGATTCGTCTCTCCCGGTATAGGGAGTTGATGTTGTGCTGTGTTCGATTGGCTATAACCGGAAATCCCTGGCCAGGGTTGCTGAGATTTACTGGTAAGTGTTATCAGTAGTTTCTCAAACTGTTATAGACCTCATATCGACACGACTTATCGAGCTACTGGGGTCTGACGTTTACCACCCCTAGGCGAGATATGCAACATATCAGACGACGAGACCGGACTGTACGGGAGTGTTACTGTTTGGATTCACAGGAGAATGTACAGGCTTGCTTGTTGATCTTCTGAGTGCTCAATACCTGGGTAGCTGTTACGTTTAGCTGACCGCTTGCAGCTTGTGGGTGTTTGATATGATCATCACCTACTGCCGGCGTATTGACGATTCTTTAGAGTCCTACACAGAGATTTCTTGGCTCAGGAAAAACGGAGTAGGGGCACGTATGTGATATGTGCGGGACCGAGGATAATGCGGTATGTGATACCGTATTGTATTCTCGCGATATTTGATATCGGCCGGGTCATCGGATCAAATGTTGATTCGATGAATCGGTACGGATATGTATTAGTCGGTTATATGCGATATAGCCGGATTGTCGGATCAAGTGTTGATTCGATAATTTAATGTATAATAATATATATGATATATTAAATTACATTAACTAATATTTGCTCACTAAAAGATTCTTTTTCTCGCTCGGGTAATACATTGATATATATGCGATATATGTTAATTGTATTATTTTATTTTGTTACAATAAATATTATATATGTGATATATAATATTGTAACATGATATGGTTATTAATGCAACATGATTAGTGGAGATTAAACATGGTTAGGGTTTGATTAGGGTTAAGCTCTTCTAGAAGTTTCTAGAAGGTTTTTGTTTTGTTTTGTTTTGTGTAAGATATTTTATGAAGATATTTGCTTAACCAAACCCAAACCCTTGACCATGGTTGTTTCTCTACAAGGGTTAAGGATTCATTCTTAACTATGGTTGCATTTCTAACCTCACTAATGAGTTATTCATTATTCATCACAAAAGGATTCCTTCTTCTTCTTCCTTCTCTTTTCATGGAAAAGATTTCTTGATTTTGATTTTGTGATGATAAATGAGTGAGAAAAAGATGATAAATGAGAGCAAAAATCCCACTTCATCATCCTCATCTTCCCTTGCCATTTAGATGAGGGTGTTCACATCATTTCATGAGTGTTAGCTTGTGTTAACGAAACTTCAAGGTAGATCATCTTTGTATCGAAGATCGGAAGCAAAGGTTGCATCTTTCTCTTCGTGGAACCTCTCGAGAGTCCGGAACCCGATGATCGCAGCGAAGGGACCACAACACGGAGCATATGAAGAGAAAGACCGGATCTACAAAGGTTGTAATCCCTTTCACTTATTGTTAAAGTTGTTAACATGTTAGTTTTCGCCTAATCTCTAGTTTAAAGATCCGTAATCGGGTTGTTCGGCACGGCTAAATTTTTAATCGGGCATGGTTGATGCCTCGTAGACCCTTGTGCACGTGCCTAGCAACCCTACACTAACCGCATTTCCAAGGTGTTACAAACACCAATGGATATGGGATCATCCATCGCCCATCACATGGGTCAAGAAGCGCATATGCTAGTCTACTCTGGAGTATCGATGCCCTGTCTCGATACTCCCACGACTAGGAACATTTGAAGGATGTACTTACCGACTACCCATGTCCCCACTAGTATGATCTTCATCATAATCCTGATAGTTAAGTACTCATTCTAAGGGCTTTATCAACATGTAATAGAGAGACAATAAGTGTACATGTTAAGATAAAGTGCAACTAGATAGCATACTATCATGTCGAGCAAGAAAGTCCTCCCTATATATGTCCAAGCATCCACTACAATATACATCACATGTATAGTAATAGCCTTTAGGGCATTCATATAACTAACAATCTCCCAGTTGCACTAAGGCCATTTGTTGCAGTATCTCATACCCAACGTCCTATAGAAGTCTCTCTAGGGAAAGGCCTTTCTGAGTGGATCCATCGTGTTATCCTTCGTGTCTACTCTCCTTACCTCGATCCCTGGGAGATCTACCATCTTCCTGATCAAGTGATTCTTGCCTCAGAATATGTCTGGAACACTGATTGAATCTTTGTTCCTAGGCCAAAACCACAACTCCATTTTTGTCACAATAACAGTTATTGGACGCTCAATGGTAGGAACCTTGTTCATCTCATGAACAAGTAATGTCCAGACAGCCACTTTGGTAGTATCATTCGTAGCGATGTATCTAATCTTTATTGTATAGTATGCCTCGGTATATAGCTTAGAACTTTTTCAACATGCGTCCCTCCAATGATAGTAAAGACAATTCCCGTGACCGACTTTCTGTCGACCTTATCACTCTGGAAGCTCGAACCAAGAACATTCATTTAGTGCTTCTCAAGTACTTAAGAATGTTCTCCACAGCTATCCAGTGATTCTCCCAAGATTCGATTGATTACTGATCACTACACCTAATGAGTCATCTACATCTGGGCTGGTACATAACATCGCACACATGACAGAGCCTACTTCCTAAGCATAGGGTATCCCTTACACGCGAGCTCTCTCCAAATCAGTCTCGGAAAACATCTTTTTGGAGAGAGTGATCCATGAGTAAGTGGGCGAACCACCATGCTTAGAATCTTCCATACTAAACCCCTTTAGTACGGTGTTAATATACCTGGATTTGAGACACTTCCAACATCCACTTAGATCTATCACCATAGATCATAATCCATAAGATATAGTAGGTATCATCCAGATCTTCTATGGAGAATCCTCGTGATAAGAGGATCTTGACCGAGTATAGCATAGGAAACCATTTCCTATCAAGAGTGTGTCATCTGCGTACAATACGTAGAGGACAACCTTACTCTCTACTACCTTCTTGTATATACAGGTTCATCTACCATTTTGATGAAGTCAAACATTTTGATTGTCACATCAAACAGATATTCTAACTCTGCGATGCGCGCATTGATCGTGATGAACTTAAGCATAGATTTGAAAGTCTCAACTTTTCCATCTATACCAAGAATCTTCTCAAGATCCATTTTCTCCCAATGGGTTTTACCCCTTCAAGTGCAACATTCAAAGTCATACTTTGTTGGTATACATGGATTCCATCTTTGATCGCATAGCATCCAGCCTATTCATAGAGTCGCCACTCGTGGTGGCCTGCCTGAACCTAGTTGGGCTATCATCAACCATGATGCAATCCTCGCTCCCACTGTCACCGAGAAGACCGTAGTATCTCTCAAGTGGATGAGGAACCCTACCCGATTCGCGGAGAGGCTGAGGTTCGTCGGAGACTATTGAATCCTTTGGTTTTACCAAATCATCAGCTGTTAGTTTGTCTAGCTGGAACTCTTTCCAGTTCTACCGCATGACCACTAATTTCTTTACAAGAAGTTCCTTTTCTAAAAAGGTGGCATACTGAGAAATAAAACAACTTTTACTCCTCAGAGTGGGAGAAGATATTCCCTCACAAATGTTTGGGATATCCTAACAAACTTACAGAACTGAACTTGCCTCAAGCTTGTCCGGATTTTGCTTTTCAACATAAGCCGACAACCCCATATCTTAACTCGTCTAAGACATGGTATCTTCCCATTATATATCTCATATGTAGTGGTAGGCCCTGATTTGGATGGAACCCCATTCAATAGGTTTGCAGCTTCTCAAGTGCATAACACCCAAAAGAAAACAGGTAACTCAGCAGTACTCATCATAGAGCGCACCATATCTCATAGGGCGCGATACCTCCACCCCGATACACCATTATGCTGTGGTGTATACGAAGGAGTAAGCTGAGAGAGAATCACATTCTTCTTTAAATGATCCAGGAACTCTATGCCCAAGTATTCTCCTCCTCAATCACATCGAAGAACTTAATACTTTTACCCGTCTGGTTCTCAACTTCAAACTTATATTCTTTGAATTTCTCAAAAGTTTCAGACTTGTGTTTCAACAGGAACATATGTCCGAATCCTGAGAGAAGATCAGTGAATGTAATGAAGTATGAAGAACCAACCTTGGTATTTATAGACATAGGACCGTATACATCATGATGTATCCATCCCAAGAGTTCAATAACTCTTTCTCTGTTTCAAGTATAACGGAGTATTGGTCATTTTACCTTCGAGACAAGACTGGCAAGTATCATAAGATGAAAATTCAAACAGATTCTCATATTCATCCTTATGTAACTTTAGCTGGTCGTGTCGCATTGATATGACCTAGTCGACAATGCCAAAAGAAGGATTCAGTCATTTCTGAACCACTCTTCTTGTGTGTGTTCTACATACTCTGAACCGTGGTTTGATTTAGAACGTATATACTAGTATATAACGTGCCTGATCGAATCAACTCTTGATTCAGGAAAATGTTTACAACATTATCCTCCAATACAGAATTATATCCTTCTTTAACTTAATAAAGAAACCGATGTAATGTTGTATATCAGGTTCGGTATCTAACAATATTTGTTCAGAATCAATGTATTAATACAAGGTGATATCTGCCAACTGACTTGGTTGCAACAATTGCACTATTCTCTAACACTTAGAGACAAATCACCCATTCCCAGTTCTCTACCTATCTGTGGCCCATGTAACATATTACATATGAGGGATCCTGATCCGGTATCACATACCCAAGACGTAGAGAATACTGAAAAACGGTTCTCAGTAATAAACACACCCGAAGAAGATGCATCAACATGCACTTTCTTCGATTGGGTGGCATGGGAATCCGGATATTTTCCTATTTCCTGCTCGGACTTATAACAATTATAAGATAGAGCGGAACCAACGTTCCCTAGCACAGTATAATTTGGAGGTTCGGTCAATGCATCCATATTGTTATCTTGATTAAGGCGTGACATGGTCGCTACCAGGAGAGAGAGAAGAAAACACTCTGCGTACGCTCTTGCAAGATCAGATTGGTTATTATTTTATCTAATCAGGATGACTCTCACTGTTTTTATCAAATCTTCCTTCAAATCCTAAAAGGTATGACTAGCCTGGATTAATTACACCCTACAAGTTCGCCAATCTTTCGGCCAGGCCAGTGTCAGTACTTTGAGGGAGGTTCCCCGTGCTTTCGCATGGACCTAATAAAAATAAACCTCGTTTTCCCAGGGGCGTAACCTCATTAACACCTTTCTAGACACCTACTTGATCGGCTAATTATAATGTGTAAAATTCTCCCAGGAGTAACTCTTACTCGCAGTGGGTATCGGGATCTAACTATCTCATAGAAGGTATGCAATCTCATTGCAAATTTCAACACTTGAAATTCCGGATAATGGTTTTTACCCCTAGCGTCCTATGACCTTGACGGAGGCCAAACTACCCATAGAGCGCTAGTCAAGTTCAACCCGTACATTTCTTGATTGAATTAGACACACCCGCATGACCCTTGACGGAGGCCAAACTACGCCGTACGATTATCCTAATCTAATTGCATCTTATGCTGTAGATAAGCACTAGTTAGCTACCGAACACTACGCCTTGACGAAGGCCAAACTACCGCAGCACGAATATTATGTAGTACTTATCTGAAATGACGGAGGGCTACGACATGTTTTTAAGAAAACATTTTGCGTAATGAACATGATATCGTTGTAGAATCGAGTGATTTTGAAAAGGAGTATTTTGAAGATTTTACGAGTTTTGCTAAAGAGGTCACTCCCGATGAAGGGATCTCGGCTCTTTCCTTATCGAATAAGGTGCAGGATATTTCACAAATACCACTATACAAAGCAAAAACTATAGAAGCAATCAAAAGACAAACCAAATGGGTTGTAGTATTTGCTAGTTTCTCTAAAGAGGCCACTCCCGGTGAAGGGATCTCGGCTCTTTCCTTATCGAATAAGGTGCTGGATATTCTACAAGGAATACCGTTATGCAAAGCAAGAACTAGAGTTACCAGTTTTTAAAACAAGTTTCTACAACATCTTTAGGTTTCTTTTATTTCATTAATCTCATTAATGAAGTCACATCAATTTATGCTTCTTAAGCATCACAGAAGAAACGAAAGCATCAATATTTATTATATATCATATATATAATATATAAGCATTCGTCTCAAAATATCAAGTGATCACATCACAGAATATCAGCAGCAAAAGAACATATATGAAATATTAGATATACTAGGAATTCCGGGTTTTAGATTAAGCCAGTATAAAGCACGGATTCCACGGTCGCGATGAATAGCCAAACCCACATCCCTAGACCCCTACGAGAGCGGCAAGAAACCCTACCAATTCTAGAGTTAGGAGACCCGGTCTCGACTCCTCGAGACGGTCTCCCACTGGACCCTAGAACCCGGTTACTTGTGCTCTCCTCCTTAGGTCTATCCTAATGCGGAAAAGTAAATAATATACATCAATGGTGACATCATCCTCAACCCGGACGTGCCCCAATAAAAGAATATTACATACAAGCTTTTACATGAATGAAAATGAAAAACTATCATCTCACATAAAAAAAACCCGGCTATTCAAAACACGACGATCCAATATTACATATCACAGCAACACATAACATCACATGTTATCAACGTAAGTAAATATGCGTATCCCAATTGTCGTTGACATATAGCACTGAAACCGGCGATACACAACAAATTACACTTACGGTCGCAGAAAAAAAGTGAAAAACTACAACAACTGGAATCCGCAACAACCTTAGACATCATAAACCCAATGTATCATATACTTTGGATTTCATGCCCAACCAAATGAATTTCTTAGACATCACATGCCTAACAATTATAAACCCTGCATTTTAGTCTCGATATTGAAAACACATTCCAATAACCTGTCGGGTAATTCAACAAGATACTCGATAACCTGATCGAATGCTCGTCGGAAACTTTATTAGACGGCCGCACCCCCGATACCATCGACGAAGTGCACTAAGGCGGAACATCGCGGCCGCGAGCACCCAAACGGATGCTTTTGGCGACGGGGTTCTTCTACAGTCACTTTGTCGGGGCTATGGGGCGTGGCTATCTAGTAAGCTTACCCGGCGAGTATCCGCGTAAACTACGTAATTGCGACGGAATTTTGATCCGCATCAAAATTCCATAGCAACCGATCAAATGAGACTAAACTGCTAGATTTATAAAATTCAAACTAGTTATCTCATAACTAATTATGTGGATTCCAAATAATGTATCACAATCATAGATAGTTAGACGGTGTTAAAAAGTTTGAACGGATATCAATAACCAAATTTTTTCCCGCTAGAAATTTTCCAAGTGTTGGATTTTTTCCAAATTTAAAATCTTCAGAAAATCATGCAAGCGATTCTGTGGACCCTCTAGAAGAACGATACCCAAAATTGATTTTTTGGATCACGGAACCGTGGTAAAACCCTAGGGTTTGCCGCAGTTCCATGGCGACATGAGTGAGGCATGGGTCAGCTTTTCTACGGATGGTTCATAGGAACTGTGGCATGTTCTGGGTATTTTTTGAACTCCGCTCAAGTGTTGAGCTCATTGGGAAAGTTTGGGTGTTCACATATATATTTATGTGTGCAAAGAAAACAATACATATATCACATATATGTAAAGTGTATCAAAAGTGAGAAAAGAAATCTTAAGTGAGGTAATACTAGTTAATATAATGTAATATATCAAATATATAATTATACATTAAATTATTAAATCAACATTTGATTTAATAATCCGGCTATATCACATATAACCGACTAATATCAAATGTATTGTTTTATCGAATCAACATTTGATCTGATAACCCGGCTATATCACATATAACCGATCGATACACAAATCGCGAGAATAGAATGCGATAACCCGGCTATATCACATATAACCGGATTATTAAATCAAGATTTGATTTAATAATTTAATGTATAATTATATATTTGATATATTACATTACATTAACTAATATTAGCTCACTTAAGTAATTCTTTTTCTCACATTTGATACACTTTACATATATGTGATATATGTATTATTTTCTTTTTACACATAAATATATATGCTCCTACTCCTTTTCGCATGAACCAGGAAACCTCTGTGTAGGACTCTAAAGACTTGTCAATAAGCCGAAAGTAGGTGATGATCATATCAAACACCCACAAGCCGTCAGCGGTCTGTTAAATGTAACGGCCACCCGGGTATTAAGCGATCAGAAGATCATCAAGCAAGCCTGCTCATACTCCTGTGAATCCAATCAGTAACACTACCAATTCTAGTAACGATTCTAGGGTTAGGGTTAGCTAATACGACAATTTTTTAACCTGAAACCTTGCTGCCGCGCTAAGTAACCCTACAGTGATATCAGAACTAAAGATCTAAACAACCTTAATCCTAGATTCTTAACTAAAGATTTAAACAATAAGCATGCAAACAAATTTATATACTAAGTGAATGAGAAATACAACCTTTGTAGACCGGTCCTTCACTTCAAATGCTCCGTGTAGAAGTCCCTTCGCTGCGAGTAAGAATCTCCCGAACTTTTGAGAGGCTCCATAAGGTGAAAGATGCAAACTTTCTCGAAGTCTTCGAGGCCGAAGATGATCTACATCGAGGAGACTCAAGCTCATGCTACCTTTTCACTAAATTAGGGTTTAGTGAAGCAAACACCCTAAACTAAATGGCTAATAGTAGAGGATGATGAAGTAGAAAGTGGGCTCTCTTTAGATTTCTTTTTCTCACAATATTTCATCACCTTAGAAAAAACTAGCAAGCTTTTTCTCATGAGGAAGAAGATGAAGTGATGAGATGAAGAATGAACTCATGAGGTGGGAATAGCAACCATGGGTGAGTTAACATCATATGCTAGCTATAACAACTCCAATTTTAGTGTACAAAAATTTGTTCAAAAGTTAATGTATACTTGGGGTATTTGCATTTCCTGTGAGTACTATAAGTATTTGTTTTGCTTTTTAATATCAAGAAAGAGCTTGTAGCTCATTGGTAAGACCTTGTACTGCTAAACTAAAGCACCAGAGTTCAAATCCCATTAGCCACATTATTTTTTTAATATTGATTTCTTTTAAATTTTTAGAAGCTCAAGAGTCTACACGTGTTAAACACGTAAAACCAAAAGTCACATATAAAACAAATTGACCCAGGGGATACACCATGAGACATAGGACACGTGGCGTCGAGCTCGGCCCCGACTCAGTCTGACTCGGCCGGCGGACCGGCCGACTCGGCCGCCGCCGCCGCCCGATTCACCTCGGATTGCCGATCTTCCTTCATGAAAGTTGTGCCTCTTGGTATCCCCATAACTCCTGTACACTTTATTTCACCTTCATATTTACAGAGCCAATAAAAACACCTATTTACTCCATTTTTAATACAATTTTCAATACATTTTCTCACACCCTTTCACCTACCCTAACCCTAATCTTTTCCTATAAATACCACTCCATTTCACACACCCCTCACTCACAAATTCTGTCCAAACTCTCAAGAAAATTCTCTAGAACTTTTGTGTACACGTGGAGTTAGCGAAGGGCGAAGCTCCGGTGAATTTCCGACGACGACCCTAGGAGCTCCCGGTGACGAAACGACTCATCGGAACCTCCTACCACACCGTCTTCCTCTTCTATAATCTAAAATCCCGTAAGTCCCTCCTCTCTCTTCTCTTTTATAATCTAAAAACTTGTATTTCTAAAACCCGACGGAAGCGGAGTTAATCTGACTTCCGATTCGGTTTTCTTTAAAAAGTTCCAATTTTTTTAAATACAACAATACCAACTTGCACATCATGACCATTAAACATTAACAAGACATATTGAACATGTTCCATATCAAAAGAATGTATATTGTAATTTTTATCGCATCTTTTCAGAAAAATACCATGTAATTTAGTTTCGACTTTAAAACATCATTAATCTTGCTATACCTTTAAATAGATCATGAGGTAATGACCTACCTCTTCACAACACTCATATGCAACATAGAACGATACCTTTCGGGAATATAGAATACGGGAAAATAAGACTTTACATATAAATACCATTTATTAATAAAACCTTTTCTACAAGATTATGTATTTTAAACAAATCTTTGCAAAGCGCCGCTACAACCCGTTTCGGGGAACCCGTTCGGGATGGTGCGGATTATCGCACATCCTCGGGCTTATAGTGCGAGATGCAGACCTCCGAAAGGAGCATTCGGTCTCGAAAGATTTAAAATACAATTTTCTTTAGAAAGTGTGATTTCTATTATAAATAAAACTCATATTTTTAATATATAAATATATATGTAATTAATATCAAAATATCTATTTTTAGTATTTATAATATTCCACATTTCCAAATTTCAAGAAAAACAACTCGTTTACAAGAAAATTCCATGCAATTCCATACAAGTTCAATAATTTACAATTAAATACCATATATTATGAAATTAGGTTTTATTCACTAGAAATGTCACATATATAAAATCTATATCTATGAAAACTCTAAAGACGATAATTAAAGACTTGGGGAGTATTTTGAAAATTATACAAAACTATTTTTACATAAAACCCCCTCAAGTTTTATAATTTACAATAAAGACCCTAGTAAACATAGGTTTAAACAGGACCAATCTCTTGAGCCTCAGGGAGCCGGAGAAGTGGGTGCTTTCCTATTTAAGGTAGACAACTTAACAAACGATGTTATCAACACGGTAATCATTTTTTAAAAAGACACAAATTCTGCCGCCCATGTGCAGCGGTTACCGATAATATCAAAACCTAATTCATGATTCAATTTCTTTTCTAGTTGTCTGACTCAGACTGAGTCTTATTATAAATAATCTAAATTGAATATGATTTAAGTACAATCTACAATATAACAATTCAATATGAATCCATATATTCAATCTGTTCAAACTATTCAATCTATATTGACTGAACCGAACCATGGATATATTTCCATTTACATGATTCTTCAGTTACATCCATGATTCTCCAGTTACATCCATTTACTGATATCATGGTTTCGGTAAGTCATCCATCTGTACAATCTATAATGCAAGATAATACAATTTACAATACAATAGAAACAATACAATCAAGACATCACGGGGTTTAAGGGGTAGATTGGTACGGAAGGTGTTAGAAGTGGCACGAGACTGCAACCATAAGAAACCTAACCTGTATTCATTTGCTGTTGTATCGTGGCATGAACGGTTCCTTGAGTTCCTGATACCTTAGTCTCTGGGGCAAGTAAGACTCCTCTCGTATACACTGGCATCCTTCTGTACCAAGCTACAAACAACAGCGTTAACACTAAATGCAACATTATAAAAATATAATACCACTTTAAAAGTTACACACACTCTCTCTCTATCTATTCTACTTCTCCTTTATCTTTAGGACTTACCGAGCGATTGTTCGCTGACGACATTCCTTCTCTTTCTTCTTTGGAATGTTGTCAGGTGATTCGAACCTTCAGGAGATCGAGCCTACCAGCGAGGACTTGGATCAGCTAGCGTATGACCCAAAGCTTTAGATTCATTGTACACATTTCATTTTCAATACTTTCTATTTCTATTATGCCATTGTTTAGGCATTGTTTTCATTCAGATGTATTTACTTTTCCATGTATTGTACAAAAGAATGTTAATAAATAAAGTTGTTGTTCATTACATTTTGTCTCTTGTGAATATTTCTTTTATATTGCTTAGCTACGCTTAGCGTATTTACTTCAGAGTAAATACGTAGCGGCCTCGTCGCGTTCTCTGCCCGTATACTGGGAAGCGGGGCGTGGCAGGTTTTGTTGGTGGCCCATGCAGGTCCGAGCTGTATAGAAACCTACCATGCAGTTCAGTTTTGCGTGGACAATCTAGGCAATATAACACAAGAACCAGCAACTGAAAACATTCTTTACAATTCATATTCCTTGAATCTTATCGTTTCATATACTTTGAATCTGTCCTAACCCAAATTTTTCTTCAAGGTTATGGATTCCCCAAATAACACCAGCACCAATGTCAACAACACACCTCCACCACTACCACTTACACCTGCCGTAGCTGCTCCGATCAACGAGCAGACAGTTCTACTTGAGGCAATCCGCAGCCTCCTAAAAGGACAGCAGCAAAAGACTGCTCTTTTAATGAACCATCTCGAAGCAAAAGCACCTGGGGTAAAACAATTCAGGGCTTTGCGCCCCAAACAGTTTACAAGAAAAGAGAGCACACTGGAAACTGAGGAATGGGCTCAGAGCATCGAAGATGATCTGGCAGCGGCACAAGTGCCAGAGATAGCTTGGGTCCATGTTGCGAAGCTACAGCTCACGGACAATGCACGGGTCTGGTGGAAGGCGGAAGAAATCCGTCTTGATCAACCCATCGAATGGAAGACTTTCCGCGACATGTTCGACGCTAAGTACTTCCCTGAGACTGCCAGGTTCGACATGGAACAGCGGTTCATTCATCTGCAACAAGGTTCAATGTGGACCAAATCTGTAGATGAGTATGATGCTGAGTTTACCATGCTCAGCAGGTAAGATACGTCTCAGTATTCATTTTCCTAAAAACACATACTACACAGCTAACACAAGACCGTAACAGGTTTGCGGCCCATCTCATACCGACAGCTGAGATCAGGGCAAGAAGATTTCAGCAAGGGTTGGACCCGGAAATCCAAGCTGCCTTTGCTACAGCGGATTTCCCAACCCTAGATTTGGCTCTGAAAGCTGCCCGAAGATATGCGGCAATGGTGAAGAATAAGGGCAGATCTCAATCTGCCGGTTTGAAATGCCCTGCCACTCAAATAGCAGGAGGAGCCTCTTCCAGGCCATCGTTCGAACTCAGGAGAACTGAAGAACCCAATAAACAGTCAAGAACATATTTCTGTTTCCATTGTAAGAGAGATGGACACTTGATAAAGGACGTAGGCACGCAAAAGGCCTGTGCCTAGTTTGTGGCGCGTCCAATCATAGAATTGAGACCTGTCCATATAGATACAACTCAGCTCATACACCCACAAATTACCCGCAGCGACCAGCTATCCAGGCTTCTGCAACTCGTCCTACACTCCCAGCACCACCTCTACGTAGATCTGTTGCACAGCCAGATCGCCAATTCCATCAGGCACTGAGCAACATGCCTCGAGGACAGAGGAATGTGCCTCCAGCTAGGAGGAACATGCCACGACAACAGGCTTACACCTTAGCAGCCGTAGAAGCCGAGACAGTTGACCAAGGTAACACTAGTAAGTCTCCTTCACATTTTTAAAACCCTTGTATCACTTTGTTATTTTTTTCATACACTATCAGTACTTCAGTCACCAAATTTTTCTTGAATCTGTTACACTTTCCTTTTACAAATTTCAAGGACGAAATTTTGTAAGGAGGGAAGAGTGTAATAACTCCAATTTTAGTGTACAAAAATTTATTTAAAAGTTAATAAATACTTGAGGTATTTGCATTTCCTGTGAGTACTATAAGTATTTGTTTTGCTTTTTAATAGCAAGAAGGAGCTTGTAGCTTATTGGTAAGACCTTACACTGCTGAACCAAAGCACCAGAGTTCAAATTCCATTACCCACATTATATTTTTAATATTGATTTCTTTTAAATTTTTAGAATCCTAAGAGTCTACACGTGTTAAACCCGTAAAACCAAAAGTCACATATAAAACAAACTGACCCAGGGGATACACCATGAGACATAGGACATGTGGCGTCGAACTCGGCCCCGACTCGGCCTGACTCGACCAGCGGACCGGCTGACTCGGCCGCCGCCGCCGGCCGATTCACCTCAGATCGCCGATCTTCCTTCATAAAAGTTATGCCTCTTGGTATCCCCATAACCCCTGCACACTTTATTTCACCTGCACATTTACAGAGCCAATAAAAATACCTATTTACTCCATTTTTAATACAATTTTTAATACATTTTCTCACACCCTTTCACCTACCCTAACCCTAATCTTTTCCTATAAATAACACTCCAATTCACGCCCCCCTCACTCACAATCTCTGTCCAAACTCTCAAGAAAATTCTCTAGAACTTTTGTGTATAAGTGGAGTTAGCGAAGGGCGAAACTCCGGCGAATTTCCGATGACGACCCTAGGAGCTCCTGGCGATGAAACGACGCACTGGAACCTCCTACCATAAGTCCCTCCTCTCTCTTATCTTTTCTAATCTAAAAACTTGTATTTTTAAAACCCGACGGAAGCGGAGTTAATCCGACTTCCGATTCGGTTTTCTTTATTTTCTTAAATACAACAATACCAACTTGCACATCATGACCATTAAACATTAACAAGACATATTTAACAAGTTCCATATCAAAAGAATGTATATTGTAATTTTTATCGCATCTTTTCAGAAAAATACCATGTAGTTTAGTTTCGACTTTAAAATATCATTAATCTTGCTATACTTTTAGATAGATCACGAGATAATGGCCTACCTCTTCACAACACTCATATGCAACATAGCACGATACCTTTCGGGAATATAGAATACGGGAAAACAAGACTTTACATATAAATACCATTTATTAATAAAACCTTTTCTACAAGATTATGTATTTTAAACAAATCTTTGCAAAGCGCCGCTACAACCCATTTCGGAGAACCCATTCGAGATGGTGCGGATTATCGCACATCCTCGGACTTAGCAGTGCGAGATGCAGACCTCTGCAAGGAGAATTCGGCCTCAAAAGATTTAAAATACAATTTTCTTTAGAAAATGTGATTTCTATTATAAATAAAACTCATATTTTTAATATAGAAATATATGTGTAATTAATATCAAAATATCTATTTTTAGTATTTATTATATTCCACATTTCCAAATTTCAAGAAAAACAACTCGTTTACAAGAAAATACCATGCAATTCCATACAAGTTCAATACTTTACAATTAAATACCATATATTATGAAATTAGGTTTTATTCACTATAAATATCACATATATAAAATCTACATCTATGACAACTCTAAAGATGATAATTAAATATTTGGGGTGTATTTTGAAAATTATACAAAATTATTTTTACATAAAACCCCCTCAAGTTTTATAATTTACAATAAGAACTCTAGTAAACATAGGTTTAAGCGGGACCAATCTCTTGAGCCTCAGGGAGCCGAAGAAGTGGGTGCTTTCTTATTTAAGGTAGACAACTTAACAAACAGTGTTATCAACACGGTAATCGTCTTTGAAAAAGACACAAATCCTGCCGTCCATGTACAGCGGTTACCGATAACATCAAAACCTAATTCATGATTCAATTTCTTTTCTAATTGTCTAACTCAGATTGAGTCTCATTATAAATAATCTGACTTGAATATGATTCAAGTACAATCTACAATATAACAATTCAATATGAATCCATATATTCAATCTGTTCAAACTATTCAATCTATATTGACCGAACCGAACCATGGATATACTGCCATTTACATGATTCTCCGGTTACATCCATGATTCTCCGGTTACATCCATTTACTGATATCATGGTTTCGGCAAGTCATCCATCTGTACAATCTATAATACAAGACAATACAATCAAGACATCGCGGGGTTTAAGGGGTAGATTGGAACGGAAGGTGTGGCACGAGACTGCAACCATAAGACACCTAACCTGTATTCTTTTGCTATTGTACCGTGGCATGAATGGTTCCTTGAGTTCCTGATACCTTAGTCTCCGGGGCAAGTGAGAATCCTCTCGTATACACTGGCATCCTTCTGTACCAAACTACAAACAACAGCGTTAACACTAAATACAACATTATAAAAATATAATACCACTTTAAAAGTTACACACTCTCTCTTTCTATTCTACTTCTCCCTTATCTTTGGGACTTACTGAGCGATTGTTCGCTGACGACATTCCTTCTCTTTATTCTTTGAAATATTTTCAGGTGATTCGAACCTTCAGGAGATTGAGCCTACCAGCGAGGACTTGGATCGGCTAGCCTACGACCCAGAGCTTTAGATTCGTTGTACACATTTCATTTTCAGTATTTTTTATTTCTATTATGCCATTGTTTAAGCATTACTTTCATTCAGATGTATTTACTTTTCCATGCATTGTACATAAAAAATGTTAATAAATAAAGTTGTTGTTCATTACATTTTGTCTCTTGTGTATATTTCTTTTATATTGCTTAGTTACACTTAGCGTATTTACTTCAGAGTAAATACGTAGCTGCCTCTTCGCGTTCTTTGCCCGTATACTGGGAAGCGGGGTGTGACACTAACCCTTGTAGAGACTTAACCATGATATAGGATAAAGGTTGGGTTAATAAATATCTTTAGTAAAACAAAAGTAGTGGACTTAGTCAATGAGCATGCAAGCTTCTTGCCATGACAATTTCCAATCTATTTTTGAATTACTTAAGAATATAAAAAAAAACCCTAGATTATCACTTAGTATGGTGTAAGTCTCACACACCCATGAAGCATATATCATCAAGCATGACACAAAACTATGTACACTAATATATATCACATATATATTATGTGCATAATCAATTGAGAAAAGAAATCATAAGTGAGCTAATATTAGTTAATGCACATTAATATATCGAATATATAATTATACATTAGATTATTAAACCAACACTTGATTTAATAATCCGGCTATATCCTGTATAACCGACTAATATCAAATGCAACAACTTATCAAATCAACACTTGATCCGATAACCCGGCTATATCACATATAACTGACCAATGTCACAAGTCGTGAGAATAGAATGCGGTATCGCATACACGCATTAATCTCGGTCCCGCACATATCACATATGAGCTCCTACTCCGTTTCGCATGAACCAGGAAACCTCTGTGTAAGACTCTAAAGACTCGTCAATACGCCAGCAGTAGGTGATGATCATATCAAACACCCACAAGGCAAAAGCGGTCTGCTAAACGTAACGGCCACCCGGGCATTAAGCGATTAGAAGATCAACAAGCAAGCCTGCTCATACTCCTGCGAATCAACTAAGTAACACTACCGTACAGTCCGGTCTCTTCGTCA
The DNA here is from genome assembly GCA_030015575.1 of Agapanthus africanus. Lineage (NCBI taxonomy): Eukaryota > Viridiplantae > Streptophyta > Magnoliopsida > Asparagales > Amaryllidaceae > Agapanthus > Agapanthus africanus. The sequence goes on from JASDDO010000174.1 coordinate 177,193, forward strand.
GATATACCGCATATCACAGCCTGGGGGTTGTATTACGTCAGACCCCAATAGCCTGATAAGTCATGCTGATACAAGGTCCATAACGGTTCGAGAAACTAGTGATAACACTTACTAGTAAATCTCAGCAACGCTGTCCAGGTATTTCCTGTTATGGCCAATCAAGCATAGCGCAACATCAACTCCCCATACTGGGAGAGACGAATCCCCTCCTATCGCTCATTGCCTCCATGTGACTCGGGACTGTACCCAAAAACCACCTTTTTTCATGATCTCTTGACCGTGGTATGGTGGAAATCAAAGCACGGTGGGAATCACACAAGACTCTATGACGATCTCGGGTCGACAGACTAACCTGTACAAGTGTCACCAGAGAAATGCTATCTGACGATAGGTATAATACCACCAGGAGTTCTCGGCGAGTCCGTTCAGTGTACCCAGTCTCCACTGAGCACCCGTATACCTTCTCTGATTTCAAACACCAAAGGATATAGGATCATCCATCTCCCATCACATAGGTCAAGAAGCGCATATGCTAGTCTACTCTGGAGTATCGATGCCCTGTCTCAATACTCATACGACTAGGAACATTTGAAGGATGTACTTACCGACTACCCATGTCCCCACTAGTATGATCTGCATCATAATCCTGGTAGTCAAGTACTCATCCTAAGGGCTTTATCAACATGTAATAGAGATACAATAAGTGTACATGTTAAGATAAAGTGCAACCAGATAGCATATTATCATGTCGAGCAAGAAAGTCCTCCCTATATATGTCCAAGTATCCACTAAAATATACATCACATGTACAGTAATGGCCTCTAGGGCATACATATAACTAACGCATAGCATTCAATGACTTTATGGATTAGGTCATTAAAGATATTGGTCATTGCCCTTTGATATGTAGCACCTGCATTCTTCAGTCCGAACGGCATCACTTTGTAACAGTATATGCCGATCAGGGTTCGAAACGCTGTATACTTCTTATCCTCAGGCGATATTTTTATCTGATTGTACCCAGACGAACCGTCCATGAAGATGAACAGCTCGTAATTTGAGGTGTCATCGACCATCATTTCCATGACCGGAAGCGGAAAATCATCTTTAGGGTATGCCTTGTTAAGGTCCCTGAAATCAACACAAACCCGGATCTGCCCATTTTTCTTCTTTACCGGGACAATGCATGCGATCCAGTCTGCATATTTCTCTTCCCTGATAAAGCCAGCATCGATAAGTTTCTTTGTTTCCTCGATGACCTTTTCTTCCAGCTCCCTTCTCATTCTTCGGGGAGCTTGTTTGACAGGCTTGGCATCAGGAGATATAGGCGGCTTATGCACGAACACTTCAGGGGAGAGGCCAGGCATTTCTTTGTACTTCCACGCGAAACAGTCAATGAACTCATGCGGCAGGGTAATTATCTGCTCTTTCATTTTCTCTGAAAAGAGTGAGCCGATGTAGGTCGTCCTTGGATCATTAGGCGTTCGCAAATCGATCTCGGTTAGCTCATCGAAGGTTGCTTGTCCACCATCTTCGAGCTCTTGTGGGGATTCTTTTGGCTCGGCTAGCACGTCTTCATCATTTGACTCTTCGCTGGCTTCCCCAATATGGATCATGTAGCATGCTTTGGAATTAAGTTGAATGAAGCCTATGCCCCGTCTATCTGGAATTCGTCCATCGATGAGTGCTCGGACCTGAGGCGGATACCATAGCCCTTCATAAAACTTTGCTTCGAACTCCGTTTGATATAACCAGCATCCGCACCTTTTGAAATATTCCCGTATCTTGGGCGCATAGTATCTGGGATTGATGACAGTTCTTATGCCTCTCTCATAGGGAAGGCACGCGACAGACAAATCGTCCGGGTGCACAACAGGATTTGACCCATAAAACAGGATTCCCTTCTATCCACTTTTCTTTCTGGGAACGTAGAAAGTTTTCAGCTGGTCCATGGTGGAGACTGACAATGCATCGAGCTCTTTGCACATCTGCTCCGGTACCCTTGTGATGGCTAGGGACCCTTCTGCAACTTCGAAAGTCTCTCGTAGCTTTGCTTGTTACGTGTGGCCCAATATGTATAGCTGTTGAAAGGAAGGTTCTCCTCCTCCGACTCTTTAGTGTTGCTACCTAAACGAGGGCGAATTTTGCTGTCGGATGGGCCTTCGATATCAGACTCGTCCATATCGCTACCAAAATAAGGGCGGTTTTTATGGACAGACGGACTTCCAACGTCGGACTCATCAGTGTCACTGTCGAAATGCGGACCCACTTGGGGGTTTTTGCTTTTGAAATTGACAGCCGGCTCGGACTTGCTTTTGAGTTTTGGGGCCATTCTGTCTTTGGTCAGCTGTGGCTCAGCACTTTGGAGGTTCACAAAGTACCGAGAATCTTCATATCGGACTTCATGCACACCGAACGGATAGATATCTCTGTCAATGCGTCTTTCTTCGCCATTTTTAGTATACTTCATGCATTGATGGAGAGTTGACGGAACAATGCCATAATCATGGAGCCACGACCGTCCCAAAAGAATTTTATAAGATGTGTCAGCGTCGATCACGTATATTTTAGCTTCGGTTTGCAGATCCCCAAACTTGATTGGCACAGCTATAGAACCAGAACTTGCTGGCAGTTTTGATTGAAGGCTTGAATGACAATCCTTTCCCTTGACAGGTGTCGGACGTCCATTGACAAACTCTTCAGAGTCTGCAAGTTCATGATGTTCACTGAGGATCCCGGATTAATCAATATGCGATTAATCCGGCCTCCATCGCTGTATCTTGTCATGTAAAGCGGCCAATTATGCTCAGCCGTTCCCAGTAGCAAGTCTTCGTCCTTAAACGTGACTGCGGCGGCATGCAGAGCGTACTGGGCTTCTTTCATATTAATTTCCACAAAGCGAGCCTGATACCGCTCAGGGTTTTGTAGAGCGTGAATGAGAACATCTCTAAGCTCTTTAGATAGGACCAAGGTATCGTAGATGCTCAGGAGAGACGGAATCTTCCGGAGATGAGCCAAGACGTTGTAGTCCACTGAGGAAGGACTTGAATTTTCATTAGCTGGTTCTCTTCCATCTTCCTCATTAGCCACATGTTTTTCCTTTCCTTTTGGGGCGTTGCCCTGATTTGGCGGCAGAGCGCTGCCGCTTCTGATCTGGATTTGGTTGGCCTTTGTGGCGAGCTCTTCGTCCTCTTCGGGAAAACAGAGCTCCTCCTCAGAGTCGCTACCAAGATAGACGGCGTAGCAGGTCACTATAGGGATCTCTTCATTGGAGTCTTCTTCTAACTCCTCCAGAATCTTAGCCGCTTCTACAGGGAAGAAATCTTTCAATTGAATTAGAATTCTTTCTTTTTGTTCATAGTCTTCGAGAGAATCGATATATTTTTGAATGGTCAATCTCCCTGCAGACTCTTTTTCGCGTCGAGCTGCACTTTTCTTCTTCTTGAGCTTTTTGGATTTTGAGTCTGATTGAGCCGAATTGGCAGCTGGAATGGTGGGCTTCTTCTGCCCTTCTCATTCTGTTCTGGACTCTTTCCGAAGTAGCTTTATCATCTTCTTCGTCTTATTAGATATGTGCATACTCCACGGAGGCCGCAGTGAGTCGGTTTCATTTCTTAGGGCGGTGGGTTCGGCTGTCTGCTCTCAGAAGGCTTCAGCTTCTGTCTGTATAAAGTTGGGGGTTGCAACTTGATTGTTCACCAACACACTTTTGGACAGCTCGATCTCTCCAGCCTTGTACTGCTTCTCGACCCGGTCTTTGAAGATATAGCAATTCTCGATCGCATGGCTCACTACTCGGTGGTACGGGCAATACAGGGATTGTCGGTCATTTTTGCTTCTTGAGGTCTTTTCGACTCCGGCAATTGTAAACCGTTGTTCAAGGCATCTTTAAATATCTTGCGGACCTTGTCCCTTCTGAAAGAGTAAATCTTGTTCTTTTTCTCCTCTAGGGAAGGCCCTTCTCCTCCCAGCAATGGATTTCGAGACCGGTTGGTTTTGGAATCGCCTACCCTTCGCTTGTCTTCATTGTCGGACGCATTGAAGACATTGGTACTGCTGGAATTCCCTCTTCTACGGTTGTCGTCCCGCTTGCTTTTCCAAGTCTTGTCTCTCTGAGAGTCCGGGGTAGACTCTTGCTTCGAGCATTCCAGCATTTGGACTTTCTTGGTTAGCTCCTTAAATGTCTTGAGGCCTGCTGTACACAAGAATGGGACCATCCAATTCCTGAGGTTCTCAATGAGAAGGCTGACGGACTGGTCCTGCTCCAGCGGCGGTTTGCACTTGACTGTGAGATTACGCCATCGGGCGATAAAGTCGGTGTTGCTTACATTCTTCCCCGGCTTGTTCCTCACAAGGTCAGCAATGGAGATTTTATCACTGACACTCATGAATCTTTGCCGAAACAGAGACTCCATTTGGGCAAAAGTAATGATGGACCCATCCGGTATGCTTGTGTACCAATCGAAAGTAACACCAGTCAGGCTATTGACAAACTGATGAAGAAGAAGTGCATCATTGCCCCCTGTATTTCCGCACGACGCTTTAAAGTGGGCGACGTGCTGATTTGCATTTCCTATCCCGTCAAACCTTCCAAATTTAGGAATGACATAGCCACTCGGGAACTCGATCAAATCGTACTGTTGGGATATGGCCACCCACTACTGCCAATTTCTTTCTGAGCTTCGGCTTCGGCCACCAATGTTTTAACCTTACTGGTGACCAAATCCATTATCCGATCTTGTGTTAGCGGGATAGTGCTATCTGGGGCCAAGGCATCCCCAGAAGCGGAATGTTGCCGGCTTTCGTGCGGCTCAACCAATCTTGGACCCAAAGGGATAGGCATCGGCTTCTTCGGATCGTCATCACCTGGCTCATGAGTAGAGACTTGTGCTTGATTGGGAGGTGTCCGGGCAATTTGAGCCGTGAGCTGTATCACGACATTCGTCAGGTCGTCAATTTTGGAGTAAAGCTTGCTCATCTGTTTATCTTTTATCCTGAGCTGTTTTCGAAGCTCTTGAAGCAGCTCTTGCTCTGCGGTCTTGGGGTGAAAAGTCAGCACTTCCTCGCTATCCGAGCTTGACTCTACATGGACTGAGGGGTCTTTCTGCCAATCATCCTCATCGAGAGGGTTTTCATCATCCAGCGGAGGCGTCTGTTCTTGGGAAGCGACAACCACATTCAAGACAGATTGGGCTTGGGATGTGGTGGCCCCATCCTTGCATTTGCTGCAAAGGTTATCACTGGGGCGTGTGCCTGCCATATAGACCGTATAGACAACATATCCGGACATCATTTCATTATTGGCAGCTGATTTCACGGATCGCTGTCGTGGCCCTCCTGTTTCGGCAACCGGAAATTGACTGAAAACAGCTGGTCTGACCGGGTTCTTGAGTGGTGTTGGCTCTTCTTTTCTGGATTTGCCTCACTGCTTTTGCATGGAACAGATCGCCTGATATACTCCTGAAGAGATTGTGTCATGCTTTCTCTTTTAGGGTTGGGGCACGTCCCTTTGTAGCATTGTTCGGACCGATGTTTTCTTGATTCTGGCGGTCATGGAATTTTTCTGAACCCACTTCAGAGGTTCGAAAGAATTGCTGACTTTTACGGCCGACTCAGCCGTCATCACAGAGTAACCCTGCTCTTGGAACCTCACAAGATTCCACTTTGCCGAAGTCCTGTCCCTCTTGTTAGCTCGATACCTGAGCCGCCTCTGCCTTAACTTTTCTGTTTTAAGCACTTGGCAGACTTTGGCTCTTCAGGAAGACGCCGTAGGCTGATTGACAGAGAGCCCAGAGAAGATGCCTGCTCGCGCGATTTTCAAGGGCACCATCTGAGCTTGCTGGAGATGCTTTGTGGCCTTATTGGTGTTGACGGCCTTGCCTCCAGTCGGAACAGTGGAGAGTCGTTCGAATACAAATTTGCATTTGGGGTGGGATGCTCTGGCGACCACAACATTTGGCCTCTTGCCCCTTAAGGTCGGTTTGTCCGGTTGGTTTGTCGGGACCTCCGCCAGATGAGCGCTTCTAACAGGGTAGATGATGACCGAACCAAATTGACAAGGTGGCTCTATCCATTACCGGCTGAGACTGGCAGGGAGAACTACACGGGCATTGATCTTGACCACGTACGAGATCGGGGTCGCTTTGGAAGCCGAATTCATCTTGGGAGACATTGTCGTTGAAAGTTGATTGCTTCATAAAAGGAATATTACTTCAGTACAAATATCAGTATATATGTTAAATGAGTTCGCATGAACGCTTGACCCGAGATATGGGAGGAGAGAAAAGTCTCACCGGACGTGCCAGAATCTGTAAGGTGTTTTTCGTCACCCCATTGAGATGGGAATACGCGCGTGCTTGTCAGGCGCATTACAGATTCCTCCTGCCTAAGGTAGGCCAGGGTTTATTGATTGTGGGGATCCGAATCTCCGACGGCCGTGGACTAAGCTGCCGTTAATTACCCCTCGCCTTTGGAGCGAGAGAACCTCCGATTGACGGGTCAAACAGGTCATGCGAACTCAATGTGCAGTGTTGTGTTTTGAAGGGGTTTCGGATATATTGGGGGGCCCACAGAGTTTTTACGGGGGTATATAAAATGAGGGGGAAATGGTGTCCAAAGGACGCGTGAGCGCCAGCACCTCACGTGCCTAGCACGCGGGCGCTGGCGCTGGGCGCTTAGGCACTTGCACTAGGCGCTAGGCGCCAGCGCCCTGCGTGCTTGGCACGCGGGCACTGGGAGTCAGCAGGAAAAGGGACTTTGTCCCTGCACTGGGAGTTGTTCTCCCGTTTTGACTTCTAGAGTTAAACTCCTAAAATGAAATTAATTTATGGAGTTGAACTCCAAAAGATCTTGAACGGACTTAAAATCCTAGAAATCTTTAGAAATGATCAAAGGGGGCCCCTTTGTTTCTCTTCCCTTTGGCCCTGGATCTTCCCAAGATGGGATTTCTGGAGATGGGTCTCCTTCTTCTTCCTCTCGGTTGGCCGGATCTTGGAGAAAGGGGGTGAGATTTAAAAATCTCCCTTTTTTGAGATCTAATAGAAGATATGAGCTCCCCTTTTTTGGGTTTTGTGGTGAAAAACTATTTATTTTTGGAAAAAGATGAGTAAAACTCTTGATTTAATTCAAAAGGGGAAGAAGGTTTTAGAACCTTGAGAAAGAAGAAGGAGGCACAGACCCTAAATTTTTTTTGGAGAGAGAGAAAAAGCCGTCATAGATATTTTCATCATGTTTGGCTTTATAGGCTACACACTTTACGTATAGCCCCTTGGGCTTTACAAAATGGTATATTGCCCATCACATGCCTCATGTGCTCATTTCTTTTGCACATGAGCCATGAGTTTTACAAAAAATTGGTTTTATGCCTATTTTTCTTATATTTATTCATAAAATAATAAAAGAAAATACACCAAAATTATTTATTACAAAATTTTTATTTTGGCATGGGGGAGGCCGGTAGCTTCATGTTCGGGCTCGACCCGGGCATTGGCCCACTTGACCTGGGCTTGGGCCCACTTGGATTGGGGTTGACTTTGATTTTGACTTGTTCAACCTGACGGTTATATGTGATATAACCGGATTATTAAATCAAGTGTTGATTTAATAATTTGATATATATTATATTTGATATAATTATATATTAACTAATATTATTATCTCACTAATTATTCTTCATAATATATATTATTAATATATATATGTGATATATATATATATATAATGAAGCATGACATGATTTTCTATTTATTGGAAATAGAAAATGAGGTGTAAATGGGAAGATATTTTGAGCATGGTGTGAAACATGGGCTTTATTATTTCTTTACTATTGACTCATTATTCAAGCATGGTTGCAATTTCTTATTGTACTTTATTCCATGCTTGAATAAATGAGGAAAGAGAGACATTCTTCACTACACTCTCATTCATTTTGGACTTGTGTTTTTCTAGAGCTCATGTGATGAGCTTCTCTCTAGCTCCCTCCATCATCATCCTCTTCCTCATGCTTCAAGCTTTAAAGCCTCCATGTGACTCGGGACTGTACCCAAAATCCACATGTTTGCAGGACTCTTTTGAGCCATGGTAGGGAGGAGATCAAAGCAAAGTGGGAGACACACAAGACTCTATGACGATCTCGGGTCTACAGACTAACATGTACCAGTGTCACCAGAGAACTGCTATCTAACGATAGGTATAATACCAAATAGGAGTTCTCAGCGAGCCCTGTTCAGTGTACCCATTCTCTAATGAGCACCTGTGTACAATCTTGGATGTCAAACACCAAGGGATATAGGATCAACCATCGCCCCCATACAGGGTCAAGAAACGTACACACTAGGATACTCTGGTGTATTGATGCCCTGTCTCGATATACCCTCGACTAGGAACAATTGAAGGATTTGCTTGTGGACTACCCAGGTCCCAGTAATATGATCCGCATCATAGTCCTGGTAGTCAAGCCAATATCCTAAGGGCTTTATCAACATGTATATGAGAGACGGTATAATAATACCAATGAACATGTTAAGATAAAGGAAACCAGATAGTATACTATCATGTCGAGTGTTCTCCGCTGAAAGACGCGACCGGGACATTGGGACGTCCGGCTTGAATTTTAGGGGCAGATACTATTTGGTTTTATCCGTCCACTTCTCCGAAAATGCCAAGTTGATTTATGGCACCGTGTATTGGAGGTTTAGACAGATGTGGCCGTTGTAGCAGACTTTGTCAGATTCCCCCTCGTGTACGAGGTTTTTTTTTTTATTGTGGGGACGCTCTTCCCTGCAGGCGCAAGCCCCTGCAGTTAATTACGCTACCGTATCGCGGTAACCACTTTCTCCTTCTCCAGATGGTCACTTCGTGTCATATGTGTTTGTTTTTATTTTTGGTTGTCCATAGATTGTATATGGAGACTAATTTATGTTGTCGCCCATAGGGCGTGGATTAGTCCAAATCCGTATTTTCTTAGATTTGGGTTTGGGTTGGTTTAAGGATCGTTAAACTTGTTTTAGATTAAGATCAACTTAAATGCTTGTTAAGAATACGTTAGCCTAATTTTAGACTAAGATCTACTTAATAAGGTTTTAGGATCATTTAGATCCAATGAAAGAGTATTTGGACTCTATCGTTTTAGTTTAGGGACATTGCGGTCCATAAGGTATAAGGACATCATAGTCCAGTTAAAGACGTCATGGTCTGTGAGGTTTAAAGACATCATAGTCTAGTTTAAAGACATCATAGTCTGTAAGGTTTTGGTTTAACCGTTTGGAGATGCACCAAAAGTTATTGGTTATTAGGACCCCCATCTCTCTGAAGACGTTGAAGAATTACAATGACATGTATCAGAGGTATGAAGAGATGTACCCTTGAACCAATGTTGGTTGAGAGATCAATAGTCAGGTTTGGGACTGAGACCAATTAAAAAGATTGTGAGCACATGGGCTCGGTTAATTTGAATTAGGAACTTGTGGCCAACTTAGGCTCAATCCACTCAGTTCTGAATAAAGTATTTGAACACTTATTTTGACTCAGTCCACTTATTTTGAATAAAATGTTGAACATTTGTTTGGGCTTAGCCCTTTTTATTCAATAATACTGAGCATTGATTTGGGTTCTGACACCCCTTTTTTGTCTTTTATTGAGTGTTGAGCACTTTTTATGGCTCTGAGGCCTTATTTCAGAGTGCTTTGTAATTCCTTAGCACCCACATAAGGAGCACGTGGAGCGTCTGACGCTGAGCGCCAGACCGGGAGCACTATGGCGCTTCTTATAAAAGGGCGGCCACGTGAGGAGCACGTGGAGCGCTTGGCGCCGAGCGCCAGACTTGGAGCGCTAAAGCGCTTATTATAAAAGGGTGCCCATGTGAGAAACGCGTAAAGCACTTGGCGCTGAGCGCCAGACTTTGAGCGCTAAAGCGCTTATTATAAAAGAGCGCCCACATGAGGAGTACGTGGAGCGCTTGGCGCTGAGCGCCAGACTTGGAGCGCTAAAGCGCTTATTATAAAAAAGCGCCCACATGAGGAGCACGTGGAGCGCTAAAGCGCTTATTATAAAAGAGCGCCCACGTGAGGAGCACGTGGAGCGCTTGGTGCTGAGCGCCAGACTTGGAGCGCTAAAGCGCTTCTTTGTCAGCTCTGATCAGTTCTGTGCTCTAAGAATTAAATTCTCGGTTTATAAGAGACTTTGTCTCATGAATCTAAGAACTAAGTTCTTCTCTTTCTTGATGAGATGTTGCGATCTCTTTTACTTTTGTGGAAGACCTTCTCTTATAGATCTTTGATTTAGAAAAGAACTATGTTCTTATGTTGTGAGAGTTCAACTCTCAAATATGGAGGAGATGTTATGATTTCTCGTCTTTTTCCTCACCTTAAAGAAGGGTCTTCTTCTTAGAGCTTGCTCTTCTCCTTTCTTTTCTGAGAACTTGAAGTTTATGGGGGGTTCCTCTGTTTTTCTTCTTTTGATTTGAGAACTTATGGGGAGGTTTCTGCGTAAAAGACTTGAAGTCTTGGGTCCTTTATATAGGGGAGGCTGACTTGTTGAATCAGTTAAGAAAATCTCTCACTGAGAGATCTCTGATTGATTTGGGGAATGTTTTCCACCGTTGGATCTTTGATCCAAGGGCTTTTATTTTACAGAAGATGGTTTTCTTGTTATTAACAAGATTGGGAAAATATTTTTCCATACAGAACTTATTCTGTATCTCGGTGATTTTTAATCACCATTGGATCTTTGATCTAACGGTGCTCTGATTTACAGAGCACAATCTTTCTGGTTTAGAAAGATTTGAGGAGTGTTTCCTCAATCAGAATTTAATTCTGGTAATTTGATGATTTATCTTCTTCGTTAGATCTTTGATCCAAGGGTGGAGAACATTTAGTTCTAGCGCTGGCGCTCTCGTGCTTTGCACGTGAGGCGCTGTCTCAGAGTCTTTAGCGCTGGCTCTCTTGGCGTGAGCGCTGTTGTACTTTGCACGTGAGCGCTGCCTCAGAGTCTTTTAGCGCTGGCGCTCTCGTGCTTTGCACGTGAGCGCTGCCTCAGAGTCTTTTAACGCTGGCTCTCTTGGTGCTAGCGCTCTCGTGCTTTGCACGTGAGCGCTGCCTCAGAGTCTTTAGCGCCGGCGCTCTTGGCGCGAGCGCTCTCGTGCTTTGCACCGCTGCCTCAGAGTCTTTGACTCTTAGTGTCGGCGCTCTTGGCGCTAGCGCTCTTATGAGGCGCTGCCTCATTTCAAATTTCAAATTTTGAATGGGACTTTGCTATCTGATTGGGGAAACAAATTCCCCTCACCGTTGCACTCACCTGGCTTACACATGAGTGCAGCGGTGGCAACGTTTCTACCGTTAGATCAACTTGGAAGTTGGATCGACTTCCAGCGTCTATAAATAGGGCTTTTGGCCCTTGAGATGACTGCATGTTCATCTTCTTGTTTTCTTGTTTTCTCTAAGAATTGAATTCTCTCTTCAGAGCATAGCTCTCTGCCTTAAGAATTTCTTAGAGTCAAAACTCTGCTTAAATTTGGTAAGGCTTGAACTTTTTAACAAAGCTCTGCTCTTCTCAGATCGTAGATCTAAAAATGTTTTAGGGTTTTGCCCATTAACAGAGCCATGCTCATCTTTAGATCATAGATCTTCAAGATATAATCTTTTTAAGGTGATTTTAACCCATGAACTGGAACACCGTTCATCTTCCGTGAAGAACTCTTAGAGTTTGTTCACAGATCTTAAAGATCTTAGAGTTTTTACTCTGCAAAAGCTTTGCTTTTTTAGGGTTTTGATGGATGATTCCATCGTCTTCACAGAGCATAGCTTTTAAAATTTTTAGGGAATTTTATTCCTTTTATCACTAATTTTAACAGATGTCATTTCTGTTGCAGAGCGCCACTCTTAAAATTTTTAGGGAATTTTATTCCTCTCATGATTAAAGTTGACAGATGTCACTCTTGTCTACAGAGCGTTGCCCTCGAAGGAGTTTAACTCCTTAGCCCGAGGGGCCTCTCATTAAATGAGAATACTTTTAGGATTTCCTATTTAATGAGTGACTGTCTCATCAATGATGAGTTGTCATCTTGATTTTGTGGGTCCCCTCTGGTCCCTTTCTACTGCATTGCAGTGCGGTACAAAATTTAAAGTACCAAGTGTTAGAATTTGAACTGTAACATTGACAGCTAACCCTTGTTCCCCTTCGCGCAGGTACTATGTCTTTCGATACTTCTTTCCCCTTCATCCGTCCGGAAAGCGCATTCCCTAACGTGCCCATGGATAGCGAAGTCTTCGAATTGATCAAAGATCACGGCCCGGAGCAAAAGTCTCTTCATTTATGGGGGTCGTGGTACAATCAAACCATCCAGGGTCGACGCAGCTTCTCTTGTACGATGCCTTCGGAGCCCATTTTGGCGATCCACTACGCCGACTCGCCCCTAGTGAACTATGCCGTAGCGGAGGTTAACTGGAGTTCGGAGGGTTGCCTTCAACCCTCTATGGTCGCGATACCCGTACAGCCGCCGATGGATTTGGATACTCCGGAGAGGCGTATATGTCAAGGCGAGTCATGCCCTTGGCGACAGCCGTATATGATAGACTTGACTCCTCGCCATCCAGCTGGGTAATTGTAGTGGGCTTAATACATTTTTTTAGCCAAGAAATCCCTGTTGCTAAAGCTTGGGTTGTACCCCACAGTTTACGCGTCTCTCTTCCAGTATTCCACGCCCCCTGTATGGTGGGACAAAGCTTTCTTAGAACAATAGAATGCACCGACTCACACCATCCTTTTATCAGATCGGGAAGTTTCCATTTCACTTTAGGAGTTCGCGGAGATCTCCGGCTTACCTGTCAGGGGAAAACATGACGAGGAGCTACTCCCTCCTGATGAGTACATCTTTGCCACCAAATCAGTGGTGATGGGCCTTACCCCGGAGAATGCCATTCAACATCAGTTCCCAATTCTGATTAAGGTATTGAAAATTTACGAAAGTTTGTTTCTCGAATCCGGAGGACACGAGGTCAGCTTCGCAGATTTCATTGCTCGCTTTCTTCGCCCGGAAGTCTTATCAAAATAAGCTGCGAAATTCGCCAAGCTTGACGACCCGTTTGGTTTTGGCTTGGACAGCCAGCCAACAGGGGAGGCCGATCAAAGGAATTTCTTTCTTCCAGATACCCTGGTCGTCCTCTTTGCAGAGCTTGCAGCTTCAGATATTGATGAAGAGGCATTCTTTTTAGGGTTTCTTGGCCTATGGTTAAGTTGGTTTGTGCTCCCAATGCACCCTCGCCATATGAGGCCATCCGTCTTCTACCCGACTCACCGAATAGTTGTTAGGATGCGAGTGGCCGTCGAGGTCGCTGGGCTCGCTCACTTGTATCATGTCCTTAGCTTGGCGGCAGACACCACTCAACCGGGGGTGCAATCCGTAAATTTCTCGTTGCACTATTTCACTTCGTGGCTCGAGCTGCATGTGCTCGGCACTTTTGGAGTCCACAAACAGCCCCGTTTCTATGAAAGTTATAACTTTTCTCGGGTTATGCGGCTAGTTGACGCTTCCACTTTGGAACCCACTCAGCGAGAGGCTCGGGGTCTGGTTTTTCGCCCTCGTATGGTCGGAGATGGCATGACCTTCGTCGATAAGGTCTTAACCATTGGCAAGGAATCTACTAAGACGGTGCAGCCGCTGCGGGACACCTTCAAAGACGGGGTTTCTACCTTGAAAGCTCAGGAGATTCTTCACTTATATTCAATCAAGCCAGGCTATTTAGTGTTTAGGAAGAACGATTCGGCGCTGTTCATGAGATACAACCCGCACCGTTTTGCTCAACAATCAAGCTACAATCAGGTTGTCCCGTTTGAGGGGTTTTTAGCTGAGCCTGCTGCTACGGAGGAAGGTATCCGTAGTGCACTGCACCATTTCATGCGGCTAAACACTGGGTCTAACTTCTTTGTCAGCGAGCCAAGCTGCGTTCCGAAAGACTTGAATGTATATGTGGCGTGGTACCAGCACGAGATGGGTGTTGTTATCAGCGAAGAGAAGCGATTATTGCTCGATCGCAAGGATGCTGGCCTAGCTGGTAATCCAGCCCTTCCCTTGAAGCGGCGGACCATCGTTCATCCTTCCCTAAGAGAAGCTGTTACGGTTGTGGCCCTGCACTCTTTTCCTGATAAACCTCTATCTCGTGTGCCTGTAGGAGCGGTGGCTGCAGCGTCTCCCGAGTCTGGCGTGGGTACTGAGATCGGGACTCGTTGCCCAAAATTGCCTGCCAAGCGCAAACTCCTATCCTCGGCTGCTGGCGCTCGCTCACAGAAAAAGAAGAAGTCACTCTTTTCTGCTGACATTGTACTTGGCCAGAAGCCACATGCCCCTTACAGCGAGAGTTTATGCGAGTATAGGACCAACGAGGGTTTATTTATCATGCCTGCAGACGATACTAATCTTCAAGCTGCCCTTGCGGCTTCCGAGCGATTGGCTCGTGATGAAGAGGCACTGATCACTATAGCGAAGTCAGGTATATTTCAATCGCATCTTTTCGTGGTTATTATTTTTTTTATGCTTTTACTGACGCTTCTTCTTCAACAGGTATCTCTGCCGAAGAGGCTCTCGCGGCTTCCCTCAAAACATTTGAGGAGGAAGAGAGGCTCCGCGCTTCTTTGGGCCTTGGTATACTTCGGCTCATTGTGCCTTCATTCCCTTTTTCTTTATTCACGGTTTAACCCCCTCCTTTTATTTTGTTGTAGGGACTACCTTGACTCGGGTTATTCCAAGTGCGGTACCAATCGCGAGTGGTGACGCAACGGCACCGTTAGAGCTGGCTACCGCAGCCATGGCTATCCCTAAGTCACCACAAGGGATCTCGCTAAAGCAGCCAATGATTGACGTCGTAACGGCGCCGGAGGCAGAGCTTGATTCAGATGATGGTATAGCCTTGTCGGAGGTCCTGAGGAGGTCAGCTCTCACGGCCCAGGCCGAAAGAAAGTGCAGGAGACGTGCAGCGAAATAACGTGATGCCGCCTTGGCTATAGGTGCAGGCTCAAGCACCGCTCCCCCTGTCGCTATTCCTCCAGAGGATGCTCCAGTTGCCATGTCTACCGCCCATAGACAGGTTGCATGTGCGGCTCGGGAAGAAACCGAAAAGCTGCCCGAAGGTAATGTAACGCTGAGTTTTTTATTAGAACTTGATCTTCAAATTCTTATATACCATATTCTGCAGGGTCAAGTCCTGGCGATGAGATGGCAGGTGAAATGACGGCGATCACAGAGCCCGAAGCGGCTACTCTCTCGGGAGTCTGGGACTGCCCAAACCGCCGCTCTTTCTTCTTGTGGTTCCCTGCTATCGGCGGGCATCGCGAGTGCCACGACGACCCTCATCAGATCAGGGGATGAAGCCATGGGCGCCAAGACTACTCCTCTAAAAGAGAGCGAAGAAGCTGCAACGCCCGGTGATGCATCCGTTGCGGTTTTAGTTGGTGACCCGTCAGGTAAGTCCTGAATCGCTGTTCTTTCTTATTTCACAACCCCGCTCAGCTTATTCTTACGATGTTTTGTTTGTAGGTGCAGCGAATGCTGAGATCGTGCCATCTGAAGCACCTCCGGTCGCTGCCATGACGGTTGTTGTTCCCTTGCCTTCTCTTGTGTCCTCTCAAATGCTGGAAAGTATAGATTCGCGATTTATTTAGTTGAACTATGAACGTCGTCTTCCTTGTACTGAACATGTATCTTCGCTACTCTGCAGGAGTCCTCTTTGATCATCTGTATCAGGTGTTGAACCCGCATTTCTCCTTCCAGTCGAAAGTCACTCCGCCCGCTGGTGTTGGTTAGTATATCTTTCAGCTATTGTTTCTTTCTTTCTTTTACGAATAGCTGTGATGTTACTAAGCCTTTCATGTATTGATCGCAGTGCCACGGATCGGAGGAGGGGACGAGAGAATAGCCTCGCCTCTGGTACTCCCAACTTTGCCGCCTGCCGCAGCCGGTATAATAGACTCCATCGCTCATGCCTCTTCTTTATCTCTTGAGCCGACATTTGACCATAACTTGTTTTGCAGCAATCATACCAGCTCCAGCTCCCTTTGAGTCTCGCATCTTAATGCCGACAGGGCCCTTTTCTAGACGTCCATCTTCCAGGGGCGCTGCGATGAGCCAGCAAACGTTGAGTGAGTTCGTCGAGGATCTTGACGCCAAGGCACTCGCATCTGCTGTAGAAATTGCTGTTGAGGTTAATCCCATGCTGGCGATGCTCGTAAACTTTCATGATGAAGGCATCGTCGAGTCTTGAGTCAATTACTGCAGGAAGATCGAGGCCTACCTGTTGGAGATAGTGCCCTCAGAGTCAATTATTGGATCACAGGCACGTGATTGCAATGATTGAGGGAGGACCTATTCCGGTAGGACAGTCTTACTCAAGATGATAGTATGCTATCTGGTTTATCTTTATCATCGTGTACTGCTTTAGGTGACATTACTGATCACTATTGCACGTTGATAGAGCCCCTAGGATTCTTGCTTGACTGCCAGCAGTATGAGGGCGATCATATACATGGGAGCTGAGGTCTATAAGCACATCCTTAAAAGGTCCCTAGTCGAGGGAGTTTCGAGACAGGGCATCGATACTCCAGAGTAGACTAGTGTATACAGTAGAGACCACGACGAGGGGTGGTGGACGGTCTCACAAGCCACTGGTGTTAGTTGGTTCACCTAAGATGTATACAGGTGCTCATTGGGTTATGAGTACACCGGACAGGACTCGCCGGGAACATGCTAGTTGGTCTTATACCTGACGTCAGATAGCAGTTCCCTGGTGACATGTGTACAGGTTAGTTCATCGACCTGAGATCGTCATTTATCTCGTGTGAGTTCCCACTGTACTTTGATTACTACCCTACCACGGCTCAAAGGAGACGTGCAAACAGGTTTTAGTTGGGTACAGTCCCGAGCCACATGGAGGCAGTGAGCGGATCTGCAGGGGTTCGTCTCTCCCGGTATTGGGGGTGAGGTCGCGCTGTGTCTAGGAGAGCCATTACACGAAGTCCTTGGCCAAGGCAGGAGATTTACTGGTAGGTATTCCAGTAGTATCTCAGGGTGTTCTGGGCTACACTCCGACACGACTTGTACCGCTTTTTGGGGTCTGACTTTTACCAATCCCCTAGGCCCGCCATGCGATGCTCATAGACGAACGGACCGGACTGTACGGATATTGTCACTGACAGGCTAAGTAGGGTGTCAGGAAGAGTTCGCTCATCGACGTCCCTTTTGGTCAATACCTGGTAGCCCGTTACGTATGGCTAATACCTCTAATGTGCTAGTGGTTAAATCCACAGCCAAAGTATTGACGAGTCTTTAGAGTCCCCCACAGACAGTTTTCTCAAGTTTCGGGCGAAACGCTGTAGAGGCCGTATGGAGATATGGCAGGGTTCGATCAGATAGGTGCGGTATTGCACGGATCATGATCGGACGGATAATACTAGCGGGCTTTGGTTTAAGCCGGATCCTAGTTTAGTACAGTGTAGATTTTGTCTCATTGCATTTGTATTCGGTCAGAATACAAATGCGGGTATGTATATACAGTAGCGGGGTTTTCCTGTAATTTATTACGGGATCGTTTTTCTGAAGTTGCCAGTTTGCTTTCCGTTTCGGCCATTTTTCTTTGTTTCCTTTCTTTGGCTAAAATTTGGTGGAGGGGGTTTATTTGCAATTGTGCAATTAACAATTGAGGAGACTTTTGCATCATGATGGTTTCATGATGGTGCACCATCCTTTGACCTTCATTTGTTCATCATGGTTTTGACTTTTGAGTTGTGATGGTTGTTGATGATGTGACTTGGTTGTGAAGATTATTCATCATGATGAGCTTTTCTCTTTCTTGCATTATTGTTTTCTCCCCACCCACTTGACTACTCTCTCACTCTCACTCCCTTCACCATGGAATGGCCGGCCACAAATTTGTTGTGGGAGGGCTGCCCATTTTTTTGGTAGGGAATGAGTCTCATTTCATTGCTACAAAAATTCTCAAGTTCATCTAAAAAGTATACATATCATTCCTCCATCAAACATGGCAACTTAGTAACCCCCATGAGACAAAGAGCACTACACTTATTCTACAGCAATTCTTGGACACGTCGACTCGCCAACTTCGTGCCCGAGTTTCCTCGGTCCAGAGGTGGAAGCCCGTAAAAGAACCCGGCGATGTGGTGCCCTTCCAACGAGGAGATGAAGACCGGAGATTCCGCGGGGAGATCGGGACGACGACGAGAAGACCGAAGGACACGGATCGCTCGGTATATCTCTCTACCCCTTCTCTAGTTAGCTAGGATTAGATTAATGGCCCGATCCGGGATTTTAGTGCGCGGTGGTGCCAGTTTACAAGTTTTGTAAAAGTATCGTTTCCACATTTTGGCCTCGGATTGACGGCCGGGGCGCCGCCGTGCACTTACACTGCCTGCATGAGATTGAGCTCAAGCATCCCGCTCCGGAAGTATCAGCTCTGAACTCCCAGCGAGCTGCATGGGTTGAGTAGAGTGCTCCTTTCCTTTGCTATTTTGAACAAGAGGCGACCCTAAAGAGAAAGGAACGTGAGGCGACTTCCACCGAGTCTGCCCAATTGCGTGCCCGGGTCGAAGCGAACGCTGCACAGCTGAAGGCTATTTTTGAAAACCTCCGACGATGTATTTCTAACGGGCTGGTGTTGAGGAAAAAGCTTGACTTCACTGAGCAAGTTACGCAAAGTCAGGAAGCCGCTCAGCAGGAAATCGACGAGAAGCTTTCATCTTGTTTGCAGCAGCGGGCTCGAATTGAAGCGGAGTTGGCCGCGGCGGCTGATCGTGTAAAGGAATTGAGAGAAGTGCGAGAGCGGTTTGTTAATTTGCTAAAAACGCTTCCTTCTCGGTAGCTATCTTTGTATTGATCGAAATTTTGTAATTTATGAATAACATGCCTTTATTCATCATTTTTTATTCTTTTATATGATGTATCCTGTACTCAATTGAATTCATGAATAAAAGACACACATTTTTTATCTCCTATTATCGCTTTCTTTTCTCTGCTGTGTTGTTAGCATGTTACATTAGTAAGTGTAGCCTGTAGATGATAGATAACAGTTCATCTTGAACCCTTTGTAGGGTAACGATGGCTTAAGAAACTGGTTCAGGTCTGCCGCCTAAGATTTTTCAACTTTATGAGCCGTGAGGGTCTCATAAAGACTTTTATCCCTACGATTCGAGAGGATCCCGTAGGTGTATTTTCTTCTTAGGAGTCGTGAGGATTCCTAAGTACGTTTTCTCTTGAGAGTCTTAAGGATCTCAGAAGAGAATTTTCTCCCTTACAAGTCGAGAGGACTCGTAAGTGGTTGGTAAGTTGACTTGTTTCCGAGACGGGGTCATTGGATGACGTATTTCCGAGACGGGGTCATTGGCTGGCGTATTTCCGCGATGGGGTCATTTGCTGACGTGTTTCCAAGACGGGGTCATTGGATGACGTGTTTCCGCGACGGGGTCATTGGATGACGTATTTCCGCGACGAAGTCATTGGATGACGTATTTCCGCGGCGGGGTCATTTGCTGACGTGTTTCCGAGACGGGGTCATTTGCTGACGTGTTTCCGAGAAGGGGTCATTGGATGACGTGTTTCCACGACGGGGTCATTGGATGACGTGTTTCCGCGACGGGGTCATTTGCTGACGTATTTCCGCGACGGGGTCATTTGCTGACGTATTTCCGCGACGGGGTCATTTGCTGACGTATTTTCGCGACGGGGTCATTTGCTGACGTATTTCCGCGACGGGGTCATTAGATGACGTGTTTCCGCGACGGGGTCATTTGATGACGTATTTCCGCGACGGGGTCATTTGCTGACGTGTTTCCGCGACGGGGTCATTGGATGACGTGATTCCGCGACGGGGTCACTTGCTGACGTATTTCCGAGACGGGGTCATTTGCTGACATATTTCCACGACGAGGTCATTTGCTGATGTATTTCCGCGACGGGGTCATTGGATGACGTATTTCCGAGATGGAGTCATTGGATGACGTGTTTCTGAGACGGGGTCATTTGCTGACGTGTTTCCGAGACGGGGTCATTGGATGATGCACTCCGTTTTCTGCGGTGTCGGGTTGACTTGCTCCGCTTTCTGCGGTGTTGGGGCTGACTTTAGGTTGTCTGTAAACCATAGAGTCTTGGAACTGGGGACTTTACCATGGCTCCGATTGGTGGTGTCGCCTCCGTGCCCTGCTGGCAGGAGGAGGAACGCCATTGTTGGTCTTGTGGGATGCAGATGTTGCTGTCGAGATCTGACTTTCCCTTTGAAAGAGTTTGTTGGGACATGTGGTTCCCTTTTCGTTTATGCCTATGGATTGTATACAGGGGTTAGTATGGATTTATCTACAGGACAAAAGTCTCATTCTTTCATTTTTTTTCTTTCCGCGATGCTCTATCATTTCAGCTTTTTATATCGCGAAAGTCGCGATTGCCCAATCATTTCGGCTATTTTTCGCGGTGCCCAATCATTTCGGCTATATTTCTTTTTCTTTACTCGCTGCTCTTTATTGCGAGTTGCCCGAACATTTGGGCTATTTTTATATGCATATCTTTTATTTGCTGATTTTTATTGCGAGTTGCCCCATCATTTCGGCTATTTCATATGCATTTTTGGCTCGCCGATTTTGTTGCGATCATGGCACTCAAGACCTGATACCAATCTTAGCATCAGCATCGCTGCGGCTGGAATATTGCCAGGAGCGAATCATCGTTTGCCTTGAAAGGACTTGGAATTTGATACCGATTTAGGCATCAGCATCTCTATCATCGGGACATTGCCAGGAGCAAATCATCATTTGCCTCTGTCGACTTGAACAAAGGTAGCTTAGCAAACAGGGTTAGGATCCTGTCGACTAAGGCTTTTGACTTCATGAGCCGTAAGGGTCTCATAAAGGTGTTTCTCCCTACGAGTCGTGAGGATCTCATAGGTGCGATTTCTCCTTTGGAATCGTGAGAATTCTTAAGTGTATATTCTCTTGTAAGTCGTAAAGATCTTGCAAGAGTGTTTTCTCCTTGTAAATCGAGAGAACCTACAGGTGTTTGTTCATCAAATGAGGGCATTCTTCATCGTTGGTGGGACTCGGCAAGGACATGATTATTTATGCCCGTGGATTGTATACAAAGGTTAGTACTGAACCGCTTGTAGGGCGGTCTGGAAAAAGTGATGGCTTAAGAACAGGTTCAGATCCCTATAGCTTAAGGCTTTTGAATCTTATGAGCCATGAGGGTCTCATAAGAGGGTTCTCCTTACGAGTCGTGAGGATCTCGTAAGTGTAATTTCTCCTCAGGAATTGTGGGGATCCCTAAGTGTGTTGCACCCTTGTGAGTCTTAAGGATCTCACGCAGGTATTTTCTCCTCACAAGGTCGAGAGGACCTTGCAAGTGTGCATAAATTTTTTAACGAGTCTGCGTCCTTTCGGGTTTTCATAAACTCACCGGTAGCCCTAATGTTTTTACTCACGGAGCCCTTTCAGGTTTTCATCCGTGCCCATTTTTCTTATAGACGTACCATTTTTTTTGCCACGTCGGCCTGGGGATGCCAAGGTTTGTAGTAGTTTAAGAACATTTCGGTCCGTAGCTAGTTTCAGGACGTTGCGGTCTTTTGTTAGTTTAGGGACATTTTGGTCCATTATTGCCGTTTTGGAGACAACAGTTTTCCTGGATACTACTTATAGAGTTAGGGCTTGGGAAGATAGCGAGCAGACATAGGCGTCGTCATCTATCGTTGACCTAGGCCGTAACTCGTCAGGCGTAGTATTTTTTCAGGAACCGGCTGTTTATTGTCCTGAAGGGTCTTTCGCCATGCATATCTATGAGCAAGTAAGCCCCACCTTGGTAGACATTGTCTATGATGTACGGGCCCTCATAGTTCGGCTTGAATTTCCCCCGTTTGGCACAATTGGGGATCATAGGTCTCTTGACCACTAGCACGAGTTCTCCTTGGCGAAATGTTCTTGGCCTAGCCAATCTCTCGTATGAGCGCGTCATCCTTGCTTTGTAAGCTTCTAGGGTTTGTTGCGCCATGAGATGAGTTTCATCGAGGGCGTCGAGCTCCTCAAGCCGAAGATGGGCATTCTCTTCGTCTGTTAGTTCATAATGAACCGCCACTTGGAGAAAGGGTAGCTCTATCTCCAAAGGGTGTACTGCTTCAGCACCGAATACCAATGCATATGGCGTTGTGTTTGTGGCCGTTTTGAACATGGTCCGATACGCGCAGAGAGCTTCATGCAGTCTCTTGTACCAGTCCTTTTTATTTTTGGACACCGTCTTCTTTATGATCTTCGTCAAGGTCTTGTTGAAAGGCTCAGCTAGACCGTTAACTCGGGGATTATAGACCGAAGAGTATCTTCAGTCTATATTATGCTGCTGTGCGAAGCGGCTGATTTTGTGACTTCTGTAGGCCGGCCCGTTATCGGAGATAACCCGTCGCGGAGTGCCGAACCGATAGATAATGTGTGTCTTAAAGAATGGAAAATGTTCCCCATCTTCACTTCTCTTAGCGGTACTGCTTCTGTCCACTTGGAGAAATAATCGGTTGTCGCCAATATGAACCGATGTCTTCTGGATGACGCTGGTTCGATGGGCCCAATTATGTTGGTTCCCCACATTTCGAACGGCCAGCTAGCCACTATTGGGTGTAGCGGGTTTGGATGCTGATGGATGAAGTCTCCATGAATTTGGCACGAGTGTCACTGCTTTGCGTATTCGAGACAGTCCCGGATCATCGTGGGCCAATAGTAGCCCATCCTTCTGATCTTCAGCTTCATCTTTGGCCCGGCTTGACAAGAACCGCAGAGTCCATCATGAGTTTCTTAGACTACTCTCCTTGCTTCTTCTGGCCCCAGGCATCTCAGCCATAAAGAGTCGAACGATCTCTTATATTGAGTATCATTGGCGAAGGCGAAAGACAGAGTACGTTTCATGAGCTGATGTCTTGAAGATGCATCTTTAGGTGTTCGATGGGATTTGAAGTAGTCTACAAAGACTTCTCTGCAATCCTTAGCCCTTTCTTGGTCCTCTATTTGTCGGACTATTTGCTTGGTAGCTTCCTTTTCTTCAGATGACTCCGGCGATATTTCTGCTGGTGCAAGGACCCGACGGCTTTGCACAACGATCCTTACATCATCGAGTTTTTCGTCAGCCGTTTCTTTGGCGAGTTTGTCTAATGCGTCCGCCTTGCTATTTTCTGCACGCGGTATGTTTTCCAGGACGTAGGAAGGGATTTGAGTCAGCAATTGTTGCACTCTTTCTCCGTATTTTTCCAACTCCGGTTTGCACGTTTGATAGTTGCCGTTTACTTGACTAACGACCAGCTGAGAGTCTCCGTATATGAGGAGGTTTTCGATTCCCATGTCGACAGCGATCTCGAGACCTGCTATCAAAGTCTTTTATTCCGCTTCATTATTTTTCCTCGTCTCTGTTAAGGAAAAGGCAAAGCGCATTATCCCTCCTTGTGGAGTCATGAAGATAAGGCCTACCCCCGATTTGATTATAGTGGTGGTATGCTTTCTCTTCTTTATAGAAGATGCCCCATCGAAATAGAGTTCCCATCGGGTATCACTCCCTCCTTTCTTTCCATCAATCGTGTCAAACGCGTGTTCGTCTAGCAATTCACAGTTTAGGGGTAAGTTGCTAGGTATCGGATGCTCGGCGAGGAAGTCGGCGATAGCCTGGCCTTTCACTGCCTTGAAGGGTCGATAGAATATCGAGAACTCAATCAAGAGGAGGGCCCATTTAGCGAGCCATCCCATTAGTATGGGTTTTGACATCAAATATTTAAGAGGATCCACCTTTGATACGAGATGGACCTCATGCGCCAACGCATAGTGTCTGAGCTTCGTTATCGTGAAGATTAACGCCAGGCAGTGTTTTTCGATGGGGGAGTAGTTATTTTCTGCCCCCGGGAGAACTCGACTCAAATAGTAGAGGGCCCTCTCTTTCCCTTGGTCGTTCTCTTGTGCCCATAACGCACTTAAAGAACCTTCAAGAGCTGTTGTGTATAGGATGAGGGGCTTTCCATTGACTGGAGCGGTCAGTACCGGCGGATTCTGCAGGTATTGCTTGATTTCGTCCAGTGCGCTTTGGCATTTCCGATCCGAAACGAACGGGGTTCCCTTCTTCATTAAATGGCTGTAGGGACGGCATTTGCCGGAGAGGTTAGCTATGAACCACCGGATATACGCGAGCTTTCCTTGGAGAGACCGCAGTTGCTTGAGAGTTCTTGGCGGAGGCATTTCCATAATCTCCTTGATCTTTGACGAGTCTATTTCGATACCCCTTTGTCGTACAATGAATCCTAGAAATTTTCCCGAGGAAACTCCGAACGCGCATTTGAGAGGATTCATCTTCAGGTTGTATTTCCGAAGACATTGGAACACTATCTTCAGATACTCCTAATGCTCCTTATGTAATTTGCTTTTCACCATGAGATCTGTTAGTTATATGTATGCCCTAGAGGCCAATACTGTACATTGGATGTATATTGTAGTGGATGCTGGGACATATATAGGGAGGACTTTCTTGCTCGACATGATAGTATGCTATCTGGTTGCTCTTTACCTTAACATGTACACAGATTGTCTCTCTATTACATGTTGGTAAAGCCCTTAGGATGTGTACTTGACTACCTGGACTATGATGCGGATCATACTAGTGGGGACATGGTAGTCCATAAGTACATCCTTCAAAGTCCCTAGTCGTGGGTGTATCGAGACGAGGCATCGATATACCAGAGTAGACTAGCGTGTACCTTCTCGACCCATACAGATGGGCGATGGATGATCCCATATCCATTGGTGTTTGACATCAGAGATGATATACGGGTGCTCAGTAGAGACTGGGTACACTGGACGGACTAGCCGAGAACTCCCAGATGGTAATATACCTCACGTCAGATGGCAGTTCTCTGGTGACACTGGTACAGAGTAGTCTGTTGACCCGAGATCGTCATAGAGTCTTGTGTGGTTCCCACTGTGCTTTGATTTCCACCTTACCACGTCCAAGAGGGCGTGCAAAACGGTGGTTTTTGGGTACAGTCCCGAATCACATGGA
Source organism: Agapanthus africanus (assembly GCA_030015575.1). Classification (NCBI taxonomy): domain Eukaryota; kingdom Viridiplantae; phylum Streptophyta; class Magnoliopsida; order Asparagales; family Amaryllidaceae; genus Agapanthus; species Agapanthus africanus. Next base: position 202,247 of record JASDDO010000174.1, read on the forward strand.
GGCGATGAGCGATAGGAGGGGATTTGTCTCTTCCGGTATAGGGAGTTGATGTTGCGCTGTGTTCGATTGGCTATAACAGGAAATCCCTGGCCAGGGTTGATGAGATATACTGGTAAGTGTTACCAGTAGTTTCTCGAATTGTTATAGACCTCATATCGACACGACTTATCGAGCTATTGGGGTCTGACGTTTACCACCCCTAGGCAAGATATGCGACATATCAGACGACGAGACCGGACTGTACGGTAGTGTTACTGGTTGGATTCACTGGAGTGTGAGCGGGCTTGCTCGTCGATCTTCTGATTGCTCAATACCCGGGTGGCCGTTACGTTTAGCAGACCGCTTGCGGCTTGTGGTTGTTTGATATGATCATCATCTGCTGCCGGCGTATTGACGAGTCTTTATAGTCCTACACAGAGGTTTCCTGGCTCAAGCGAAACGAAATAGGAGCGCATATGAGATATGTGCGGGACCGAGAATAATGCGTGTATGTGATACCGTATTCTATTCTCGCGATGAATGTATCGAATGGTTGTATACGATATAACCTAGTTATCGAATCAAGAATTGATTCGATAAGCCGATACATTGGATACTAGTCGGTTATATGCGATATGACCGGATCGTTAAATCAAGTGTTGATTTAATGATTTAATGTATAATTATATATTATGATATATTACTTTGCATTAACTAGTATTGGTTTACTTTAAATGGATTTTCTCACTTGGATTGTGCACATTGTATATGTGATATATTTTTGTGCACTTGTATGTATCATGTTTGATGATGCATGCTAACTTGTGTTTTGTGTAAAGTTTAAACCATGGTTATGTTATAGTTAGGGTTTTCATTTTCATATCTATTTAGTTATTTATTTATTCATTTTGGAAAATGATAAGCATAATGCAAAATGGTGGCTTTCTTTGGTTGGATGTTGAAGCTTCATGAAGTTTTGACCAAGTGACCATTTTGTCTCCATGCTTAACCCTAACCATTCCCACTAACCATGATTTATTCTCTACACTTGACCATGGTTATTATTATGATAAGTATTGATTTACTTTTTATTTTGAAAATAACTTATCATAACATTATCATCTTCTTCTTCTTCTTCTTCAAGAAGAGAAACTAGACTTCATCAATGGTGGATTGATGAAACAAGTGAGAAATCCAATTCTAAAGTCTACCCACTTCCTATTTCTTCATCCTCTACCTCTTGCCAAGTAGTAGAGTGTGTTTTCTTCACAAGTTTTTTGGACTTGGTGAAGTTGGAGCTTGATCTAGCGATGCCTCGACGTAGATCATCTTCGGCATCGTCGTCGATGACCTAGCCCGTCCATTCTCCGATGAAGCCGACGCTAGAGCCCGGGGTTTGACTTGGACAGCGAGGAGACTTCATTGCGGAGCTATGGAGGTGGAGCAACGGATCTACAAAGGTTGTATTTTCGTATTTTAGTAGTTAAGTGTTAACTAGTTTGTTTTATCGCCTAAACTTCTAGCCAACGATCTAGTCTAGGGTTTCTCGGCACCGTATTTTTGAAATTGGCATGGTTGATGCCTTGTGAGACCTCTTGAGAGTGCCTAGGAACCCTACAGTGGTATCAGAGCCTAGCTAGAGCCTTAGGCGAAGTTTAGACGGAGTTTGAAGTCCGAACGAACCGAAACCGCAAAATTTCCATGCTCTCTGGACAATTTCTGGAATCTGGTGTTTTTCAAAAATAAAAATATGCAGAAAATTCAGCAGGGAAATTTATGAATTACTGTGAAGTTCGAGAGTCCAATTCTTCTACAGTGCGGCAGAACCGCGGCACAAGCATGGCTTGTGCGGCGGTTCCGCGGCTAATTGTCACGTCACTACTTGAAAATAGCACAGTAATTCCTATATTTTAGTGCTGTATTTTCTGGGATATTTTATTGTTTATTCATGAGTTGAATTTTCTGAGGTGGTTTTGGGGTTTCGGTGTTTCGATCGGAGTATCAGATTTTGTCTATGTGGCTTTCCGGGTATTTTTAGAATATGTTAAAAAGTTCGACCGGATATAAATACCCACTTTTTCCCCTGTCGGGAAATTTCCAAGTGTTGGATTTTTCCATGGTTTAAAGACGTTCAAAGTAGTGCAAGTAACTCGATGGACCCTCTAGAAGACAACAAACCTTAACTCGATTATGTGACCGTTTTCAACTGCCCTTTGAACCTGCGGGTTTGGGGCAGTACGGCGTGCCACATGTGAGGCGTTGGCTTGACCCTTCTACGGCTGGACCGTTGGTACTGAGGCATGAACTGAATGTTTTTAGACTTGTTTCATGTGTTGATCTGTATCGGGAAAACTTGGGTGTTCGATTGTTCGATCGGAAAGTTTGACATTTTCTATTTATCCGGAATGGGATACAATAATTGGAATTCACAATAAGTTATGAGATAACTGAATGAATGTTATAAACATAGCAGTTTAGTCTCACTTGATCGGTTGCCATGGAATTTTTATGTGATCAAAAGTCCGTCGCAATCACGTAGCGTACGCGGATATTCGCCGGTATACTTAATAGACAGCTACACCCCATAGCCCCGACCAAGTGACTGTAGGAGAACCCCGTCGCCGAAAGCATCCGTTCGGGTGCTCGCGGTAGAGGTGTTCCGCCTTGGTGCACTTCGTCGTCGGTATCAGGGGTGCGACCGTCTACTAAAGTTTGCGACGAGCATTCGATCAAAATGTCGGGAATCTTGTTGAATTGCCCGACTTGATATTGAAAAGTGTTTTCGATTTTGAGACTAAAATGCGGGGTTTATAATTGTTAGGCATGCGATGTCTAAGTAATTCATTTGGTCAGGCATGCGATGTCTGAGGTGGTTGCGGATTCCAACTGTTGTAGTTTTACACTTTCTTTTCTGTGACCGTAAGTGTAATATGTGACATCGCCGGTTTCGTTGCTATAGTCAACGACAATTGGGATGCGCATATTTACTTACGTTGATGACATATGATGTTATGTGTTGCTGGATATGTTATATTGGATCGTCGTGTTTGAATAGCCGGGGGTTTTTATGTGAGATGAGTGTTTTTCATTTTCATTCATGTAAAAACTTGTATGTAATATTCTTTTATTGGGGCACTTCCAGGTTGCGGAAGTTGTCACCGTTGTTGTATATTATTTACTTTTCCGCACTAGGATAGACCCAAGGAGGAGGGCACAAGTAACCGGGTTCTGGAGTCCAGTGGGAGACCAACTCGAGGAGTCGAGGCCGGGTCTCCTAACTCCAGAATTGGTAGGGTTGCTTGCCACTCTCGTAGGGGTCTAGGGGTATGGGTTTGGCTATTCATCGGGACCGTGGAATCCGTGTTTTATACTGGCTCGTATTAAAAACACGGACGTCCTAGTATATCCAATATTTCATATGTTTCTTCTGCTGCGATATCTGTGATGTGATCATGTGATGTTCTGTGATAGATACAGTATATAGTATATATGATATATTATATAGACGTTACTTATGTTTTACACCCGCGCTAGCCCTGTCCCGCTCTGCCGTTAGTTATCTAACCTAACGGTGCACGAGGGGACATCGAGGCGAATGCGGATGGCATAAATGTACGTCATATTTATCTGTGTTGATTAGGTACTTAAATGATGGGACTTCATTAATGTGATTAATGAAATAAAAGAAACCTAAGATGTTGTAGAATCGAATTTCAAAATAAAATAGGTAGCTACAGTTCTTGATTTGCACAGCGGTATATATGATATATCATGCACCTTATTCGATAAGGAAAGGACCGAGATCCCTTCACTGGGAGTGACTCCTTTAGCAATAACTGGCAGATGCTACACCCTCGGTTTGTCTTTTGATTGCTTTTAAGAGTTTTTTCTTTGCACAGTGATATATATGATATATCCCGCACCTCATTCGACGGGGAAAGGACCGACGATTCCTTTACCGGGAGTGACTCCTTTAGCAAAACTGGAAAAGCCTAAAAAACACTCCATTTTAAAATTCATTCGATCCTACAACGATATCAAGTTCATTACGCAATAGGTTTTCAGAAAAACCTGTCGTAGCCCTCCGTCATTTCAGATAAGTAGTAGTTAGTATTCGTGCTGCGTTTGTTGGCCTTTGTCAAGGCGCAGTGTGCGGTAACTAATTGGTGCTTATCTGCTTATGCATATGATGCAGATTGGGTTAGGGTAGTCGTGCGACCTTGTTGGCCTTTGTCAAGGGCCGTGCGGGTGGGTTTAATTCAATCAGGAAATGACGGGTTGAACTTGACTAGCATCCTATGGTTTGTTGGCCTTTGTCAAGGTCATAGGAGGTTAGGGGCAAAATATTATCGGGAATTTCAAGTGTTGAAATTTGCAATGAGATTGTATACCTTCTATGAGATAGTTGGATCCCGATACCCGCTGTGAGTAAGAGTTACTTCTGCGAGAGTTTTATACATTACAATTAGCCGATCAAGTAGGTGTCTAGAAAGGTGTCAACGGGGTTACACCTCTGGGAAAACGAGGTTTATATTAATTAGGTTCGTGCGAAAGCACGGGGGACCTCCCTCAAAGTACCGACACTGGCCTGGCTGAAAGATTGGCGAACTTGTAGTGTGTAATTAATCCCGGCTAGTCTTTCCTTTTAGTGTTTGAAGGAAGATTTGATAAAAAGCAGTGGGAGCCATCCTGATTAGATAAAATAATAACCAATCTATTCTTGCAAGAGCGCACGCTCAGTGTTTTCTTCTCTCTCTCTCCTGGTAGCGACCATGTCACGCCTTAATCAAGATAATAATACGGAATATTGACCGAACCCGCTTGTTATACTGAGCTGGGGAACGTTGGTCCCGCTCCAACTTATAATTGTTATAAGACAGAGCAGGAAATTGGGGAATACCATATTTCCCGTGCCGCCCAAACGAAGAGAGTGTATGATGATGCATCATCTTCGGGTGTGTTCATTACAAAGAACCGTTTCTCAGTATCCTCTGCATCCTGGGTATATGATACCGGATCAGGATCCCAGATATGTAATCTGTTACATAGGGCTACAAAAGGGTAGAAAAACTGAGAACGGGTGATAAGTTTCATGAGGCAGAAAATGGGGCAAGTGTTGCAGCCAAGTCTGTCGGTCACTGTCACCCTGTATCACCAATACATTGATTCTGAATGAATGTTATTAGATACCGAACCTGATATAGAAAATCATATCAGTCTCTTTATTAGTAAAGAAATGATAAAATTTTGTATTGTTGGATAATGTTTTGAACATTTCCTATATCAAAAGTTGATCGGTTCAGGCACGTTATCTAAAAGCATTGACGTTCTAAATCAAACTACAGTTCTTAGTATACGAAACACACACAAGAGGAAGAGTTCAGAAATGAACGAATCCTTCTTGAGGTATTGTAGACTAGGTCATATCAATGCAACCCGACTAGCTGGAGTTACATTTAGATGCATATTTAAATCAGTTTGAATTTACATCTTGTGAAACTCGCCAGTCATGTCACAAAGATAAAATGACCATAGCTCTGTTTATTGGAAACAGAGAAAGAGTTAGTGAACTCTTGGGATGATACATGTTGATGTATAAAGGTCCCCTGTCTACACATACCTGGTAAGGTTCTTTGTACTTCATTACATTCTCTGATAATCTCTCGAGATTCAGACATATGTTTCTGTTGAAACACAAGTCTGAACCTTTTGAGATATTCACAGAATATAAGATAGAAGTAGAGAACCAATACGGGTATAAGTATTATGTCCTATGATGAGATCAAGGAGGAGAATACTTGAGCACAGAAATCCTGAACTATTTTAAAGGAGAATGAGATTCTCTCTCAGAATTACTCCTCTGTATACACCATAGCACGATGGTATATCGGGGCGGAGCAGATACACCCTATATGATAAGGTGTGCTCTATGATGATTAATACTGAGTTACCTATTTCCTTTTAGGGGGTTATGCACTTGAGAAGCTGCATACCTATTGAATAGGGTTCTAATCAAATCAGTAGCCTACCATTTCATATGTGATATGGAATGGGAAGAGCCCATATCTTAAATTAGTTAAGATTTGGGGTTGTCCAGCCTATGTCTAAAAGCAAAATCCGGACAAGCTCGAGGCAAGGTCTGTTATGTAGAACTGGAAAGGTTCCAGCTATACAAACTACAGCAGAAGATTTGGTAGAACCAAAGGATTCAGTAGATTCCAACGAACCTCAGCCTTTCCGCCGATCTAGTAGGGTTCCTCACCCACCTGAGAGATACTTCAGTTTCTCTATGACAGTGGGAGCGAGGATTCATCATGAGATGATGACCCAACTAATTTCGAGCTGGCCATTAGGAGTAAGACTCTGTAAGAATGGCTGGATGCTTAGCGATCTGAGATGGAATCCTTATACACCAACAAAGTATGGACTTTAGTTGCTATATCTGAAGGGTTAAATCCCCATCAGGAGCAAGTATATCTTGAGAAGATTACTTGGTGTACATGGAAAAGTTGAGACTTTCAAAGCTAGACTTGTTAAAAGTTTGCATCATTTACCAGGCGTGGATTATGATGAAACCTTTTTTCAAGTAGCTATGCTTAAGTCCATCCAGATCCTACTTGCCACGGCTACATACTATGACTACGATATCTGGTGGTTGGGTGTCATGACAGCTCTTCTAAAATGATGTTTTGGAAGAGGGCGTCTATAAGTACACAGCCAGAGGGCTTCGTAAACAGTGGGAGCAGCGGAAACGTGAACAAGATGCTTTATAGGATAAAGCAGGCATCGCGGAGTTGGAACGTCTGTTTTGATGTCTTAGTCAAAGAGTTTGACATCATCAAAATGGTAGATGAACCTTGTATAAACAAAAAGGTAGTAGGGAGTATGGTGACGATCCTCGTAGAGTACGTGGATGACATACTCTTGATAGGGAAGGAGTTTTCTATGCTACGCTCGATCAATCTCCGCTTATCACAATGATTCTCCACATAGGATCAAAGTGATACCTACTAAATCCTGGATTTTGGATCTATGAGATAGATCTAATTGGATGTTAGAAATCTCACTAGGTGTAGTGAGATGGTATCAGTTGATCCTGGGAAGAATCACTGAAAGTGTTCCAGGGTGATAAAGACGACTGAATGTCAGTCGCAGGCATTGTCTTTACCCTCAGTAAAGGGACGGTATGTTGGAAGAGTTCCAAGCTAGATACCGTGGCATACTAGACGATAAAGGCTGGATACATCGCTACTTAAGATGCTACCAAAGAGGCTGTTTGGATGTATATTAGTTCATGAGATGAACTTAGTTCCTACCATTGTATGACAATGGAGTTGTGGCTTATGCCAGGAACCCCCGTCCCATCAGTGATCCAGACATATTCTAAGGCAGTATCACTTGATCATGGAGATGGTTGATCTCTAAGGGATCGAGGTTAGGAGAGTAGACTCAGAGGACAACACGACGGATCCACTCACGAAGGCCTATTCCCAGAGAGAGACTTTTATGGGATGGTTGAGTATGAGATACTACAACCACTGCTACAGATGGCCCTAGTGCAAGTGGGAGATTGTTAGTTAAATGTATGCCCTAGAGGCCATTACTGTATATTGGATGTATATTGTAGTGGATGCTGGGACATATATAGGAAGGACTTTCTTGCTCGACATGATAGTATGCTATCTGGTTGCTCTTTACCTTAACATGTACACAGATTGTCTCTCTATTACATATTGGTAAAGCCCTTAGGATGTGTACTTGACTACCTGGACTATAATGCGGATCATACTAGTGGGGACATGGTAGTCCATAAGTACATCCTTCAAAGTCCCTAGTCGTGGGCGTATCGAGACGGGGCATCGATATACCAGAGTAGACTAGCGTGTACCTTCTCGACCCATACAGATGGGCGATGGATGATCCCATATCCATTGGTGTTCGGCATCAGAGATGATATACGGGTGCTCAGTAGAGACTGGGTACACTGGACGGACTCGCCGAGAACTCCCAGATGGTAATATACCTCACGTCAGATGGCAGTTCTCTGGTGACACTGGTACAGAGTAGTCTGTTGACCCGAGATCGTCATAGAGTCTTGTGTGGTTCCCACTGTGCTTTGATTTCCACCTTACCACGTCCAAGAGGGCGTGCAAAACGGTGGTTTTTGGGTACAGTCCCGAATCACATGGAGGCGATGAGCGATAGGAGGGGATTCGTCTCTCCCGGTATAGGGAGTTGATGTTGCGCTGTGTTCGATTGGCTATAAAAGGAAATCCCTGGCCAGGGTTGATGAGATATACTGGTAAGTGTTACCAGTAGTTTCTCGAATTGTTATAGACCTCATATCGACACGACTTATCGAGCTATTGGGGTCTGACGTTTACCACCCCTAGGCAAGATATGCGACATATCAGACGACGAGACCGGACTGTACGGTAGTGTTACTGGTTGGATTCACTGGAGTGTGAGCGGGCTTGCTCGTCGATCTTCTGATTGCTCAATACCCGGGTGGCCGTTACGTTTAGCAGACCGCTTGCGGCTTGTGGGTGTTTGATATGATCATCATCTGCTGCCGGCGTATTGACGAGTCTTTAGAGTTCTACACAGAGGTTTCCTGGCTCAAGAGAAACGAAATAGGAGCGCATATGAGATATGTGCGTGACCGAGAATAATGCGTGTATGTGATACCGTATTCTATTCTCGCGATGAATGTATCGAATGGTTGTATGCGATATAACCTAGTTATCGAATCAAGGATTGATTCGATAAGCCGATACATTGGATACTAGTCGGTTATATGCGATATGACCGGATCGTTAAATCAAGTGTTGATTTAATGATTTAATGTATAATTATATATTATGATATATTACTTTGCATTAACTAGTATTGGTTTACTTTAAATGGATTTTCTCACTTGGATTGTACACATTGTATATGTGATATATTTTTGTGCACTTGTATGTATCATGTTTGATGATGCATGCTAACTTGTGTTTTGTGTAAAGTTTAAACCATGGTTATGTTATGGTTAGGGTTTTCATTTTCATATCTATTTAGTTATTTATTTATTCATTTTGGAAAATGATAAGCATAATGCAAAATGGTGGCTTTCTTTGGTTGGATGTTGAAGCATCATGAAGCTTTGACCAAGTGACCATTTTGTCTCCATGATTAACCCTAACCATTCCCACTAACCATGATTTATTCTCTACACTTGACCATGGTTATTATTATGATAAGTATTGATTTACTTTTTATTTTGAAAACAACTTATCATAACATTATCATCTTCTTCTTCTTCTTCTTCAAGAAGAGAAACTAGACTTCATCAATGGTGGATTGATGAAACAAGTGAGAAATCCAATTCTAAAGTCTACCCACTTCCTATTTCTTCATCCTCTACCTCTTGCCAAGTAGTAGAGTGTGTTTTCTTCACAAGTTTTTTGGACTTGGTGAAGTTGGAGCTTGATCTAGCGATGCCTCGACGTAGATCATCTTCGGCATCGTCGTCGATGACCTAGCACGTCCATTCTCCGATGAAGCCGACGCTAGAGCCCGGGGTTCGACTTGGACAGCGAGGAGACTTCATTGCGGAGCTATGGAGGTGGAGCACAGGATCTACAAAGGTTGTATTTTCGTATTTTAGTAGTTAAGTGTTAACTAGTTTGTTTTATCGCCTAAACTTCTAGCCAACGATCTAGTCTAGGGTTTCTCGGCACCGTATTTTTGAAATTGGCATGGTTGATGCCTTGTGAGACCTAGGAACCCTACAGTGGTATCAGAGCCTAGCTAGATCCTTAGGCGAAGTTTAGACGGAGTTTGAAGTCCGAACGAACCGAAACCGCAAAATTTCCATGCTCTCTGGACAATTTCTGGAATCTGGTGTTTTTCAAAAATAAAAATATGCAGAAAATTCAGCAGGGAAATTTATGAATTACTGTGAAGTTCGAGAGTCCAATTCGTCTACAGTGCGGCGGAACCGCGGCACAAGCATGGCTTGTGCGGCGGTTCCGCGGCTAATTGTCACGTCACTACTTGAAAATAGCACAGTAATTCCTATATTTTAGTGCTGTATTTTCTGGGATATTTTATTGTTTATTCATGAGTTGAATTTTCTGAGGTGGTTTTGGGGTTTCGGTGTTTCGATCGGAGTATCAGATTTTGTCTATGTGGCTTTCCGGGTATTTTTAGAATATGTTAAAAAGTTCGACCGGATATAAATACCCACTTTTTCCCCTGTCGGGAAATTTCCAAGTGTTGGATTTTTTCATGGTTTAAAGACGTTCTAAGTAGTGCAAGTAACTCGATGGACCCTCTAGAAGACAACAAACCTTAACTCGATTATGTGACCGTCTTCAACTGCCCTTTGAACCTGCGGGTTTGGGGCAGTACGGCGTGCCACATGTGAGGCGTTGGCTTGACCCTTCTACGGCTGGACCGTTGGTACTGAGGTATGAACTGAATGTTTTTAGACTTGTTTCGTGTGTTGATCTGTATCGGGAAAACTTGGGTGTTCGATTGTTCGATCGGAAAGTTTGACATTTTCTATTTATCCGGAATGGGATACAATAATTGGAATTCATAATAAGTTATGAGATAACTGAATGAATGTTATAAACATAGCAGTTTAGTCTCACTTGATCGGTTGCCACGGAATTTTGATGTGATCAAAAGTCCGTCGCAATCACGTAGCGTACGCGGATATTCGCCGGTAAACTTAATAGACAGCTACACCCCATAGCCCCGACCAAGTGACTGTAGGAGAACCCCGTCACCGAAAGCATCCGTTCGGGTGCTCGCGGTAGCGGTGTTCCGCCTTGGTGCACTTCGTCGTCGGTATCGGGGGTGCGACCGTCTACTAAAGTTTGCGACGAGCATTCGATCAAAATGTCGGGAATCTTGTTGAATTGCCCGACTTGATATTGAAAAGTGTTTTCGATTTTGAGACTAAAATGCGGGGTTTATAATTGTTAGGCATGCGATGTCTAAGTAATTCATTTGTTCAGGCATGCGATGTCTGAGGTGGTTGCGGATTCCAACTGTTGTAGTTTTACACTTTCTTTTCTGTGACCATAAGTGTAATATGTGACATCGCCGGTTTCGTTGCTATAGTCAACGACAATTGGGATGCGCATATTTACTTACGTTGATGACATGTGATGTTATGTGTTGCTGGATATTTTATATTGGATCGTCGTGTTTGAATAGCCGGGGGTTTTTATGTGAGATGAGTGTTTTTCATTTTCATTCATGTAAAAACTTGTATGTAATATTCTTTTATTGGGGCACTTCCAGGTTGCGGAAGTTGTCACCGTTGTTGTATATTATTTACTTTTCCGCACTAGGATAGACCCAAGGAGGAGGGCACAAGTAACCGGGTTCTGGAGTCCAGTGGGAGACCAACTCGAGGAGTCGAGGCCGGGTCTCCTAACTCCAGAATTGGTAGGGTTGCTTGCCGCTCTCGTAGGGGTCTAGGGGTGTGGGTTTGGCTATTCATCGCGACCGTGGAATCCGTGTTTTATACTGGCTCGTATTAAAAACACGGACGTCCTAGTATATCCAATATTTCATATGTTTCTTCTGCTGCGATATCTGTGATGTGATCATGTGATGTTCTGTGATAGATACAGTATATAGTATATATGATATATTATATAGACGTTACTTATGTTTTACACCCGCGCTAGCCCTGTCCCGCTCTGCCGTTAGTTACCTAACCTAACGGTGCATGAGGGGACATCGAGGCGAATGCGGATGGCATAAGTGTACGTCATATTTATCTGTGATGATTAGGTACTTAAATGATGGGACTTCATTAATGTGATTAATGAAATAAAAGAAACCTAAGTTGTTGTAGAATCGAATTTCAAAATAAAATAGGTAGCTACAGTTCTTGCTTTGCACAGCGGTATATATGATATATCCTGCACCTTATTCGATAAGGAAAGGACCGAGATCCCTTCACCGGGAGTGACTCCTTTAGCAATAACTGGCAGATGCTACACCCTCGGTTTGTCTTTTGATTGCTTTTAAGAGTTTTTTCTTTGCACAGTGATATATATGATATATCCCGCACCTCATTCGACGGGGAAAGGACCGACGATCCCTTCACCGGGAGTGACTCCTTTAGCAAAACTGGAAAAGCCTCAAAAACACTCCATTTTAAAATTCATTCGATCCTACAACGATATCAAGTTCATTACGCATTAGGTTTTCAGAAAAACCTGTCGTAGCCCTCCGTCATTTCAGATAAGTAGTAGTTAGTATTCGTGCTGCGTTTGTTGGCCTTTGTCAAGGCGCAGTGTGCGGTAGCTAATTGGTGCTTATCTGCTTATGCATATGATGCAGATTGGGTTAGGGTAGTCGTGCGACCTTGTTGGCCTTTGTCAAGGGCCGTGCGGGTGGGTTTAATTCAATCAGGAAATGACGGGTTGAACTTGACTAGCATCCTATGGTTTGTTGGCCTTTGTCAAGGTCATAGGAGGTTAGGGGCAAAATATTATCGGGAATTTCAAGTGTTGAAATTTGCAATGAGATTGCATACCTTCTATGAGATAGTTGGATCCCGATACCCGCTGTGAGTAAGAGTTACTCCTGGGAGAGTTTTATACATTACAATTAGCCGATCAAGTAGGTGTCTAGAAAGGTGTCAACGGGGTTACGCCTCTGGGAAAACGAGGTATACATTAATTAGATTCGTGCGAAAGCACGGGGGACCTCCCTCAAAGTACCGACACTGGCCTGGCTGAAAGATTGGCGAACTTGTAGTGTGTAATTAATCCCGGCTAGTCTTTCCTTTTAGGGTTTGAAGGAAGATTTGATAAAAAGCAGTGGGAGCCATCCTGATTAGATAAAATAATAACCAATCTATTTTTGCAAGAGCGCACGCTCAGTGTTTTCTTCTCTCTCTCTCCTGGTAGCGACCATGTCACGCCTTAATCAAGATAATAATACGGAATATTGACCGAACCCGCTTGTTATACTGAGCTGGGGAACGTTGGTCCCGCTCCAACTTATAATTGTTATAAGACAGAGCAGGAAATTGGGGAATACCATATTTCCCGTGCCGCCCAAACGAAGAGAGTGTATGATGATGCATCATCTTCGGGTGTGTTCGTTACACAGAACTGTTTCTCAGTATCCTCTGCATCCTGGGTATATGATACCGGATCAGGATCCCAGATATGTAATCTGTTACATAGGGCTACAAAAGGGTAGAAAAACTGAGAACGGGTGATAAGTTTCATGAGGCAGAAAACGGGGCAAGTGTTGCAGCCAAGTCTGTCGGTCACTGTCACCCTGTATTACCAATACATTGATTCTGAATGAATGTTATTAGATACCGAACCTGATATAGAAAATCATATCAGTCTCTTTATTAGTAAAGAAATGATAAAATTTTGTATTGTTGGATAATGTTTTGAACATTTCCTATATCAAAAGTTGATCGGTTCAGGCACGTTATCTAAAAGCATTGACGTTCTAAATCAAACTACAGTTCTTAGTATACGAAACACACACAAGAGGAAGAGTTCAGAAATGAACGAATCCTTCTTGAGGTATTGTAGACTAGGTCATATCAATGCAACCCGACTAGCTGGAGTTACATTTAGATGCATATTTAAATCAGTTTGAATTTACATCTTGTGAAACTCGCCAGTCATGTCACAAAGATAAAATGACCATAGCTCTGTTTATTGGAAACAGAGAAAGAGTTAGTGAACTCTTGGGATGATACATGTTGATGTATAAAGGTCCCCTGTCTACACATACCTGGTAAGGTTCTTTGTACTTCATTACATTCTCTGATAATCTCTCGAGATTCAGACATATGTTTCTGTTGAAACACAAGTCTGAACCTTTTGAGATATTCACAGAATATAAGATAGAAGTAGAGAACCAATTCAGACATATGTTTCTGTTGAAACACAAGTCCTGGCGCTGTTCCAACGACATCTCCGGGTTTTCTTTTAGCCCAGTGAGTGCGGCCATCTTTGTTAACATTTCCTGGAGCTTCTGTTGTTGCTCCTGGGCCTTTGTTACGGATCGAGTGAGTGGTCGATGACCCCCGGAAGTGCGGCTCTCCTCTTTCCCGAAAGCCATATAAACAGTATGCACCACCATGCCCCCAAACTTGGAGCGTCTGGGTTCAGTGCCCTTGAGATTCGTCGCAGGCATAGGGATCTTCTCCGCCCTCCTCTTTTTATGGACAATTGAAGTTGAGGGGGCTGTTGATGTAGGCACCCGTGCAGACGACACCTTTCGTGGCGTGGCGGAGGGATGTTCCTCCTTTTGCTGAATCTTTATTTTCTTCTGTCGGCAGGAGTAATCCTTATCGATTACGGAGTCTTGGACTCTCCGCCAGACCTTATGAATTTTGGAGGACAGTCGCTGAGGAGGCTGCTCCAGCTCCGCCTTTGTAACATTTTCAACAGGTGAAGAAGACCTTTTTAATACGGCAGTTGGAAAGTTCTTGTGCACCCTCCGGAGTGGCTCAAAGCTGTTCCCAGTTGGAACAGCAGCATCGACTTCCACCATCGGAGCTGGTGGAGTCAATCCAGAAGGGGAACTGCCCCCAGCTTTCCTCACTCGGTACCAGTGGCGACGTCGAGTATGTCTTGCAGACGGTACTGGCTCAGTTACGGGGGTGGTTTCATCATGTCCTATGTTCTGGTGAAGGGTTGCTGTTGGTGCCAACCTATCGAAGACTGACGTCCGCTGAGAAGAAACGTCCAACCTGTCGAAGACTGACCTTTGGGCAAGGGAAGCATTTTGGGCGACTCCACCCGCAGCGGAAGTTGGAACGTCCAGTCTTGCGAAGACCGATCTCTTAGCAGGAGAAGCCCCAGTGATGACTTCGTTTACTGGAGCTGAAATGGCTACCCGCTTCGGGATAGCTCCTTCGGGTATTGCAGGCTTCTTCACGAGCCCGCTTGAGCTTTGGCCTAGTCTGTTAAAGACAGAGACGTTGGACTTGGAATTGGTCGGCCCGTTGAGAGAGGCCGTGATAGTGGTAATCCGATCAAAGACCGACTTCTTCGGAGCTTCCTGTGACGACATTGGGACACTGAAGCTTACCGGTAGGATCATGGTCCCAAAGAACAGTCCAGTAGTGTCCTGAGTCACATGTTCCACTGGCATGGCGAAGATGGAGGCCGCTTAGGGCCCATAGGTTACTCCTCCATCGAGGACGGAGTGGGAGTTGCTGTTGCAGCTGGTGCAGTTGGAAGCCATTTTCTCTGCACGGGAGCAAGACACCAAATCTTAATACCTCGAATCCAGGGGCAATCATATTAAACCGCGATTCATTCGCAAACACGACACACGAAGTGTAGAGTGGAAAGAGGAAAAGGTCCTACCGGGCGTGCCAGAATCTGTTCTCCGCCGAAAGACGTGACCGAGACGTTGGGACGTCCGGCCTAAATTTTGGGGGCAGATACTATTTGGTTTTATCCGTCCACCTCTCCGAAGATACCAAGTTGATTTATGGTACCGTGTATCGGAGGTTTAGACGGATGCGGCCATTGTAGCAGACTTCGTCAGATTCCCCCTCGCGTACGAGGGAGTTTTTTTTATTGTGGGGACGCTCTTTCCTTGAGGTGCAAGCCCCTGCAGTTAATTACGCTACCGCATCGCAGTAACTACTTTCTCCTTCTCCAGATGGTCACTTCGTGTCGTATGTGTTTGTTTTTATTTTTAGTTGCCCGTGGATTGTATACGGAGACTAATTTATGTTGTCGCCCGCAGGGCGTGGATTAGTCCAAATCTGTATTTTCTTATATTTGGGTTTGGGTTGGTTTAAGGATCGTTAATCTTTTTTTAGATTAAGATTAACTTAAATGCTTGTTAAGGATATGTTAGCCTAATTTTAGACTAATATCTACTTAACAAGGTTTTAGGATCATTTAGATCCATCGAAAGAGTATTTGGACTCTATCGTTTTAGTTTATGGACATTGCGGTCCATAAGGTTTAAGGATATCATAGTCCAGTTTAAAGACGTCATAGTCTGTGAGATTTAAAGACATCATAGTCTGGTTTAAAGACATTATAGTCTGTAAGGTTTTGGTTTAACCGTTTAGTGATGCACCAAAAGTTATTGGTTATTAGGACCACCCATCTCTCTGAAGACGTTGAAGAATTACAACGACATGTATCAGAGATATGAAGAGATGTACCCTTGAACCAATGTTGGTTGAGAGATCTATAGTCAGGTTTGGGACTGAGACCAATTAAAAAGATTGTGAGGACATGGGCTCGGTTAATTTGAATTAGGGACTTGTGGCCAACTTGGACTCGGTCCACTCAGTTCTGAATAAAGTGTTTGAACACTTGTTTGGACTTAGTCCACTCATTTTGAATAAAATGTTGAACATTGTTTGGGCTCGGCCCCTTTTTATTCAATAATGCTGAGCATTGATTTGGGTTCTGACACCCCTTTTTGTCTTTTATTAAGTGTTGAACACATTTTATGGCGCTGGGGCCTTATTTACAGAGCGCTTTGTAATTCCTTAGCGCCCACATAAGGAGAACGTGGAGCACCTAGCGCTGAGCGTCAGACCGGGAGCGCTACGGCGCTTCCTATAAAAGGGCGCCCACGTGAAGAGTACGTGGAGCGCTTAACGCTGAGCGCCAGACTTGGAGCGCTAAAGCGCTTATTATAAAAGGGCGCCCACGTGAGGAGCATGTGGAGCGTTTGGCGCTGAGCGCCAGACTTGGAGCGCTAAAGCGCTTCTTTGTCAGCTATGATCAGTTATGTGCTCTGAGAATTAAATTCTTGGTTTATAAGAAATTTTGTCTCATGGATCTACGAACTAAGTTCTTCTCTTTCTTGATGAGATGTTGCGATCTCTTTTACTTTTATAGAAGACCTTGTCTTATAGATCTGTGATCTAGAAAAGAACTATGTTCTTATGTTGTGAGGGTTAAACTCTCAAATATAGAGATGTTATGATCTCTCTTCTTTTTCCTCACCTTGAAGAAGGCTCTTCTTCTTAGAGCTTGCTTTTCTCCTTTCTTTTCTGAGAACTTGAAGTTTATTAGGGGTTCTTCTGTTTTTCTTCTTTCGATTTGAGAACTTATGGGGAGGTTTCTACGTACAAGACTTGAAGTCTTGGGTCCTTTATATAGGGGAGACCGACTTGTTGAATCAGTTAAGGAAATCTCTCATTGAGAGATCTCTGATTGATTTGGGGAATGTTTCCCACCGTTGGATCTTTGATCCAAGGGTTTCTGTTTTACAGAAGATAGTTTTCTTGTTATTAACAAGATTGGGAAAATATTTTTCCATACAGAACTTATTCTGTATCTCGATGATTTTTAATCACCATTGGATCTTTGATCTAACGGTGGAGAACATTTAGTTCTAGCACTGGTACTTTCGTGCTTTGCACGTGAGGCGCTGCCTCAGAGTTTTTAGCACGGGCGCTCTTGGCGCGAGCGCTCTCGTGCTTTGCACATGAGCGCTGCCTCAGCGTCTTTTAGCGCTGGCGCTCTTGGCGCGGCCACTCTCGTGTTTTGCACGTGAGCGCTGCTTCAGGGTTTTTAGCGCTGGCGCTCTTGGCGCGAGCGCTCTCGTGTTTTGCACGTGAGCGCTGCTTCAGGGTTTTTAGCGCTGGCGCTCTTGGCGCGAGCGCTCTCGTGCTTTGCACGTGAGCGCTGCCTGACTCTTAGCGCAGGCGCTCTTGGCGCTAGCGCTCTTATGAGGCGCTGCCTCATTTCAAATTTCAAATTTTGAATGGAGCTTTGCTCTCTGATTGGGGGAAACATCGAGCAAGAAAGTCCTCCATATATATGTCTAAGCATCCACTATATCATACAATAATGGCCTCTATAGCATACATATCACTAACAGCCCATACGAGGTTGGACTCCACTCCGGCGGTTACTTTCCCTACCCCCGTGAGCGACGTCTAGAGCAATGATGTTGCCGCCTTGAAGTCCACCGTCGAGGAGTTGAAGGAGATCTTGGTACGTATACTATTTAATAGTAAAATATTATATCACATTATAGATAGTAACATATGCAATATTAGCAGCCTGAGCTTATTTGGTTGTAAACTTAGTTTTGATTAATCATACTTACATAAAATTATCTAATTAAAATAAACTACAGTTTTCAAAACTAGATACCAAAACGAGGCCTAAGTCTCTAAGTATTCTTAAATTGGGATTTCGCAATAACCTGATAATGATACGAATTCGACTAAAATCTAATACACCGTTCTTACTTGTTTATTACATACAAAATTTAACAGATGCGGCAGGCTACTTTGGCTGCGGCTCCACATGCATCTCCTTCGATTGCGGCTCCGCAATCCACTACCTCTGTTTCGGTTGCGCAGACCACTTCTGCAGCTCCACAGCCCGCTCAGACTCCCCCACAGTCCGCTCCTTTATTAGACGAGTTTTTGACAACTCAGGGCTGCACCGAAGAGCAGATGCGCTAGATTACAGCGTTCATCAGAGGTGGAGGAGCTGAACCGAGCTAGGGTAGCTTTTTGTATATATTTTGAGGATGTATGTACTTATATGATACATATTGTATATATTTTGGACAATATTGGTGTTGTTTGCTTGTTCACGATGATTTAAATTGATATCATATTCTATTTGTTTATTTCTTTTATATATTATGTATGAGATGTTGATTTCTGTATTTGGATATATGATCCATAAATTATCGTGCACGGGGCAGGAAAAAAACAGGAAACCCATTTTTTTTTAAAAAACCTGATATTTTGTTCCTAGGGTTATCTATTGTACCTACGGATTAATCCGTAGGTGCAAAGTTTGCCCCTACACCGTTAGCCGTAGAGACAAAATATCATGATACCTGATATTTTGTCCCTATGGACTCAATAACAGGGCTTAAACTTGCCTCTACGAATTTATCCGTAGGGCATTTATCTGGATTTACGGATAAATCTGTAGAAGTAAGTATCAGGCCCTACGAATAAATCCGTAGGGACGGGTATTTTATTTTATAAATCAATAAATTAAAAAAATATTTTGTCCATACAGATTAATCCGTAGGGATATATATCCTTACGGAGGGCGTAGAGGCAATTATTACTCCGTAAGAGCATGATCAGGATGAAGACTTGCACTTGCGGTTTTTGCACCTATGGGGTAATTTTGTGTTCCTGCGGATTAATCCGTAAAGACAGTGGTTTGCCCCTACGGCTAAATCCGTAGGGGCAACCCATTATTGTAGTAGTGTAGGTTGATGGTATGAGCATTTTAACAAGTTCAGTTTGCAGTAGATAAATTGTGTTTTGAGCGCAACAATCACTGGACTATCTCATATTGATCAGAAATTGGTATTCAACTTGATGCACAAGACTAACATCCCAATATGCAATATATCCAAACGAATGAAAAAATATTGTTCAAAAAAGACAAACCAACAAAATGGAAAAGGTCTCAAAATAATATTTAAGGTCCGCAATATTCAGAGCTTACAAATAAACAAGGAAAAGGTCTAAAAATTAAACTGAAAATTGCACTGGGAGAAAATTTACTCATGATTTACTACATAATTAATTACAATACTTAAGTAGCCAAATTAAACTTCAAATATCTAAGATTGGCCTTGAACTGCGCTGTAAAAGCACTCAGCTGAAGATGGAAAAGACGTCGACGGAGACAAGCTCATTGGAACTACTAGGCTTGAATCATCATTCAACTCGAAGCCATCTTCCTCCAAAATCGTATCGAGGTTCGAACACGAGTTTCTTCGCGAGCTTGTACCCTGAGGGAAAAGAGAAGGCGCGACCGCAGCAAACGGGGCCTTTGGCGACGGCAGAGAGCTCGGAGCTGTGATGTTGAAGTAGAAGGAAGATAGTTGAATTGTTGCCATTTTGTATATATGGGCTTTGGTGAAGAAGGTTTTAAGAAGGGAGTGGTGGTTTTGTAGCTTGAAGTTGAAGGAGAGGTTATGAGGGTTTATATAGAGGGTAGTGTTAAACAAATGCCCTTGGAGTTCCAGCAAAAGGACCATCATTTGTGAAGAAAATTAAGTGGTTAGTAGAGTGAAGAAGGGGTAATTTGGGAAGTGGAGAGATGTGGCCCTAGCTTAATTTTTTTGAAATATATATTTCTAATATTTTTCGCATGCACACCCATGTCTACTGTGTCTTCTATCATCTTAATATTTATGATATGAAACAAATTTTATCTGCTCATGATGATTCACACAGCATTCGAAACTATTATCGTCTATACAGCAAATAGACGCATAGCTTTATATAACAAAAAATAAAATAAGCATTGCAGCAGGTAGTGACCATAGCTGTAGTCGTATATTTCTGTCTGAAGATGCCAGATTCAGATATGGACACTGAATGCTTTTTGTATTAAATACTGGGATTGTTGGTATTTGGGGCCATCATTTTCTCAAAATGCGTTACGGGCAAAGGACGCCTGCCATATTCTCTTTCAATTCCCTGTTATTGTCCCTTGGTTCCGGTCAGCAACAATGATGCATATCATTTTTCATTATTCTATTCAAATATAGTTATGAATATTTATTATTTTATGGTGAAAGTGTTAAGTATAAGTGGAAAGTTTTTTAATGCCATTTGAGTGCTATCAAATATAAATTTTCTGTGTAAAGATTTGTTTGATTTAGTGTTAAAAATAGAGATGTCAATTGAATGGTCCGTGGACCATTGGATCCGTCGGTCCATCTGGTTATGGATCAAAAATTTACCACCGTTTACTTAAGAGTATCTCCGGATCTATCCGACCTATGGATTTTTTCTCATCCGTATTGAAATCCGTATTGAAGATGAATTAAGGATGAAAACTTACTATGGAGCTTCTAAATAACAATGTGACCGCTTCCATTGAAGCTATCCCAACATAGATTTCATGTGTAGCCGATTAGATCTTTTTCTTCATGAAACTTTGCTTGTGCCTTTATTTTCAAATTTGTATGTTAATGTATATATTTTCATCTATTCTATGACTGCAATTGAGCAAAATTGGTTGGACTCCCTCTTCAACTATGTACCCCATTAACCCGCTCTTCATGAATCTATTTATTCTTATATGGGTTATCTGCACATCCGTCCATTGAATATGGGTCGAGCGATGGACACAAAATTTAGTACCCGTATTACCAGGCACTCGTAGGTCTTTCAAATCGTCCTTTTGAGATCTCTAGTTAAAAGGCATGTCTGTATGATGGAATTTTAAACCGGAGTTCTCGAAAACCATCTTGAATTACTTGCCGCTGCACTAAAATTTTGTAGCTAGATATTTCTAGGTGAATGATATATTAAAATGTACTCTCATATAACCAAATATAGAAGGACATGTCACATGAAAATGCCTGGTGTTTACACTACTATCCTTCATTTAAATGAATGGTTTCTCTTCTCTACTTCTTTTTTCTTTTATTTATCCAATCGAATGGGTGTTCATCAACGTGCTTCTCACGCTTTCATTGTCAACTTGGAAAAATATATATCAAAATGTATATATCACATCACCATGTGTTTTCTCAGATACATACATCAAAATTAAATAACATTATATTTATACATCAAATTTCTTTAAAAAATATATGCCATGCAAATTATACTTTTCTAAATCATCAAAAAAATATTCAGGTGAACTTTATCCCATTAAAGAAGGTAGGCCTGACCAAATTTTGCCCTTTTGGTTTTGATTGTGATTTTGGATATCCAAATCTTTGCCGGCATGCGCACGGCAATTAAACAAACCCGACCCGTCAAGATCAACTCATCCATCCTCAATTAAGGCATGAAAGTTACTTATCTATCACATGCACGTGGCATGCTTCTACTTACTATAATAAGATAATATGACATAAAATATAAATTTGGCCAAAAAAAATAGATAATATGACATAAAATATAAATTTCATCAATTATCCCAAAAGGCAAAAGTTATGCATTAGTTGTCAAAAGGAACAGAGAGCCAATCCTTTCGTTTTCATAATATAACTGACATTTAAAGCCAAAAGTTTTGGGCGGCAAATTACATGAGAAGGTTTTGTGGTTGCAGAAAGTAGAATGACAGGTCCCCTGGGAATCGAAGCTAGGTAGGTTTGATATCATTTTAAATGTCATTTCTACAGTACCAAAAGTTTTAACTTACCATGAAGTTTCGGAAAATATTTTTCATATTTTAGGACATTGCAAGCAGTGTGGTTTGTTTACAAATATTTCACCAAGTTGGAATTCAATTTTCCAATCTAAATACTCCGTACTATTATTGGGCACAGAAAAAGGGTTATTTAATTTTGAAATTGATCGGTGATGTGATTTTTTAGATTTTTTTCACAGAAACCGAACAAAAGAAACACGTTGTTTTATGTGCAATGCATGTAATTAAGTATCACATCATTATTATTTTACGAGTGTTGTCTATGTAATTAACTTACCACGTCATTATCATTTTATAAGTGTAAATTAATAAAGAAATTTATCATAACAATTTCTATAATTAATGCAATACACGTGTTAAAAACGCAAATATATGAGAGAATATTCCTTAGATTTTCTTTAAAATTTTATTATTTTGCCCCTGCTTAATTTTCTTAGTATATTTAGATAATGGAAAACTTTTTATTAGTTGTTACTTGACATTCATCACTCCTTTATCCCAACTATTAGGCTTATTGGTGGAAAATTCTGATCAGTCCTCTTCTTTAAAATCACTTTCTGTTTTTTTCTGACTGCTTAGCTTTACTGACATAATATCGAAATATTCCACGATTTTTTTTGTGTGTTATAGCTTTCCTAAATCTTAAAAAATTGACAAAAATCAGAAGAAAAAATCTTAGGTTTAAAAATTTTGCGATTTTCATGTGCTGCATGTAAAATATTACTATCTCCATTCTATTTTAAGTATCTATTTTTTGTTTTTTGGGCTTTTTTTGTTATACAGTCACTACAAATCTCATATTTTGAAAAACAAACATTAAAAATAATTATTTTGAAAAACAACCCTTAAAACATCTAACTATACTAAATAGGCCCATTTAGTTAAATTTTTGTGTTAACCGCGTTAGATAAGCCGTTACGACGCAAAAAAAGACTGTTTTGTCCTTCTTCTCCAACCATATGTAATTGAGGTTATCAATTTTTTAACCCAAGAATCAAAAATATAAAATCGAATATCCTCAGCATCAACCAAGTAAGCGATCTATACTCCTCTCAAATCATTTTAATGCCCAGGACGAGTCTAGGCTTGTTCGAGTCAATCACAGCCTCAACAAATTTGGTTCTTGGATTTTCATCCATTGAGGCAATTAATAGAAACTTGATGGGTGTTGAGGATCATTGAGTCTTCGAAATCTTCAGAAAGTCCAAGATCCCTTGCGATTTGAATGAGCTCAATATGAAGGTAGCATGTTGGCACTACTACAATATGGAGTTGCCCCTACGGACTCAGGAATCCATAGGGGCAACTATTTCTTACCCCTACGAATATATCCGTAGGTCCCCGTCGTTGTCCCTACGGTGCCTTACGTTCTAATTTAAAAATATTAAATCGTAATTTGTTGTTTGGCTCTACGGAGCCGTAAACGATGGACCTACGGTTATATCCGTAGGGGCATATAAATAGGTTATTAATATAAAAAAAAACACAGAAAAGTCATTCATCGTTCCCAAAAATTCTCTTTCTCACTCTCCCGCGCCTCGATTGCTCGTTCCTGCGCCTCGTCGCCACCGCCCTCCGCGCCTCGTCTCCACCTTCGTCGGTCGTTCCCAAAACTTCCTCGTCGACTTCCTCGTCGCCACCGTCCGCGACTCGTCACCGATCGTCGTCGACCACCGATTTCTGTCGTCTCCTCCACCGCCCGGTTAGTAAATCTCAAATTATTTATAATTTTGATGATGTTAGGTCTAGGGTTCAGGGTTCCGGTAGGGGTGAGAGTCAGGCATCGGCATCGGCATCGGGTTCGGTTAGGGTTAGGGTTAGGGTTCGGTTGGGGTTGGGGTTGGGGTTGGGGTTCGGTTAGGGTTGGGGCTGGGGTTCGGTTTCGGTTGGGGCTGGGGCTGGGCTGGGGCTGGGGCTAGGGTTCGGTTGGGGTTGGGACTGGGCTGGGTTGGGGTAGGGTTCGGTTGGGGTTGGGGCGGGGCTGGGGCTAGGGCTAGGGCTTGGGCTTCATCACCTGATATAGCGAAATACAAAGCGTACTTCAGTACACCCGACCTCAGTGAGTTTCCTATTGGAGTTCCCGGTCAAACGGCATATGCATATATTTATTCGCCATCAAATCCCAATTATCAAGCTACCGAGGACGAAAAGCCACCTTTGTTAGTCGAGAGTCATGGTAATAGACTTGTCATTATAGATCATAGTCAATTATTTTTCCTATCATTTTCTTGATCCAGATGCTAATCAACTTGTTAGTTACTGTTTTTATGACGTATTTGTCTATATTTGTTGACAATGGCCTTTCTTTTGGATGAACATGTTTTTTTGATGCATGTTTCAGTCATGTGAATTCATATATTGCGTATAACGCTTTATGATATCGGTATCTTACATTTGTAGTTTTAATTGTTGATTGTTATAGATGAATGTCATTGCAATAATAGTTTTTGGTTGATATATTAATTTTTCAAATATTTGCATGTATGTATCCATGCCTGCCTGCATATATGTATATATGAGGATAATGGGTATATTATTAGGTTGCCGTAGGAGAAAATTTTCCTTCATATGGCTGTCAAAAGTCAATCCTTAATCTTTTTGTGGATGATCAGTTCTATCAATCTTAATCTCAATGGTTTAAAATCATGTTACACATACAACAAGAATACACAACAAATGCATCATTAGAGAGTGATTCAAGATGTTCAAGTTAAAACAAATATATGATACTCAATGATAATATGAAACCTTCATATTCTCATCGATACTCATATATGAAACTTAAAGCGCCACTTAGTCCCCAACTATCGGTGAACATACGTTCAATGTTCGTCGTGATATAGAACTATACGAAGGTTGTTAAATATCGGACGGTATAGCTCGATACTAACAACCGTCGTATAGTCTATGTGACGAGAAGATTCAATCGTATGATAACCGATAGATTTGTCCTGTGTGGACAAGTTAGGAATGTATAAAGCAAACACCGTCATTCACTTGTGTTTTCATCCGTTTCGAGATATTTCGTCGGTACCTTTCCGCTGGTTCTCCGTGTACAAAGATAGATTAGATGTTCATTTCAACGTTGTTTCACAGCATTGAAATGATTATCTATTCTATTACAGTGTACTCGGAGAACAGCGGGGAGGTGCTGCCGAAATTTACTCGAAGTGGTTGAAAGCACAAGTGAATGGGTGTTCGCTCTGTACATTCTTAATGGGATAGAAGCCTTACCCCCGATAGCCGGAACACACACATACAACAAGAATACACAACAAACGCATCATTAGAGAGTGATTCAAGATGTTCAAGTTAAAACCAATATATGATACTCGATGATAATATGAAACCTTCATATTCTCATCGATACTCATATATGAAACTAAAAGTGCCACTTAGTCCCCGTCTATCGGTTAACATACGTTCGATATTCGTCGTGACATAGAACAATACGAAGGTTGTTAAATATCGGACGGTATAGCTCGATACTAACAACTGTCGTATAGTCTATGTGACGAGAAGATTCAATCGTATGATAACCGATACATTTGTCCCGTGCGGACAAGTTAGGAATGTATAAAGCAAACACCTTCATTCACTTGTGTTTTCATCCGTTTCGAGCTATTTCGTCGGTACCTTTCCGCTGGTTCTCCGTGTACAAAGATAGATTAGATATTCATTTCAACGTTGTTTCACAGCTTTGAAATGATTATCTATTCTATTACAGTGTGCTCGGAGAACAGCGGGGAGGTGCTGCCGAAATTTACTCGAAACGGTTGAAAGCACAAGCGAATGGGTGTTCGCTCTATACATTCTTAATGGTATAGAAGCCTTACCCCCGACAGCCGGAACACACACATACAACAAGAATACACAACAAACGCATCATTAGAGAGTGATTCAAGATGTTCAAGTTAAAACCAATATATGGTACTCGATGATAATATGAAACCTTCGTATTCTCATCGATACTCATATATGAAACTAAAAGCGCCACTTAGTCCCCGTCTAGCGGTTAACATATGTTCGATAATTTATTCTTTTCAACGACAAACGCACACACGAAGCATATACACGGATTTTCTCCTTTGTCAGTAACTATCCCGTTCTTAGATTTCTCAATATAGTCACCATAACCTATAATTTATATGTTATACAGTCTAACATGGCCCATGAGTACGTCAGAGTTAAGGGCTAGATGTATGTGGATTGGTAACAACGTATGAAACCTAAGTTTGTCGCAGGAGTTGCTGCTTTTATTGAATTTGCACGCGCACATAATAAGATCATAATAGAGAAGATTCTATGCCCGTGCGATAGATGTAGCAATAAGTACTGGCAAAAGGTAGAATTGGCAGAGCTTCATATTGTAAAATATGGGTTTACTAGACTTTATAAAACTTGGAAATATCACAGGGAAGGAGAAGAACGCAGTAATGCGGCAGAAGAAGAAGGACAACACGATGATGCGGCGGGAGAAGAAGGTGTCACGCCCCGCTTCCCAGAGTACGCAAGATTGGGCACGTGACATAGCCAACCATGCTACCTGTGGGTAGGAATTATCCATCCACAGTCACATTACGGCTGTAGGGATATCAAGAACAAGATAAATAAACTAATCTAACACATGTCCAAATCCATAATAACAAGAGCCAATGAACAATAAGTGCGGAAGCAAGTGATCTAATGCAATAATAGAAAGGTACGTCCCGTAATGCGGGATCGCACCGGGAAATAAAATGCAATAAGTAAACTAACCACTACAGAACTCACAAATCAGCCTGCTGGCTGCAGTACTCCTGCTCGGTCGGCGACAGTGGTAAGGAATCTGGGCCATGCAAAATCCAGACGTCAGCGCGTCATGTCAACCAATAATATAATATAAACATGGTAATAAGCAATGCAGGGATGAACATGAATAAAGCAGTACTATGAAATAACAGTGCAGGGTAATGTGCAGTGGTAACTAAACTGTCCTATCAGGTTTCTACTCTAAAGTCTTTGAAATCAATTGATGACTCGTCGATGTAACTCAATAGTATCCCGTGCGTGCCCGGGACCACGGTCAAGATTCTCGGGGCTGAATCCGAGACGTGCCGCTAGGCAGTAATAGGTAGCAGGATGGGCGAGTGATGTCAGCATCATCACTCCGGGGCTGGTCAAGCCCGTAAGACTGATCAGAACAGGTATCGAACTGTTGAGTTACAAGTCGGTTTCACCTTTGATTTCCCCATACCCCCAAGTTATGTATGTCAGGTCGGGTATTCAGTAATCACGAACTAATGCCAACACAGGATCAGGTAAAAGCAGGTCTGTCTGGATAGACAGCAGGAATGGTCCATGAGGACCCCAAGTCAGGTTTGTTGGCATCAGGCATGAGGTCAGGTAACAGGTCATGTCATGGTACAACTGAATAAGTCGGTATGTATAGGGTACCATGTCCGGTGCATCGGTATGTATGTATATGTCAGGTGTAGCAGGGTCGGGTCAATATGTAATGTAATCGAGTATGTGCTCTCAACAGGTATACAATCGAATAAGTAACAACAGCAAGAATTTAAAGTAAACAGTAATAATAGTCATTTAATCACAATGGTACATGAATATGATGCAGTTGTATTATACTAGCAGGTTCGAGCACCCTTGGGGTGCAATAATCACAAGGTAGTGCAATATCATTAACAGAAAGCAATGAAGATATGTGTGTACAATTATCGTCCTTTAAATAGCAAAATAATTAACTGGTAGTTTCGTTATTAGAGATACAGTGGCAAAATACGATTTAGGTGGCAGTATCATGATATATATCATATTTCGTTCAAAAAGAAAAGTAACTATATTTAGTTAATATTTGCAAGTTTTATGAGTCAAACACACTTAATTTTTATAGCATAGCATGTAGCAAGTAATACTTGCCTCGACGGTTTCGCAAACCGGAAAACACGAACGCAACGTCGGCGGAAAACACGCGACAGATGCATGGGCCACGGATCGAGTCCAAACAATGAACAGCGGAACCACACGGACCAGAGTACTTCGCTGGAGAGTCGGGTCCAGTCGTCGGCACGGCCGGAATCCGGCGAAATGTCAAAACGGCGACTAATTAGCAAAATACGACACACGGACACTAAAGAGCAGCGAGGGGGTTAACACGAATGGAAAGGTAAGGAGATGCTTACAGGGAAGAACCAGGGGGAAACCACGACGGGTTCGACGGCGATGGGACACCGGCGAGGCAGCTACGGCGGCAGCGAAGGCTGAAAGTTGCTGGGTTCGCTGGAAAGGGATGGTGCGGTGAGTAGAGGGGGTGCTGGCCTGCTCTTGTGTTCAGGGGGAGAAGGAGGTGGTCGGCGGTGGCTCTGGCAACGACGGCGAGGGTCGACGGCGGCTTTTCCGGCGAAGCAAGGTGTGTGTGCAGGTTTTTGAATTGGTGTGCAGGGAAGGATGGGGTTCTTGCAAGGAAAGGAGAGCTCGGGAAATGAGAGAGTGAAGAGGAAGAGGGAGTAGGTCGAGGTGATGAAGGCACGTCGGCGAGGTTGGAGCTCCGGCGAAGAGAGTGCAGGGGAGGGGTTCCGTGGTCAGGTATGGGTTCCAGAGGAGGGGTGCTGCGTGCTCGGGTGTAGAGAGGAGGGAGGTGATGGAGGTGGTGTCATTGAGAGTTGAGGTCGAGAACAACGGCGGCGGCGAGGCGAAGATGGACGAGGTGGTGGTGCCGGGTTAGGGTGCAGTGGTGTTCGGGTAAGGGAGAAGATGGCGAGGCGAGGGAAGCCCTGTTGAGGTGAGGAGGAAGGGGAAAGAGCGATGGAGAAAGGGCGTCGGCGTTGAGGCTGCGGCGGCTAGGGTTGCGGGCGACGTTGGGGATTGGGTTCTCGCGAGGTTTCTCGTGGTGGGTTCTCTCTTGGGACGAGGGAACAGTATATGGGATAGAGAGAGATTATAGGGTGAGGGAGAGAGAGATTATAGGATGAGGGAGAGAGATAGAGAAGAGAGAGAGAGACGGAGAGAGAGAGAGTTGGGGGGCCCACGAGGGATATAATCCCTCATGATTGGCTGGGATGGGTACGGGGATAGTAAAGGAAATTTTTTTTAAAAAGATTTTAAGAAAGATTTACGTTAAAACTGTAACAGTGATATATATATATATGGTTTTAAATATATTTAATTAAATGGGCAATTTGGCGCTAAAAGAAACATTTCCAAATCGCGCCCGGGTTGCGCCCAAATGTTTCAAATTCAAATTATAGGATTTTAAGCGAGTTCCAAATTTTGAAATGAGATGATTTGTGATTAAAATGCATGCCCCCAAGTCGGACACTTGCACGCGCGCGTAGCCGTCCAAACTTACCCGTTTCGCCGAACGGGATGAAATCTCGACGCGCGGACGCTACCACGCGACTAGTGGCGACGAGTAGGCCAAAATGGATGTTTTTAATTTCATTTTAGGTGTTAAAATTTGTTATATGCCAAAATGACTTAACCGGTTAAAATTTAGCAATAAGCACCAAACAATCAGGATAATTGAAATGAGCAATGTATAACACTCAACCAGTACCAGAATTAGTATTATTGGGCTCGGGTGTTACATCATACCCAACTACAAAAAGAATTTCGTCCTCGAAATTCCAAGAATACAAGATAGCTGACTACAGGAAAAGGTGAGGAAATTTCTGCCGGATCTCGTCTTCTCGCTCCCAAGTGGATTCTCCATGCAATCGATTACCCCAAGAAACTAGCACGAGAGGGATAACCTTGTTCTTAAGAACCTTTTCTCTTCGATCCTTGAATTCAACCGGTCGATCCTCAAAAGTTAGGTCCTCCCGTACAGTCAACTCCGAATGATCCAAGACGTGAGTTTCATCTCGGACATACCTCCGTAGTTGAGATACATGAAACACGTCGTGCACTCCTGCCAATGACTGTGGTAACACCAAACGGTACGCTACCTCTCCAACACGCTCCAATATCTCGAAGGGTCCAACGAATCGAGGACTAAGCTTTCTCCGACTCCCAAAGCGAATCACCCCTCTAGTCGGTGATATCTTCAGGAATACCAAATCACCCACGGCGAACTCTAGAGGTCTTCTTGACGTGTCAGCCCAACTTTTCTGTCTGTCTTGAGCTGCCTTCATATGCTTCCTGATTGTATTCACCTTCTCGACTGTCTGTACCACCAAATCTGGTCCAAGTAACCTTCGTTCACCAACGTCATCCCAACAAACAGGTGAACGGCACTTACGACCATACAATGCTTCAAACGGAGCCATCTGAATAGTCGCTTGGAAGCTATTGTTGTACGAAAACTCCACCAGGTGTAGATGATCCTCCCAAGAACCTTTGAAGTCCAACATGCAAGCCCTCAACATATCTTCAAGGGTCTGGATCGTTCTCTCCGATTGTCCATCAGTTTGAGGATGATAAGCTGTGCTAAACTTCAATCGAGTCCCCAAACTTTCTTGTAAACTCCTCCAGAAGTGCGACAAGAACCGAGTGTCCCGATCGGACACGATACTTACCGGTACTCCATGCAATCTTACAATCTCCTGCATGTACCGCTCTTCCAAAGTCTCCGTCGCTTGACCAACCCGAAAAGGAATAAAGTGAGCTGCCTTGGTCAACCGATCGACAATCACCCAAACTGCATTGTTGCCCTTTGGACTCCGCGTAAAGCCGTCACAAAATCCATGGTTATATGTTCCCACTTCCACTGAGGAATCGGAAGTGGTTGCAACAAACCAGCAACCCTTTGGTGTTCGGCCTTGACTTGCTGACACACCACACACTTAGCCACGAAGCGAGCAATCTCCCGTTTCATACCTTCCCACCAGAAGTGCTGTCGAATATCTCGGTACATCTTTGTCCCTCCTGGATGTACAGAGTAAGCTGAACTGTGTGCCTCCTGCATAAGCTCTTCACGCACATCTCCCTTTGGCACACACACACGGCTACCATACCTCAACGAACCATCTTCAAGGATCAGTAAATCGGTTCGTAGCCCGGCTTCAACCTGCTCTCGAAACCTTTGCAGTCTAGGATCCTGCGATTGTGCCGCTTTAATCTTCTCAACTAAGGACGACTGTACTTGCAACTGCATCAATTGTCCCGTAGAACGTGGTAGCACAACCTCCAAGTCAAATCTTCGAAAATCCGCAATGATCTCTCTCTGTGTAGTCAATACCAGAATCGCTGGTAACCGATTAAGCGCATCCGGCACGACGTTAACCTTTCCCGGATGGTATTTAAGATCAAGGTCATAGTCGGCCATCAGCTCCAACCGTCTGTGTTGCCTCATGTTCAACTCCTTCTGAGTGAACACCTACTTCAAATTCTTGTGATCTGCAAAAACTTCGACTCTCTCACCCAAAAGGTAGTGTCTCCAAATTTTCAAGACGAAGATCACGGCCGCAAGCTCCAAGTCATGAGTCGGGTAATTCTTCTCATGGGTCTTCAGTTGTCTTGATGCGTAAGCTACGACCTTCCCATTCTGCATCAAAACACATCCCAACCCTTTTCCAGATGCGTCGCTGTGAATCACCAGTCCTCCTGAACTATCTGGTATGGTCAGGATAGGGGCGGTTATCAACTTCTGCTTCAACTTCTCAAAATCCAATGCACATCCATCCGTCTAAACAAACGGTACCTCCTTGCGCGTGAGCTTGGTTAACGGTTCTGCCAACGAGCGAAGTTCTCCACAGATCTCCTGTAGTATCCGGCCAAACCAAGGAAACTTCTTATCTCAGCCACATTTCTTGGAATAGGCCAATCTCGAACCGCTGCAATCTTCTCGGGATCAACGGCGATTCCATCGCCCGACACAACATGCCGCAGAAACTTCACTTCTTCCAACCAAAATTCGCACTTACTCATCTTCGCATACAATTTCTCCTGTCTTAACGTCTGCAGTGCGATCTTTAAATGCTCAGCATGTTCCTCCGGATTCTTCGAGTATACCAGAATATCGTCAATGAATACCACAATAAACTGGTCCAAGAATGGCGAAAAGATTCTGTTCATCAAATCCATGAATATTGCCGGCGCATTCGTCACTCCGAAGGGCATCACTAGATACTCGAAATGTCCATATCGAGTTCGAAACGCCGTCTTCCAAATGTCTTCTGCTTTCACTCGGACCTGATGATATCCTGATCGCAAATTCAGTTTCGAGAATACCCTCGCGCCACGAAGCTGCTCAAAAAGTTCTCCAATGCGAGGGATCGGGTACTTGTTCTTAATAGTCACCCGGTTCAATTCTCGATAATCAATGCACATCCTTCTCGTGCCATCCTTCTTCTTTACTAAAAGAACTGGAGCTCCCCAAGGCGAGTTGCTGCTTCGAATCCAACCCTTCTCGAGTAATTCACCAACTTGTTTCTTAACTTCTTCCAATTCCACTGGTGCCATCGGATAATAAGATTTTGATACTGGCGCTGCACCAGGAATAAGGTCAATCGCGAACTCCACATCTCGCTTCGGCGGTAAGCCCGATATATCTTCAAATACATCCATAAAGTTGCGAACAACTGCCGGCTCTTCATTACTATCAACTTCCATAGCTGCGAGAACACCATGTGTGTCGGCCTAGCTTTAAACTCGATTGGCCCGACAGAACTGCTTCCTTACCGCAACTGCTGTCTGCATCGTTGGCCGCGAAAGGTCCAGCGAGACTACTGAGTCTCGTCCACTCTGCTACATGCACGTCCACGGTTGCTCCATTCTGTCTTAGTCCGATAAATTTCTTCCCTTTCCTCCGCGCAGTCTGTAGGAAGAACTTCTACAGGGGTTCTTAGAAAACTTCGCCCAACTGATCGGCTTGGGCAAGCGGGTCTCTTCCGCAAGCCACCACTCTCGGGCGTAATCCACTAGTTGAATGCGCACCACATCAACTCCTTTGTCTTCTGGGATCTGTGCCGCTATCAGTAAATTCTCCGTGTCACTAGCCACTGCTCGGCTGGCAACGGCTCCTCCAGACCAGTGAAAGTAGACGGACCCAAAAGTCTGAAATCTGCTATAGTCCCTACTCGTTCGACTGGTCTAGTACCATCGTTGTTTACAGACTGCTGAACGATCTGCAAACCTTCCTGAAACGAATCTGCTATTGCTGGATCAGCTCAGTCTGTCTCTTTGTTTTCCACCATTTCTCTTATCACTCCAAGCATGGCGGCTTCATTCACACGCCTCTGGTACGTCTTCAACTTCTTACCTGTCATAATCCTGAACTCAAAACACCCAACATTAGCATGATGATAGATTCTGAATGTGGATCAAGGCTAGAACTCCAAGATACTTAAATAGAGTACCGCATTGTAACTATGCCGCGGTATCATAGCCACAATTACTTAACTCCACCCAAGTCGCCTAAGTCCTAGGGAAAACAAGGAATCAGGTTTTCGAGTCGACATGCAAAGTAAGTTTGCACGTCGTAAAAGATATAATCAGGAAGAATGTGATTCAAGAATGGTAAAACGGTCAAGGTCGCAGGACATGTTTCCTAAACACGGGTATTCTGATTCGTGTATTGGGTACAATACCCAACTACAAAAGAATCAACCCGACTAATCTATGGCTCTGATACCAAAAGAACCATGTCACGCCCCGCTTCCCAGAGTACGCAAGATTGGGCACGTGACATAGCCAACCATGCTACCTGTGGGTAGGAATTATCCATCCACAGTCACATTACGGCTGTAGGGATATCAAGAACAAGATAAATAAACCAATCTAACACATGTCCAAATCCATAATAACAAGAGCCAATGAACAATAAGTGCGGAAGCAAGTGATCCAATGCAATAATAGAAAGGTACGTCCCGTAATGCGGGATCGCACCGGGAAATAAAATGCAATAAGTAAACTAACCACTACAGAACTCACAAATCAGCCTGCTGGCTGCAGTACTCCTGCTCGGTCGGCGACAGTGGTAAGGAATCTGGGCCATGCAAAACCCAGACGTCAGCGCGTCATGTCAACCAATAATATAATATAAACATGGTAATAAGCAATGCAGGGATGAACATGAATAAAGCAGTACTATGAAATAACAGTGCAGGGTAATGTGCAGTGGTAACTAAACTGTCCTATCAGGTTTCTACTCTAAGTCTTTGAAATCAATTGATGACTCGTCGATGTAACTCAATAGTATCCCGTGCGTGCCCGGGACCATGGTCAAGATTCTCGGGGCTGAATCCGAGACGTGCCGCTAGGCAGTAATAGGTAGCAGGATGGGCGAGTGATGTCAACATCATCACCCGTAAGACTGATCAGAACAGGTATCGAACTGTTGAGTTACAAGTCGGTTTCACCTTTGATTTCCCCATACCCCCAAGTTATGTATGTCAGGTCGGGTATTCAGTAATCACGAACTAATGCCAACACAGGATCAGGTAAAAGCAGGTCTGTCTGGATAGACAGCAGGAATGGTCCATGAGGACCCCAAGTCAGGTTTGTTGGCATCAGGCATGAGGTCAGGTAACAGGTCATGTCATGGTACAACCGAATGAGTCGGTATGTATAGGGTACCATGTCCGGTGCATCGATATATATGTATATGTCAGGTGTAGCAGGGTCGGGTCAATATGTAATGTAATCGAGTATGTGCTCTCAACAGGTATACAATCGAATAAGTAACAGCAGCAAGAATTTAAAGTAAACAGCAATAATAGTCATTTAATCACAATGGTACATGAATATGATGCAGTTGTATTATACTAGCAGGTTCGAGCACCCTTGGGGTGCAATAATCACAAGGTAGTGCAATATCATTAACAGAAAGCAATGAAGATATGTGTGTACAATTATCGTCCTTTAAATAGCAAAATAATTAACTGGTAGTTTCGTTATTAGAGATACAGTGGCAAAATACAATTTAGGTGGCAGTATCATGATATATATCATATTTCGTTCAAAAAGAAAAGTAACTATATTTAGTTAATATTTGCAAGTTTTATGAGTCAAACACACTTAATTTGTATAGCATAGCATGTAGCAAGTAATACTTGCCTCGACGGTTTCGCAAACCGGAAAACACGAACGCAACGTCGGCGGAAAACACGCGACGGATGCACGGGCCACGGATCGAGTCCAAACAACGAACAGCGGAACCACACGGACCAGAGTACTTCGCTGGAGAGTCGGGTCCAGTCGTCGGCACGGCCGGAATCCGGCGAAATGTCAAAACGGCGACTAATTAGCAAAATACGACACACGGACACTAAAGAGCAGCGAGGGGGTTAACACGAATGGAAAGGTAAGGAGATGCTTACAGGGAAGAACCAGGGGGCAACCACGACGGGTTCGACGGCGATGGGATGCCGGCGAGGCAGCTACGGCGGCAGCGAAGGCTGAAAGTTGCAGGGTTCGCTGGAAAGGGATGGTGCGGTGAGTAGAGGGGGTGCTGGCCTGCTCTGGTGTTCAGGGGGAGAAGGAGGTGGTCGGCGGTGGCTCTGGCAACGACGGCGAGGGTCGACGGCGGCTTTTCCGGCGAAGCAAGGTGTGTGCAGGTTTTTGAATTGGTGTGCAGGGAAGGATGGGGTTCTTGCAAGGAAAGGAGAGCTCGGGAAATGAGAGAGTGAAGAGGAAGAGGGAGTAGGTCGAGGTGATGAAGGCACGTCGGCGAGGTCGGAGCTCCGGCGAAGAGAGTGCAGGGGAGGGGTTCCGTGGTCAGGCATGGGTTCCAGAGGAGGGGTGCTGCGTGCTCGGGTGTAGAGAGGAGGGAGGTGATGGAGGTGGTGTCGTTGAGAGTTGAGGTCGAGAACAATGGCGGCGGCGAGGCGACGATGGACGAGGTGGTGGTGCCGGGTTAGGGTGAAGTGGTGTTCGGGTAAGGGAGGAGATGGCGAGGCGAGGGAAGCCCTGTTGAGGTGAGGAGGAAGGGGAAAGAGCGATGGAGAAAGGGCGTCGGCGTTGAGGCTGCGGCGGCTAGGGTTGCGGGCGACGTTGGGGATTGGGTTCTCGCGAGGTTTCTCGTGGTGGGTTCTCTCTTTGGACGAGGGAAAAGTATATGGGATAGAGAGAGAGAGAGAGATTAGAGGGTGAGGGAGAGAGAGATTATAGGATGAGAGAGGGAGAGAGAAGAGAGAGAGAGAGACGGAGAGAGAGAGAGTTGGGGGGCCCACGAGGGATATAATCCCTCGTGATTGGCTGGGATGGGTACGGGGATAGTAAAGGAATTTTTTTTAAAGATTTTAAGAAAGATTTACGTTAAAACTGTAACAGTGATATATATATATGGTTTTAAATATATTTAATTAAATGGGCAATTTGGCGCTAAAAGAAACATTTCCAAATCGCGCCCGGGTTGCGCCCAAATGTTTCAAATTCAAATTATAGGATTTTAAGCGAGTTCCAAATTTTGAAATGAGATGATTTGTGATTAAAATGCATGCCCCCAAGTCGGACACTTGCATGCGCGCGTAGCCGTCCAAACTTGCCCGTTTCGCCGAACGGGATGAAATCTCGACGCGCGGACGCTACCACGCGACTAGTGGCGACGAGTAGGCCAACATGGATATTTTTAATTTCATTTTAGGTGTTAAAATTTGTTATATGCCAAAATGACTTAACCGGTTAAAATTTAGCAATAAGCACCAAACAATCAGGATAATTGAAATGAGCAATGTATAACACTCAACTAGTACCAGAATTAGTATTATTGGGCTCGGGTGTTACAGAAGGAGAATTCGGTAATGCAGCAGAAGGAGAAGACGGTAATTTATTTCCATCAGAAGAAATGGAGGATATGGTAGAGACTGCCCTAAGTAAATCTATTCGTACCGAAGATGACATTCCTTCCGGTCAAGGACCGTGTGCGGATAAATATGAAAATTTCATGAATGATGCTAGAAAACCAATTTATGAGAATGCGAAGTATTCCACTCTCTCATGGTTCGTCCAACTTTTCCAGATTAAGTGCCTAAATGGATCGAGCAACAAGTCATTCACAATACTTCTTTCGTTCTTGAAAGATTCTATGCCCCTGGGAAATAACGTGCCCGACAGCTGGTACGGAGCCCACAAGATGATGTCTGATTTGGGTCTAAAGTGCGAGAAGATTCAAGCATGTCCTAAAATTTGCGTGTTGTACCGGAAAGAGAATTCAGATTTGAAAGAGTGTCCAACATGCGGAGAGGCCAGGTATAAGCCGAAAGATTCTGATAAGAAGCCTGATATACCTGTCAAGATAGCACGATACTTTCCCATAACACAGAGGCTACAGAGGCTTTTCAGGTGCAAGAAAACAGCCGAGGCAATGATTTGGCATCACCGTGCTCCTCCAAGTGAAGATGGAAAAATGGGCCATCCAAGAGATTCACCGGCATGGAAGGATTTCGATAGGAGGCACGCAATATTCAGTAGCGATCCTCGCAATGTCCGGCTCGGACTGGCTAGTGATGGCTTCTGCCCATTCAACTATATGGTTGGAAGTCACAGCACATGGCCCGTTGTAATGATAATTTATAATCTGTCGCCTTGGTTGGCTATGGACCAATCATACTTTATGATGCCTCTTCTTATCGACGGACCAAACTCACCGGGAAACAATATCGACGTGTATCTCCGACCTCTGATCGAGAAGTTGAAATCTTTGTCCATTGATGGTGTAGAGACATACGATACAAACACAAATACAACTTTCATACTGTGTGCGGCTTTAATGTGGACAATTAATGACTTTCCTGCGTATGGAATGCTATCAGGTTGGTCCGTACATGGTCACAAAGTATATCCTCATTGCCATCAACACACAATATCGAAATTCTTGAATTTTAGCAGGAAGGTTTATTATTGCGGCCATCGACGTTTACTGCCTCCAGACCACCCGTATAGGTTAGACACGGTTCACTTTGATGGTCATCAGGAGCTTCTTGGACCTCCATCCCCATTGTCCGGAGAGGACGTGACTGCTCAATGGGATGGTTACAATAATGTGACCTTCGGGATGGATCCGACGAAACAGGTCAAACCACCATTTTGGAACAAGTTAAGCATTTTCTTCGAGCTTTCGTACTGGTCAACAAATTTAGTGCGTCATTGTCTGGACGTCATGCATATAGAGAAGGGAGTATCAGAGCACATACTCAACTTGCTTCTTTGTAAAGACGGAAAATCAAAAGACAACCTGAATGCTCGGATGGATCTACAGGAGTGGGGAATAAGAAGTGAATTGCACCCTAGACCGGTAGCGGGTAAACCAGGCAAGTTTGTACCTCCCAATACCGCTTATCATATGTCACAACCGGAGAAGAAAAGATTCCTACAGGTGTTGCATGATTTGAAAGTTCCCACAGGTTTCTCAGGATTATTCAGTAAGAAAATAAAAATTGTGAAAGGCAAGATCGATGGGCTGAAAAGTCATGATCACCATGTTATCGTGGAGCACCTTCTTCCATTAGTCCTCAGGACTTCTCTCCCCGAATCGGTTGGTCTAGTAATCAACGACCTATGTTGTTTTTTCAGATAGTTGTGTGCTAAAACACTGGAGGTTGTGACGCTGGATAAACTAGAAAATTCTATTGTATTGATACTTTGTAAGTTTGAGCGTATTTTCCCACCGTCATTCTTCGATATCAAAATACACTTGACGGTTCATCTTGCAACTAAGGCTAAGTTAGCCGGACCGGTACAATATCGATAGATGTATCCCGTCGAGAGGTACGTGTAATTTTTCGTTTGGCGCAATTTTTAAAATTATTGTTGTCCTGTATGCCCGTATTTATTTATTCAACATATTTTCTTTAGGTACCTTTACACTCTTAAAAAGTATATACGCAATAAAAATCGACCAGAGGGTTCTATCATGCAATGTTATCTTCTTGATGAAGCAACCACATTTTGTTCCCGCTATCTGGACGAGAACATTGAGACGAGACTTAACCGGCCTCGAAGAATTCAAGACGGGCCATATGGTAAAGCCGATTATAAGAGGGTAGACACTATATTTATCAACAAGATATACCGGTTTATCTTGCTTAATTGCGCATGTCTTGAACAAATTAGAGAGTAAGTGTTTTTGGATTAATTGTTATATTTGTGTTTGTGTGTGTATGAAATGATATAATATTAATGTCACCATTATTTGTCGAAAACATAATTCATTTTAACGAGGTACGTGAGGGGCATCCTGATTGGAATGAAGAACGATTGGAAAAATATCATCAGGATAATTTTTGTGATTGGGTCACAGATCATGTAAGTTATTCGAATAACATTTTTATTGCTATTAGTTTTAATCTAAACTTGTATCGTTATGTATTTGTCGTAAAATTTGTTTTGTTAGATCCACGATCCGAACTTGTCTGCATCATTTGAGAGTGATTCAAGATGTTTAGCTCAATTTCCTAGTATGGAGGTTGCATATTACAAAGAATTTGGTGTCCTTGGATACAAATTCGAAATTAAGGACATAGAAACATCTAGAACCACTCAGAATAGTGGGATTGCGACGGTAGGATCGGACGGTGTGATTTATTATGGGTACTTAAATTGTATACTCGGCATCCACTATCCCGGACGATCAGAACCCTTTTATATATTCCAATGTACTTGGTACAATACACGAACCGATACAGATAAGGGGAGATGCAATCTTGGGACTTGGAAAGATGAATATGGATTGACCGGTATGAACACACTTCGATTTTACGGTCAGGAAGATCCGTTTATCTTTCTGAACCAAGCGTTCTAAGTATACTACTCACAGTGTTTGAAGCATCCGGGATGGAGTGTTTGTATGCCGTTGGAAACCCAGGGATGTCTACGATGTCCCAGAATTCGAAGACAGCGATGAGGATGAAGAAGAGAGAAGGCTTAGAGTGCTCCGACCGTCTGTTTCGAAGGACGGGTTGTCTTCGGCCGATCATGAAGTTACGTGGGTTAGAAATGACATCGACGATGAAATCCAAGTAGATATGTATAATGCGCCCACGAAACGAAAAAGATTATCAGTAATACATTTTACGATCTATACATATATAGTCAATACTTTTAATGATTGTCTAATGCGTCCACGAACCGTTTATTTAGATTTGATGATGATAAGGGGAGCAGCGAGGGGCGGCAGGAGCTCCAGCCGCGGCACCGGCAGAGGAAGAGGCAGAGGCAGAGGCAGAGCGGTTCTGCTGCCCGGAGAGCTGCGTAGGGAGCTTCAGAGGGCCGGTCTTGCACCTAGATCGGAGACCCCTTCGGATGCCTCCTTCCATGTGGACTTTGCCACACCTCCACGTATATTGCACGCATATCCATTTTGAATGTAATATTATAGATATTCATGCCTGTTTATGTCAAAATTACTTATATTGTCAATGTTTGATTGTCTAGTTGTTGGTGATGCGTCCACATCAGGGACAGAGGCCACTCCCGCTCCTCCAGGTATGTTTATATATCATATAGTGCATGCATATTGATTTAGAATGCTATATCATAAATATACACACATTCCTTTTGCTCTTACTTAGATAGTAATTTTTATTATTGTCTAGCTGTAGGTGGTGACACCACCGCATCTGTGGGTATGTTTATATATCCTATAGTGCATGCATATTGATTTAGAATGTTATATTATTGATCTACACATTCTTTTTGCAATTACTTATATAATCTATTTTTAATTGTCTAATTATAGGTGGTGCGTCCACATCTGACGCAGGGGCCACTCCTGCCACTTTCGTACCCTCCGCATCGTCTGTAGGTTGGTATGAATAAATATAAAATATTTATTCATTTTACATATCCTCTAAAGAATAAATATGAACTTCATGGAAATTTAGCGTCAATATTTATTTTCTAGTTGGAGGGAATGCGTCCGCATCCGGGACACCGGCTGTTCCTCACCGGAGGAACTATCGTCCCACTCGTGCTGCTGCCCGGGCCCAGGCTCGTGCTATAGTCACCGGAGGTATATATTGCACTTCAATTTTCGTTTAACCTTGATTTCTTAATACAACTTTGTCTTAATATTGATTGTCTTGATATTTCTTGCAGACGCAGGGCCTCCCCATCCCCAGAGGGGGACTCGAGGCCCGAATCAGTCCCATAGGCTGAGGCCTGACAGAGCTAGTGGGGAAGCAGCATTCCCCCTCTTTTTTACCCTTGATTATCACTATACCGGTCCTCATGCCGAGAGGTTCGGCCGGTATATGGGGGGTGAGAGCCGGCTCGTGAAGAACTATCCACTTCACGTTGAGTGGGGCGACCAGCACTGGCGCTCATTCGGCCTCTTCTTTGATCAGGCTCGGGTATTAATATATATTTTCATTTGATTTATCCAATATATTTATTATTAACACTTTCAATCTAATAACAATGTTTTTTTTTTTGTATTTTCAAGTGGATTACGATTTTCATCCTGTACCCGACCCTGATCACCCTGGGAGGGTGCTCGACCTTCATGCTCTGTACAATGGCTTGATGAAGAACATGCAGACCAAGGTCCGATACAATAGGAATGAGCTGAAGGCCGACTGCTACTCCCTGTGGATGGCGACCCCCAAGGGAGAGAGAGCGGCCCTCCTATCTACTCCGGCCTTTGTGAGAGTCGACGTAGAGACATGGCCTCTATTGTGCGAATATTTTGACTCTCGACGCAAACAGGTATGTATTTTATAAGTAATTCATTGTTTAGTATATAATTTTATTTTTTGTGTTCCTTAATTAGAAAACTAAATGTGAATGTGTTGTGCAGAAACAGGCCGCTCAAAATATAGATAATAGGAAGTCGGCGAAGAGGGGTCGCTCCACTTATACAGGTGGCTCGAGGAATATTACTCGAGCCATGGAGTTATCGGTAAATTACAATAGACCGGCCTTTGTGATATAATGCAATATTAAGAGTTATTTTCTAATATATCTAATATTAAGAGTTATTTTCTAATATTGTAGACAGCTCAGACCCTGCCTCAAGGTGGTACACCGAGCGTGCTGTCCGCATATCTTGCCGTCCACGGCACCTCGACAGATCCCGCCACGGGCGAGCTTCGATACCCCGACGTCGCTACGCAGGAGTATTGCGTAAGTGTTAATATTTATTCAACCCCTATTTGAAATTTTAGTTTTGGAAGGTTCAAATTTAAATGATATACTTATATTTTACTGGTTAATGTGGGTGTAGGAGCGGGTGGTTGAGCAGGCCGAGGCATCGGGGATCGATTTTACCGGATAGAGCGATCCGAGGCTGCTGACCCCAGTCCTGGACGCCGCACAAGGAGGGCACCACGGAGGTTGGGAGAGAGGCCGGGGACTGGGCCCTAGCAGGGCCCATATGAGGTCGGACTCCACCCCGGCGGTTACTTCCTCCGTCTCCAGTGAGCGACGTGTCCAGCAGGAACTGGAGAGCTTGAAGGCCACCGTTCAGGAGTTGAAGGAGATGCTGGTATGTATACTACTTAATAGTAAAATATCATGTCATATTATAGATATCAACATATCCAATATTAGTACGTAGCCTGAGCTTATTTGGTTGTAGACTTAGCTTTGATTAATCATACATACATATCTAATTAAAATAAACTACGGTTCTCCAAACTAGATATCCAAATTGGGTTTCGAAATAACTTGATAATGATACGAATTCGAATAATACACAGTTCTTACTCGCTTATTACACATGTTAGGTCCAGACGCGACAGGGTACATCGGCCGAGCCTCCACATGCATCTCCTTCGGCTGCGGCTTCGCAAGCCACTACATCGACTGCGGTTCCGCAGACAGCTCCTATAGCTCTACCACCCGCTCAGACTCCCGCAGCCGCGGCTCTGCAAGCCACTACCTCGACGGCGGCTGCGCAGACCACATCGCCAGCTCCACAGCCCGCTCAGACTCCCGCACGCTCCACATTGCATGATTTATTGACCGAGGAGCAAGCGCGCCAGATTCTGGCGTTGATCAGAGGTGGAGCTGGACCGAGCTAGGGTAGCATTTTGATTCTTATATTTTAAACATGTATTTATTTATATGATACATATTATACTACATTTTGGACGATATTGATATTGGTGGTGTTTGCGTGTTTATATTGATATCATATTCTGCTTTTTGGTTTCTTTTGTATATTATGCGTGAGATGTGATTATGAATACTGCGATATATGTTCTGCGTAATGATTAATTTTATATATGATCGATGTATATATTATTGTGCACAGAGCGAGAAAAAACTAGGCAGCCCTTTTTTTTAAAAAACCCTGATAATATGTATCTACGGATTTCTCCGTAGGACCCTTCATTGCCCCTACGGATTAATCCGTAGGGCCCAACTATGTACCTACAGATATATCCGTAGGGACAAAATATCAGG
This sequence comes from Agapanthus africanus, assembly GCA_030015575.1. Taxonomy (NCBI): domain Eukaryota; kingdom Viridiplantae; phylum Streptophyta; class Magnoliopsida; order Asparagales; family Amaryllidaceae; genus Agapanthus; species Agapanthus africanus. Next base: position 245,647 of record JASDDO010000174.1, read on the forward strand.
ATACCTGATATTTTGCCCCTATGATCTCAGTATCAGGGGTTAAGTTTGCCCCTACGGATATATCCGTAGGGGCACACAAATGCCCCTACACAATTATCCGTAGGGGCAAAATATCAGGAATCCTGATATTTTGCCCCTACGGATATATACCGACGCACTTATCCGTAGGGGCCACTAGTTGGCCCTATGGATTATTCCGTAGGTATACCTAATCTATTTTATAAAACCGTAAATAAAATAAATTTTTTGCCCCTACGGCCTATTCCGTAGGGCAAACTGGACCTACACATAACTCTGTAGGGGAAAATTTTAGTCCGTAGGGGCAAGTTCAAGACTTCGACTTGCACCTACGGCGTTTGTACCTACAGGGTGTTTTCTTGTCCCTACGGATATATCCGTAGGGGCAGTGGTTTGCTCCTACGGATAAATCCGTAGGGACAACCCTTATTTGTAATAGTGTGGGGTTGCTAAAAGGAGAAGGCTTTTCAATTGAACGACCACTAAGTTTGAAATCAAATCGATGATTATACTTGATGGATTCGAGAGAGATGAAGGAAACATTGAGGAAGTAGCATGCCGTGTTGGGGGCGAAGGAGATGACGATTGTATTTAGTTAATGGTTAGATTTTAAGGGTTGTTTTTAAAAATATTGTTTTTTAATGGTTGTTTTTCAAAATTTAAGATTTTTAGTGGTTGTATATGAAAGAAACATTGTTTTTTTTGTTTCGTTATAAGTGCATATTTATAATATTAATGCTAATTTTTGTATTATCGATACAAATTTAAGTTTTGATTCCTAATAACCGTCATTAAGTGAAGTTAATATATTAGGTCAGTGTAGGAATTTATAATTAAATGAAGTTAATATAGCAATTTCGTATTAACCATATTATAACTTTATAGATTTCCAAAGTTTTCTTAATAGGAAAGTAAAACAAAAAATGGACACTTAAAATGAAACAGAGGTAGTGGAATTTTGAAAGAAACAGAAATTTTCACGGTTTTCATATGTATAGCATGCAGAATATTGAGAAAACGGCAAAAAAAACCATTCTATTTAAGATTTTTGAAAATTTTGAGATTTTTTTTTGTTATAGCATACATAATATAGAGAAAAATGAAAAAAAAAGGGGGATATTTTGAGATTTTTTAAAAATTTGCGATTATCTTTTGCTATAGCATATAAAAACAGAAAGAAATATACAAAATTGTGGCTTCTGAAATTTTAACGATTTTCATGTGATATATAGCAAACTAAAATATTGAAAAACCAAAAAAATAGAAAATTCTTAAGACTTTTGAAGATTTCTCGATTTTCATATGCTGTATGCAAAATATTGAAAAATAAAAAATACAGAAAATATTGAGATTTTTAGAATTTTTGTGATTTTTAAGTGCTAACGTACAAAATATTAAAAATTTAAAGAAAACAAAAAAGTTTGGAATTTTTTAAAATATCATGATTTTCTTGTATTTCCAAATTTCCCGGTCATCCGGAGTCTCAATTACTCCGACTGGATTTGTTTGTTCTGTTAGGCTTTTGGTAGCATTTGGAGACCTTTTGTTTTTTGCTTCAAATGTTTTTTTCTACTTGATACCAAAAGTTCTTCAAAAGTATGAGCAAGTAAAATATTGGAAAAATGAATAAAACAGAAAATTATAAGATTTTTTAAATTTCATGATTTTTTGTACTATATACAGCATGCAAAATAACGAAAAAAGAAGAAAGAAAAAGGATCTTCCTCATATTTTCAAAAATTTTGAAATTACTATATGGTTATGCAAAATATTGAAAAAGTCAAAAGAAAACAGAAATTATTTGAGATTTCTGAAAGTTTTGCAATTTTCGATCGTTATAGCAAACAAAATATTGAAAAAAGAAAAACGAATTTTTTACGATTGTTGAAAATATTGCAACTTTCATGCTTTATATAAGAAACAAAATTTAAAAAACCAAACAAAACGATCACAGATTCCATGTTCTATATGCATACCGAAAATTGTGAAGCAGAAGAAAACAAAAAAATTTGATTTTCCTTTCAAAATTTAGCGATTTTCACGTGATATAAGGAGCAAAATTTTGAAAAAAGAACGATAGTTTTGAAAAGTTTGCAATTTTTTTGTGCTATAGCAACCATTGAAAAAACGAGTAAAAAGTTTGAAGGTTTATGAAAATTTTGTGACTTTCATGTCCAACCATAAAAAATATTTAAAATTTGAAAAACAGAAAAATTTCATGTGCTATAAAATTCAAAATATTGAAAATTTGAAAGAAACGGAAAAAAATTGGATTTTTGAAAATCTCACGATTTTTGTGTGTTGTAGAAAATTAGCAAGTAAAATATTCTAAAACAACCGTAATGCACAGAAAATTTTGAGAGTATTGAAAATTTCATGATTTTATACAAAATATTGAAAGCCCGAACAAAACTGAAATTTTTTGAAAAATTCATGATTTTCAAGTGTTATATAGCAGGCAACATATTGAAAAATCGAATATTACAGAAAATTTTAAGATTTTTGAAAATTAAATAAAATATTTAAAATTTGAGGGAAATTTTTTGGGGATTTTTAAAGATATCATGATTTTCACATGCTACAAAATATTGAAAATCTAAATAAATATTTTGATATTATTGAAAATTTAGCGATTTTCGTGTGATACCAAGCAAAATATTTTAAAAACGAAGAAAACAAAAAAGTTTGAATTTTTGAAAATTACGCAATTTACAGTAGCGTGCAAAATACTGTAAATTTGAAAATTACACAATTTATGTATGTTTGTTGGCTCTAAAAATTGGATATGAGAACGAGAAATTGAAGCTAAAATTTAAAAGTTAAGGGTTCTTGAATGTAAAATATCAAAGAATTTTGAGAATATTGTTGGGTTTTAGGATTTAGGATTCGAAAATTATTGTTAAGTTATGGTTTTTGGGATGAAAGTTTTATGTGAGAGAAGATGGTTTGAACAATGTTGATAGGTTTCTATGGTTTGGATTTGGAAGATAAGTAATTAAAAAATTTGAAGAATTTTTTGGTCTAGGGTTAAATAGGACTTGAAGAATTTTTGGGGTTTAAGGTTTCTTAGATGAAAGATGGTAGAATTTTGATTGCGTATAGGGTTTATAATGTTATATCAGAATTTGTGAATTTAGGGTTTTGAATGTAGAAAATGATAAAATTTAAAGGATAATAATGGGTTTTAGGGTTATGGATGTGGAATTTAAGGGTTTTAGGGTTTTGGATGTTGAAGATAAAGTTATAATAAAAATTCTGAATTTTAATAAGATTCTCGAATATTAAATACTATTTTAGTGAATGGAACACATTTTGATAGGATTTAAAAAGTAACTTAAAAGGTTAGGAGGTATCAGATAAATAATGACTTTGACAGAAGATATAGGTAAAATTGTAGTTTGGGACGGGCTAAAAATACCCTTAAATATTCAAGCGAAAGGTATTTTGGGAATCAATTAAAGTTGAGGAGGGCAGAGCCAAAGATGAGAAGTATTTCCTGCCGTTGGGCAGAAGTTGAGGGTGTTTTCCATTTAGCCATTTAAATATTGAGCTATGAAAATATACTTCTAGAGATATCTTTAAAAAAATTTAAAGATTAGGCTTGGATGTTGGTGTCCATAGCAGGGGGAAGTTTGAAGTTTGAATTAAGGCTAAACTAGAGGAAATAGCACAAACTATTTCCCCATTACCTAAAATACTCCTAACTTTTGAAAACCAATGAACAATAGGTTAGTTGATATGGCACTTTCCCTCCCTGCAAAGTGCGGGGTGCGATCCCCACGAGGAGAAGTGGCCACAATTTCGGGGAAAATTCATCGGTTTACTGGGTGTGTGTGTGTTGTGTGCTTGTGTGTGTTGTGGACATGGGTATGTTGTATGCTTGTGGTTAAGGGCATTTTGGAATTTTTATGGAGAAGTGTCAACAATTTTCAAGGCAAATTCATGGTTTTGCTGGGTTCGATCCCCTGCGTTTTATTTTAATCACAAATTGCCCTTCATTTAAATTTTTAATTAAATAATTTTTTTTCTATCTTTGTAATTTCATATAATATTTTAATGAAAAGCACTTTGGAAATATATTGAAGTTGAAAGAGACGAGGTTATGATTCTAGAAAGTTAGGGGTATTTCCTGTGATTGAAACAAAAGTTAGAGATATTTCTTGCAAATAGTTAAATATGTTGATGATGATATGAATATTGAATACTTTAACAGCTAAAAGTGTAAGCTTTTCTCATTTTGTGAAGTCTTCTATTAAAAAGGAGAGAATCGATTGATCAATTGATGGCATGAGTTACCATCTCTAAAGTTTGTGTTATAAAAGTTGAGATTGATAATAACTGAGGGGCATCTCAACATGTTAACAAGAGCAGCTTGGATTAGATAAATTGTGCTTAGAAAAGTAAATACTTAACGATAATCGCTTGAATATCCCATATTCATGAGAAATTGGTATGCAATGCATGTTTGGTTAGCAACAAAATGTAATTGCAACATTTGTTGTATGCAGCATTTGTTTTTAAAAAAAATGGCCCAAATCTATTATTTGGCTGTCTTCAAGTTTTATAACTGAATTTCCAAATATATACAATTTTGTGTTTGGTTGAACAAAAAACTGAATGGCATGCGACATGTGGTGCAAATTTACATACATATAAAATGCTTATGTGACACCCCATAATGATAATAATTATTATGCTCATCAATCCCAAAGTCACAACTTTTGTTACAACCAAACAGAGTGCGACAAAAATTGCAAGAATTCGATCCTTCTTGCATCTCTATTTCCAACTCAATACACTATAGGAAAATGGGTTGATTGTCATAGAATTTCGCGTTCCACTTGTTCTATTTGTTCTACTTACCGCAATCAAGACGGTATCGCTTTGCAGCTAGCCAGTTGATCACGGGTCGTCCGCAGGGAGATGGTTGTATGCCTGTTCTTATCTTAGACGAGTCATTCAAGAATGTATATGTTTATGTTCAATTCTATCCTACGTGTTCGTATTTATGTTTAAGTAAACTTATTAGGGTTAAGGTTGGTTAGTAGAGTTAAGATTAGTCTTCTGCTTTTCATTACCATTTATAAAATGATGTTGGGATAATAGAAAGTAACGGGAATTAGGAGGACATAAGAATGGGATTTGCGAGTTTAAGCAAGCTTTCTAACGCTAAATCCATTCCTAATGCCCCTTTTCCTTCCGCTACGTGCGTTTATTTCCAACCCTAGGTCAAACACCCACAACCATGTATCCAATTAAGTCACAACTACATATCATGTTGTAGTGCACCCAAAGGACTTCTCGACTTAGGTCGCGGCTATATGTCACGTATAGCGCGCCTAAGTGAGGGGGTTGTGTTTGTTTGGTCTAAATTCGTTTTAGAATGTTTGGCAAAGAAAAACATAAAGGATTTTTCCGTCTCTCATACTAGCCTTCCTTAGCCCCTGACAAGAGTGGAATTATTCACACATTTCAAAGGAAAACAAAACAAGAAAGAAAGAAAGGGAAAAATACAGTTTTACAAAATAGTAACGAGCTAATTATTTGGGCCCTCACCTAAGCAAGGGACTCCTTAGAGTATCATGGCGTGAGAAAAATACGGATAAGAAGAAAAGAAAAGTAGCAACAAATAACAACAACTACTTAGCAACAACAAATAAAATTACACTATGAATTAAAATTACAATACAAGAAATAAAAATACAAGATAATAAAAACCAAGCTCATCTTCATTGATCTTCCACTCAAGAGCTCTCACTACAATTTCATGGAGGAAAGATGAAGAAGAAGAAGATACAAATAAACTACACTAAAATCTAATGAAGAAAAAGACATCTTGGCTTGGCAACAAACTGGAGTATTTATAGGCAGAGGACTGAAACCTTAGACCCATATTTCTATCTTTAATAAAATTACCCAACTACCCCCAAAAGACGGTCAAATGATGAAATGATTCGAGTGTTTTAGTGTGTAGTTTAACCGCAATCAGAACGGTGTCGCGCATAGCTAGACCGAGGTGAGTATGGGTCGTCCTCAGGGAAACGTGGAACCTTTCATTCTTACTTTAGGCGTGTTGATTAGGAAGGGAGAATAAAGAATGAAGAAGAATGGTTGTGGGATCTAGATCTACGTTAACACGGATGCATAATATAGATCTAGATTAACTACGGAGGTAAGTTTAATATTAAAAGAGGGCTTGTAGGGTTCATTGGGATTTAGTAGTTATGAATGATTAATTAAAAATTACCATTTTTATCCTTTAATAGATTTAAAACTAGAACGACAGTGATGCATGTAGATTAGGGTTTCTGGAAGGAAAAGGGTTTCCACTCTTAACCCCTCTCTCGACATGGAACTCCGTTCATATCTAGCCTTTACCAAAACAATTGTTAATCTAATCTCTAATCGTGGTCGCAATTATCAATGAATTGATAGTGCGCCCAATTAGCATGTTAACCATTCTTTTGATAAAGTTTATAAACTTTATAGGACTTAAAAAGAGTTGAAGGATCATCATCATCCATTAACCTACCATAATCCCATGAACCCTAACAAGCGAAAAATTACTCGCGCATGTTGGGAGAAGAAAAGATGGAGAGAGAAATCATATTAAAACTACAAAGAGATAGAATAAGAAAACCACTAGCTTCATTAATCAACAAAAATCATTTACACTTTGTTCCCTTAGAAAATGATTACAAAATCCTAGTTTGCTTCTCGATCTCTTCTAAGGAGGTAGATGAACCGTTGATGATCAGCCTGGATGCGTGAGCCTGTCGTAGACTTCGTGATCTCTTCAGCTTGGTAATTTTTCCAAGAGGCTCTCGGTCCTTATTTATAGTCCCAGAGCCAGAACCCTAGTTTTCTAATTTGGAAACCAGTGGTTAAGATCCTAACAGAGAAAATCCCAACTCCTAACCCGTCTAAAACGCGGCGGAACCGCGGCCAATAGGTGGGTTTGGCCGCGGTTCCGCGGCCAAGTAGGGGGATCGTCATATTGTTTTTCTGGGGCTTTATCTTGATGACACGTGGTGATCTTTTCACATCTCTGGAAACTAAAAATCTTCTCTTCGTCACTGCCAGAATTGATTTCTTTAGTTTACTTTCTTAATTATGCAGGTTTGTTTCGCCAACTTTGATTTCCTTGATTTCAGTCCTGAAAATTCTGCACAATAACTCAACAAATAATATTAGTTTGTTTTATGGAGATATTAACTTAACCATTAAGAATTGGTCAATGGCTTTTAATAAGGTAAGCATATTTAGATGGGCCAAATGTCACATGGATATTTATGCTTACTTTTTCCTACATAATGTTAATTATAATATATAAACACATGAAAATAGTATTTTTACAGATAAACCTTCATATGTGTCATATATTATAATAAACACCTTTTATTATATAGAAATAATAGGAAAAATGTCATATTAAATGTGCAGTTTTATCAACTGAACAAATACCCCCAAACTTATCTTTGATCGTCCCGAGCAAATAAGTTTATTCAAGAGAAGGAGAAAAAGAAAGAAGAAAGCTAAGCACGCTTTCGTAGGCAACACGATTGCACCGAGCACGTGCAACAAGCCGTTAAACCCCTAGGTGTCCCTAGTGGGAGGAGTGTTGTCTCCTGAGGGTTTTCAGCGGATTACACCCACAAAATACTATAATAAAAGAAAGATAGTGAAAGTTATGTATAAAGATAAGAACTATAAAAGAAAGAACTTGAAAATAAGAGTTTTCAACTACACCAGTTTTTCAGTTGCTATGAGCCCTATCTTAATGGTCGTGAAAAAATGTTAGAAATCACATCATCCCTCAATAAAACATTGCCTTTAGTTTTCCTCCCTATCTTTCCTCCAAACATTGATCATATACCCCTACGTGTGTGAACTGGACATCCCTATACTTGGAGAATTTAATTCAAGCAATCATACTCTTGTCCATCTACCTTAGTACTTTTTAATCGATATTTATATGGAATATGCTCACACATTTTTCATGCGACCGTTAATACTTCTTGAGGTACTAACCGACCGATTACTCATGTGCTTGCTAATTAGGTGCTTTTCCTCGTCTTGCAACACCTAAGGCTTAGCAGTGGCTCCCAAACCAGTTGGTCTAAGGCACTAGGTGATAAAGCACCCTCGCTATATTTTTTTATTGCTGCCTCGGTTATAACAAAACCACTGTTCATTTTTCTTTTCACAATTTTATCTTTTATTCTCCACTTTTACTTTCTTCATACTTTGGTTTTTAGACAAGAGCATTTCAAGGTATCCTCTACTATCCCGAGTTTCAAGATGTGTGTAAGTGCGTATAGTAGAGTATCAACGTTCAAATGTTTGGCTTTCAGAATAGGAACTATTTTGCAGGTTTATTTTTATCCTCAGATTAGTAATTTCCTTCATCTTACTAACCCTTAGAACAATAGCTCATAACTACTTATTACTAGTTTTATTTATGAAAACATCTAACTTTCTTGTTTTTCTTAAACTATTCCTATCTTTCAAATATAAATTTTCACTTTCTACTCTTTTATTATCAAATTTTTTTTTTGTGCTTATATATAGTATAATGCAAAGTAATGCGTAAATAAGCACAAAGCTCCCCCAAACCTGTTTACAGCAGTGTCCTCACTGTTGTCATCTTTTTAAATCTCAAAAACTGTAGACTTGGAAGGAAAAGTTAGTAACGAGGACATGAAATAGTGAAAGTAAAATTTTCCCCCAAACTTATTTTTGGCTCACAATTTTGTAAAAATCATTTTCTTTCAAGAGCCAAAATATCCCCCCCCCCAAACTTGAGTAAAATAGTTTTAAGCAATTAAAATCATTGGGGGGGTTAAAGTTATTGGTCAAAGTAAAGCCTTACAAAGACCAAAAGTCAACACCAACCATTCAAAAAATTTATCAATGTAACGTATAGGTCGGTGGAAGAACATGTTATATAAAGCCAAGAAGAAGTAGGGAAGAGATAAGTGGTGGTATAGAAAGGGTTTGCGTGAACGTGAATGTGAGGAGATAAGAGGTGATGATAGATTACTCGCATTCTCAGTCTTGATAAGAAGAAGATGTGGCGGTTCAACTTCTTTGGGTTGGGGTTGATTCATCACAACGCCCATGTCTTCTAAGAATGCGAGTTCTTCAGCGAAGATTTCTTCAAAGCTTTCATCGATATCCCGAATAATAATCTCATCGGAAAGAATGGGATGATACTCGGACTCCATAAAAGGTTCACATTGAGCGTTAGATGTTGACCCGGACAACAACGTAATAGCGGAGTCGAGATCAGTATCGTGAAGCTCTTCAATTTCGCTGCTGTCGGAATCTATTGTTTCGACAGAACACACATGAGCATAGGGTTCGGAGGGTTCACTTCCCAACTTGTAAATGTTAAGCTCAATTGACATCTTCCCGAAAGATAGGTTCATAGAGTCATTACGGCAATTGATTACAGCGTTGGAAGTCGCAAGAAAAGGTCGACCTAAAATCACCGGAATTTGGTTTCGTGGGTTTGCTACAGGTTGTGTATCTATAACGATAAAGTCCACAGGAAATATAAATTCCCTGACTTTGATTAATGTAAGTCCACGGTAGCGCCCCGGCCATCTAATAGACGCCAAATGCAGAACAAAAACTTTTTATAAACTGGCGCTATCGTGTACCGTAACCCGGATCTGCCATTAAAGTTAAACTAACAAACTAGAAAGTGGGTAGAAACGTTATACTGAATGATCCGAGTCATTTGGTCTTCAACCATTATCCCACGCTTGTTGCGGCTGCTCCGATCTCCTCGATCTCTAGTCTTGTCGTCCAGGTGGCACCACGTCGACGGATCTTTAAACGAGTTCCCGCCTCTGAACCGAGGCAACTCGATCGTCAAGTTTGCTAAAAGAGACGACCAAGATGAAGTAGAGAATGAGTAGAACACTTTGTCTCATTACGTCCAATGCTATGGACGAACGGTTAATGAAGTTGCCTTTTAGATCGGGTGATGGAATGAAATGAGCTATGAAATTTCCATACACCTTAAACTTTGTAATCTTTTTCCAAAAATCAAATCACCCACCCACAAAGAAGTGGCCGGCCAATATAAAAGAGAGGAGGGAGGTGAGTGTAGGAGTATCAAGTGGTGACATTAAGCATTCATCCTTATCATAACCATTAAAGAAAGAATGAATCATCAAAAGACATAAAGTGTAAAAGCATGAATCATGAAGCCTTGTCATCAACTCATTAATGCAATAGAATGAGTCACTAACCTAGTCACAAATCATGAAGCTTCCACACACAATGACTCACCCAAAGAAGAAAAGATAAATCCGCATTTAACCGAATGTCAAATACGGCTGATAGAAAACTGGAAACTGGCAACTTCCAAAAGCGATCCTGAAACGAATTTCAGGATAACCCCGTATCAGTATAAACATACCCGCATTTGTATTACGACCGAATACAAATGCAACTGAGACAAAGATATTATATCTACACAGTATAATACTGGGTTCCGGCTTAAACCAAAGCCTACCAGTATTATCTGCCCGAAAACTGACACGTGCGAAAACGCACGTGCATTTTCCGAACCTTGCCATAAACCCATACGGCCTCTACAACGTTTCGCCCGTACTTGGGAAAGTGTCTGTGGGGGACTCTAATGACTCATCAACACACTGGCACTGGGTATAACCTCTAGCATGTCAGAGGTACAAGCTGCACGCAACGTTTTGCCTATGTATTGATTGGATGGGAAGCTGACGAGCGAACTCATCCATAAACCCTACTGAGCCTGACAGTGACAATGTATATACAGTCCGGTCTGTTCGTCTAAAGAGTATCGCATATCGAGTCTAGGGGGTAGATAAAGTCAGACCCCTAATAACGCGATAAATCGTGTCCGCATGAAGCCCATCACCATCTGAGAATCTACTGATCCGAATCAGTAATTCTCCACTATCTCGGCCGAGGGTTTCTAGTGATGGCCACCCGTGCACTGTGCGACATCAACCCCCAATACCGGGAGAGACGAATCCCCGAGATCCTCTCACTGCCTCCATGTGGCTCGGGACTGTACCCAACTAAAACCTGTTTGCACAACTCCTTTGAGCGTGGTAGGGTTGTAATCTAAGCACAGTGGGAACTCACACGAGACAAATGACGATCTCAGTTCGACAAACTAACCTGTACACATGTCACCAGGGAACTGCTATCTGACGATATGTATAATACCAACTAGCATGTTCCCGACGAGTCATGTCCGGTGTACTCATAACCCAATGAGCACCTGCATACATCTTAGGTGAACCAACTGACACCAATGGCTTGTGAGACCGGCCATTGCCCCTCGTCGGGGTCTCGACTGTATACACTAGTCTACTCTGGAGTATAGATGCCCTGTCTCGAAACTCCCACGACTAGGGACACTTTAAGGATGTGCTTACAGACCCCAGCTCCCACGTATATGATCGCCATCATATGCTGGTAGTCAAGCAAGAATCCTATAGGCTCTATCAACATGCAATAGCAAACTTAAGCATGTATACGATGATAAAGACAAACCAGATAGCATACTATCATCTTGAGTAAGACTGTCATATCGGTATAGGTCCTTCCTCAATCATTGCAATCACGTACCTGCGATCCAATAATTGACTTTGAGGGCACTATCTCCAACAATTAACACATCCTCTAGCTCATCCCTAGGTTGGGTGATAGATCGATCGGCCATCTGAAGAGTGCAATGCGCCGGTTTTAACTCTCCGATCCCTAATTGCTCATAAACAGAATACGGAAGCAAGTTAACACTAGCACCTAAATCGAGTAGAGCACGATTGATATTTTTACCCCCAATAGAAATAGAAACTGTAGGACTTCCGGGGTCCTTTCGTTTCTTGGGTAGTTGTTGTGTAAAAGCAGTGTTCACATTACTCGCAAGGAAAACTTTTTTAGGTACTTGAACTTTTCTCTTCCTAGTGCACAAGTCATTTAGGATTTTCGCATAAGACGAAACTTGTTGAATAGCATCTAGGAGAGGAATTTTTATGTTAACTTGCTTAAAAATTTCCACAATTTTCTCCATTTGTGGACTTGGTCTGTTGCCCCTTAACCTGTTTGGATAAGGTGCTTTATCAATAAGGTTTGGGTCCAACATTGGAGAGGATTGTGGAGATGGAATGGATCCTAAAATTGGAGTGGGGATCGTTTTAGATAGATTCGAGAAAGTGGGATGAGGGTTTGAGCCTTGTGGGAAGCGTAGAATAGGCTCGGAATTAGGTGGGAGACTAGACGAATTAGGGGAAGAAGTAGAAGCCGGGGTATCATTGGTATCACTAACATCATCAACTTGCTCACCCACTCGGTTTTCCAGCACTCTCCCCGATCTCAACGTAGTAACGGCACTCACATTATGATGTTGTGAGTGGCCAGGATTCGGTAGGGGTTGAGATGGGAGTTTCCCTTTTACTCTCGCACTCATCGCGGCGTTCAGCTGTGCAATTTGGTTTTCTATTGATTTAATACTCTCACTGTGGGGGGCTGAGTCTTTCTTTATGGTATCAATAGAAGACCTCATATCAGCCGACATTTGAATGGAATGTTTCATAAACAAATCCAAAGTTTGTGCGAGTGAAGAGTTATCAGTACCGGCCAATTGCGGTGCAGTAATGTTGGCCGGATTTTGAAAATTTTGTGATTGAAAGGGGTGCTGACTTTGTGGTTGTGGTTGCTGTTGCTGTAGAGGAGGTCTTTGATAATTGCCTTGGAACTGGTTTTGATTTTGATTTTGGTTTTGGTTCCAAGCAAACTTAGGATGATTCCTCTATCCCTGATTGTATGTGGAAGAATAAGGATCGTTTCTAGGTCGCTGCTGAAAAGCAGCATTAGTTTGCTCGTGACCTTAAAATGGTGCATTCATAGGACATTCTTCCGTCAAGTGTGAAGGATCTAAACAGCAACCACACATGGTCTTGAGAAGCGTTACCTGATTTAGGGAGATTGATGAGAATTTGTTCTCAATAGCGTCGAGTTTCTTTTGCATCACTGTCATTTCGGCTTTTACTGTGATGGAAACATCGAGCTGATGAATACCTCCCCTAAATGAAGGCGGTCTTACGCTTTCCCACTGCAAAGTGTTTTCAGCGAGGTCTTTCAGATATTTCCAAGCTTCATCATCATCTTTAGACATGAAATTGCATTAACAATTTGTTTCAAGCATCTGCTTTGTCGCTGGATTAATGCCCTCATATATAATTCGGCACAAATCCCATCTATGTATTCCATGATGAGGACATTGGACAAGCAGATCCTTGAAACGTTCAAAGTACTTCCAAAATGGTTCATTGGGAAGCTGGGTAAACTGGTTGATCTCGCTCCTAACACGGGCGGTCTTATGGTTTGGGTAAAACTTCTTAAGAAATGCTATTACGAATTCATCCCAATTAGTGATAGAGTGTGCGGAAGTATTATAAAGCCATTTTTCTGCCAAGTCGTAAAGAGTGAATGAGAGAAGACGCAAGCGCATAGCATCCACAGTCAGTCGTGAAGTACCCATCATTGCGCATACGTTTTCGAATTTAGTGATGAAAACGTATGCGTCTTCAGACTCAAGCCCGTGAAATTTGGGCAACAGATTGATGTAGTGGGGTTTAATTTCAAAATTATCCCCGTTGGCTGGTGGAATAGATAAGCAAGTGGGAAGTGGACCACGGATAAGATAGCATCTCTCTTGGAGAGAGATGCGCGGTGGATTCTGCTCACCTACGGGCGGTGGCAGCGTGATGTTATAATTTGATGGAGTACCGTCCATCTCGGTCGATGTGGAGGGTGGTGGGGAAAAAGAAGATGAAGAAGTACCGACTTCGGAGTCGATAGCAGGAACGCGGACAAGACGGGAACTAGAATCCCGTGTCTAACCAAGGATGCAGTAAGCGGGTTTAGCGCAAGTGGCAGCGTGTGTGTGATTTAAAATTGGTTTTTTTTTAAAAAGTGGGACTTAAGACAAATTACTCAAAAATGCACAAACATCCCTAAGGTTACCTAGATCAAGTCTCTAGACAGCTCCTAGACTTCCAAAGGACAAGCCGCCGGATCAATCCTCTACCACCTCTTTACTATCCTTGCGGCCAGATAAGTGTCAGGTAAGTGGGAGGTATCCGCTATACGAATAACCAAAAATAGCGGGCCTTAATTAAATAACCACTTGCCTTAAACACACTTTTCTAGACACCACAAAAGTAATGCGGATAAGCGATAAATTACCAACGACCTTCCTCTATCCTTATTGAGCGTGACAGTCCTTAGAGTCTTGTCTAGATATTTTTTAAATTAATGTAAGGTTGATGCAGATGCTCGGTTTGTGATTTATGGGGCATAGGAAGGGTGATAAAATCCCTACCTAATCTGAATTTTGGTCTTGCCCCTTAAAAATCCGTATTAAAATATGAATTAACAAACCAATTACAAAACTTTGCAAAAAGATTTTTGAGCGGCAAAATTTTGCAAAGAATCCTGCAGAAAAGATATTTTATTGGATTTCAGAAGAGAGAGAAAGAGTTGAGAAATTTACCAGAGGAGTTTGGAACCCTAATTCTCCAATTCAGTCGCGCTTCCGCCGCAAATGTGCCTTATTGCCGCGCTTCCGCCGCCGAATTGGGAGATCAGGTGGAGATTTTTGCTACGTGACCTCCTGTACTCCTCTGGATCTTGATGAATGTCTCTGGATCTCTGTTTACTCAATTCTGTGACTCCAGATTCCCTCGCAAAATTCACACAATAATCGTTAAATATACAATTTGCAGTTTTGTTTAAATTATGATATAGATCTAATAAGAATTCAACACAAATAGTAAGAATAAAAAATTACACACGTATCCCCTACAACGGCGCCATTTAATTCGAGTGTTTTAGTGTGTAGTTTAACCGCAATCAGAACGGTGTCGCGCGTAGCTAGACCGAGGTGAGTACGGGTCGTTCTCAGGGAAATGTGGAACCTTTCATTCTTACTTTAGGCGTGTTGATTAGGAAGGGAAAATAAAGAATGGTGAAGAATGGTTGTAGGATCTAGATCTACGTTAACACGGATGCATAATATAGATCTAGATTAACTACGGAGGTAAGTTTAATATTAAAAGGGGGCTTGTAGGGTTCATTGGGATTTAGTAGTTATGGATGATTAATTAAAAATTACTCTTTTCATCCTTTAATAGATTTAAAACTAGAATGACAGTGATGCATGTAGATTAGGGTTTCTGGAGGGAAAAGGGTTCCCACTCTTAACCCCTATCTCGACATGGAACTCCGTTCATATCTAGCCTTTACCAAAACAATTGTTAATCTAATCTCTAATCGTGGTCGCGATTATCAATGAATTGATAGTGCGCCCAATTAGGATGTTAACTATTCTTTTGATAAAGTTTATAAACTTTATAGGATTTAAAAAGAGTTGAAGGATCATCATCATCCATTAACCTTCCATAATCCCATGAACCCTAACAAGCGAAAAATTACTCGCGCATGTTGGGAGAAGAAAAGATGGAGAGAGAAATCATATTAAAACTACAAAGAGATAGAATAAGAAAACTACTACATTTATTAATCAACAAAAATCATTTACACTTTGTTCCCTTGTAAAATGATTACAAAATCCTAGTTTGCTTCTCGATCTCTTCTAAGGAGATAAATGAACCGTTGATGATCAGCCTGAATGTGTGAGCCTGTCGTGGACTTCGTGATCTCTTCAGCTTGATAATTTTTCCAAGAGGCTCTCGGTCCTTATTTATAGTCCCAGAGCCAGAACCCTAGTTTTCTAATTTGGAAACCAGTGGTTAAGAGCCTAACAGAGAAAATCCCAACTCCTAACCCGTATAAAACGCGGCGGAACCGTGGCCAATAGGTGGGTTTGGCCGCGGTTCCGCGGCCAAGTAGGGGGATCGTTATATTGTTTTTCTGGGGCTTTATCTTGATGACACGTGGTGATCTTTTCACATCTCTGGAAACTGAAAATCTTCTCTTCGTCACTGCCAGAATTGATTTCTTTAGTTTACTTTCTTAATTAGGCAGGTTTGTTTCGTCGACTTTGATTTCCTTGATTTCAGTCCTGAAAATTCTGCACAATAACTCAACAAATAATATTAGTTTGTTGTATGGAGATATTAACTTAACCATTAAGAATTGGTCAAAGGCTTTTAATTAGGTAAGCATATTTAGATGGGCCAAATATCACATGGATATTTATGCTTACTTTTTCCTACATAATGTTAATTATAATATATAAACACATGAAAATAGTATTTTTACAGATAAACCTTCATATGTGTCATATATTATAATAAACACCTTTTATTATATAGAAATAGTAGGAAAAATGTCATATTAAATGTGCAGTTTTATCAACTGAACATGACACGTCATGGCCGCGGAACCACCGTGAAAACACTATGTTGGTCGCGGTTCCGCGGCCGTTTGGAAGGCATGTTGTGTCATTTTTTCTGGGATTTCTTGTGTTGCTTTCTTCTTCTGTTTTACAGGTCCCAAATTGCAAAATGCTTCCAAAATATGTTCAGATTTTCAACAGTCCAAAATGGCTTCACTTTTAATTCATTTGACCTTTATCTCTCTCGAGCTCCGCGCATCTCTTGAATTTTGTGCTGCTTTCTCTCGTGCTCTGTGCTTGACCGAGACACGAATGACCACTTCTATTTGTCTTGTCTCTTGAACTGGTAAGCGACACTGGATGGGTGTAGATGACCGGAACCCGGATTTTATCTGTTTGTGCAGATGTTCTGAATTTTGGCATAACTGTGGAGATTTTGTATGATTTGCGTTATTTTGGACTAGAAATCTATAACCTGTAAATATGTAGCAAACACGGATTAAAAGCACCTGCCTATAAACAAACGAGCAGAAAAATTGGCGGTATTAAATGCAATATTCTGGTGTGAACAAATAACCCTAAACTTATCTTTTGCTCGTCCCAAACAAAACCATTTATTTTCAAAAAGTCTTAGGCTCACTTTCGTAGGCATCATGGTTGCGCGTAGCATGTGCAACAAGCCGTTAAATCTCTAGGTGTCCCTAGTATGAGGAGTGTTGTCTCCAGAGAGTTTTCAGCGGATACTACCAACAAAATCCCGTCAAGCTAATTTCATAAGTTAACCTTAATTCTACTCCTACGGTTTAGTATCAAAGTTAGAAATTCTATCATTCTAAGTTAGAAAAATCCATCCCTTATTTTTCACATCTCCTATTTATTCAACCTAAGATCCTATACGTTTTGACAGTTTAGAAATATCTCGGTTTCTCTTGAGTTTTCCTTCTAAAGCGCAGCCTCCAATCCGGAATTTTTATCATCTTTACGGAAAACATAAGTCTTCTTCTTTATCCTTATTTTTCCTCCAAATATCGATCGTATACCTCCATATGTGTGTAAATTTTCACCCTTACATTTAATAATTCAATTCAAGCTATAGTACCCTTACCCTAATACTTAATACTACTTCTTTTCATTAATGATGAACGGATTTTGCTCACACACCTTTCATGCGACTATTAATGCTTCTTGAGGCACTAATCAGCCGATTACTGAATCTGTGAGCTTAAATCGTAAATAGCAGTTTCCAGGTCTTGTAATTATTTTTTTTCTTCTTTTTTTTTCTTTTCAAGACCGGAAATATTTTTCAATGATGCTCTTTTGGTGGTTAGCTTTAAATACCTTTTTTCTTTCATACTAGGCTTTCAGACAAGAGTATTTATAGATATCCTCTACTATCCTAAATTTCAAGATGCGTGTAAGTGCGATTTGTAGAGTATATACTTTCTGAATTTGGACTCAAGAATAGGAACTATTTTTCAGACTTATCCTTCAATAAAGCTTTCAATACTTTCCCTTCATCTCGACTTAACCCAAGAACTGAATTCAAGATTACCTACTTCTAAAAAAAACTGTAAGGACGTATATTTACCAAGATTAAAAAGAAGGAGGGTTATTTTTAGGGTTTTCAATTCCTAAGCCTATGATTTAGTTATTTCTAACGTATCAAACTAAATTTTCAGAATAAAAATCTAAGTTACCCTACTAGCTTACTTGATAACAAAGTTTTTATATTTTTGTAAAAATTTTCGATTTTTGTAGGTTTTTTTTAAAAAATAAGTATGCAAATGCAAAATATACACATGAATGCAAAGGTAGAATGCTTACCGAGCATACCCCCAAACTTAAACTTGACAGTGTCCTCACTGTCGTGCTACACCAAGAGGTTCAAAATTGTTGAGGGGTTAAAAGCTGTCGATGCTCTCCTGGTTTTTTTTATTTAAAGAAAAAGCAAACCAAAAATATATGTACACAAAAAGGTCACCCCCAAACTTAAGTGAAACAGTGTTTCCACTGTTTGAGCGTTAAAGTTCAGAGTTAGGGGGGAGAATAGTTTTAATCTATACAAGGCCTTACACAAGCCAAAAGTTAACACCAACCATTCAAAAAATTTATCGAGATAATGCCCGGGTTGGTGAAAGAACGCGTAGAGAAAAGAGATGGAGAATACACGAGACCGTGTGTGGATGGAAGCAGGATACAGTCTCGGTAAAGGAGATGAATTGCAGAGGGGGAAAAGAAATGGAAAAAGAATTTAAGGGTGGAAATGGAGTGAATAAATTAGTATAATTTGTAATGATCGAATTGTAAAAAAGAATTGTACTAATCTATCAACACGTTGAAAAATAGGGTCAAACCTCTCAAGATTCGCCAGAAAACATGGGCCGACCGAACTTGGTGAACCAAACGTAGGAATTGATGGTGATACGGTGGCTTGCGAAGTGGGAACGACGGAAAGGATGGAGGGAAGTGATTGAGGAATGGTATCGGTTAAACGTTCAGGAGGGTGTGCACAGTTAATGGAAGGGACATGATGAATTGGAAAATTCGACTCATCAAGTAAAACTAGTTCATCCTCAAAAATATTCTTAAAATTCTCCTCAAAATTCAGCTCATCCATGCATTTATCATCATCAATATCTAAACGCATATGGAGTTCGGGAAAGACAGCTAATGGTTCGGGATGATGTCCACACGGAAGTGAAAGGACATGATAAATTGGTGAGAAAAACTCATCCAAAACTGTGGGTTCATCATCCAAAATATTCCCAGCGTCGATATCCTCAATTAAGTGAAAGTCAAATTTCTCAGACATCTCATCAAAAGCATGGATTTCAATCAATTGTGGTTCTAGAGTGGAGGTGTAGAGATCAAAAGAATTGGGTGTGGTTTCACTTGAAATGGACCCTTCACAATTTGGTAAATCAAACACTACAAGGTCGCACAACTTATCAAACATTCTATTTTCAATTGGTGAATCATTTGGGGCACACGATAGACTTTCGAAACTGGAGTTGTTGAATTCAATTTGAAACGGGTAGGTTTGATTTGGAAAGGTGTACTGCTCACTCTCACGACTTAAATCCTCAAATTGTCATATCGCCTCATCATACATTGGAAAATTTGGAGCTAATTGGAAATTAGCTGCCGGTTCGTTAGGTTGTATGAGGGTGGCCATGAACGCATTCAAATCCACCATCTGTTGGCACGACGCTACTGTTTCCCCCAATCAGAGAAAGGCTCTACTTAAATTTTTAAAATTCAAAATTTGAAACAACGCTTCGGTTCCCGTGCGCAGCGCGCAATTTGCCACATGGCAGAAGCTGATTCGGCAGTGTAACGCCCGAGATAGTGCGTCCCATCAGAGCAAGGCTCTTCAGAAAACATAATTAAGACATAACTGCGCAAACGCATGGCAGCACGACACGTGTCTGCGCAGTTGCGCAATCGCAACTGCGCAAGCGCACGGATGCACGACATGTGTCTGCGCAGTTGCGCAATCGCAACTGCGCAAGCGCACGGATGCGCGACACGTGTCACGCGCTGGTGAGTTGCGCAGCAACTGAATGAAAATTTAAGTGAATCTTTTCTGTTCTCCTGTAAAACAGGAACCCTTGGATCAGAGATCCAATGATGGGAAAATTCCCAAAATTATTCAGGAAAGATTTTGTTAACAAATCCAACAAATTTGTGGGCACTATAAATAAGACCCCAAGCCTCATTCAAAAGGCATCAGGAATCACCATCATCATAATCATCAATCATCATCAAGAGAAGGAAAAACTTCTGAAAAAAAAAAGAGAAAGAGCTCTTGAAGATTAATCAAGAACAAAAAAAGAGAAGGTAAAATTTCTGAAGAAAAGAAAATCAAAAAGTTAATAATAAAACAAAAGAAAAATAGTGCCTTGCACTTGATATGAACCCTTGGTTCTGTAAAATCAGGGAAAACAAGAAGAACTTGTTTTCCTTTGATCTAAATTTAGATCAAAAGTGCTATGCACTTTTGTTCTCAAATCAAGAAAATTCTTGAATTTCTGCACAAGTGCAACTCATCATTTAAAAGGGCCTGGCCCAACTCAAGAAAATTATTGAGTTTCTGCAACTCATTATTTAAAAGGGCCTAGTCCAATTGCAGAATAATAAAAGGGCAAAGCCCTGTTTGGAAAACTCTTGAGTTTCTGCAACTCATTATTCAAAAGGGCCTGGCCCAAATTAAATTGCAATAATAAAAGGGCAAAGCCCTGTTTGAAAATTCTTGAGTTTCTGCAACTCATTATTTAAAAGGGCCTGGCCCAAATCAGATTGCAAAATAAAAAAAAAGGGAGCAGAGCCCTGTTTGGACTGATTCTTTCAGTCAGGCAAAGCCTAAGATAAAAAAAATTGGACTTAACCCAATCCTGGTTGTAAGTCCTTAAATTAAATTGATTGAGAAAAATGGCTCTCCTAAACCAATTCGCGACCGGTTTGAGGGTACATCTCCGAACTCCTTTGATATCCGTCGTTGTAATCCCTCAACGACGTCAAAGAGGTGACGGGTCCCAACGACCACTTATCTAATCGGACCGAAACGTCCCTAAACTAATATCGGACCGAAACGTCCCTAAACTAATATCGGACCGAAACGTCCCTAAACTAATGTTGGACCACCATGTCCCTAAACTGGCGATGGACCACCATGTCCCTAAACTGGCACAATAGGGCCCAAACGCTCTTTTGTTGGATCTAAACGGTCCCGTCTAAGTTGATCTTAACCCCAAATACGGTTAACGTGTCCTTAGATATTCAAATAAACGATAAAACTCCAAATCAACTTTGGTTCAAGGGTACATCTCTGAACTCCTCTGACGCCTGTCGTTGTAATCCCTCAACGACGTCAGAGAGGCGACGAGTCCCGACGGCCAGATAATTAAATCAGTCACTACGTTAAGTTGATCTTAGTCTAAAACAGGACTAATGTATCCTTAACGAATGTTTAAGTTGATCTTAGCCGCAACGCGACTAATGCATCCTTAAACTAAAAACACCAAACCCAAATCTCAGTAAATACGGATTTGGACTAATCCACGTCCTACGGGTGACGACATCACTCAGTCTCCGTATACAATCCACGGGCAACCACAAACAAAACAAACACACACGACATGAAGTGAAATTCTGGAGAAGGAGAAAGTTGTTACCGCGATGCGGTAGCGTAATTAACTGCAGGGGCTTGCGCCTGCAGGGAAGAGCGTCCCCACAATCAAAAACCCCTCACCCTGAGGGGGAATCTGACGAAGTCTGCTACATCGGCCGCATCCGTCTAAACCTCCGATACACGGTGTCATAAATCAACTTGGCATCTTCGGGGAGATAGACGGATAAAACCAAATAACATCTGCCCCGAACCTCAGGCAACGGACGCGAAGTCCGGGCCGCCGTTCGGAGGGGAACAGATTCTGGCACGCCCGGTGGGACCTTTTCCTCTTTCCACTCCACACTTCGTGTCTCGTCTTCGCGAACCAATCGCGGTTTGTTAAATGATTGCCTTCGGATTTCAAGTTGCTAAGATTTGGTCTTTTGTCTGGTACAGAACTCAAGCATTCAATGGCCACCAACTGCACCAACTGCTCGTAATGCCACTGCAACGGACGTTCCACCTCACCGAGAGGTGTAGCATATGGGCCCCAGGCGGCTTCCTTCCTTACTCTGCCGGTAGGCCAGGTGACTCAGGCCACCACCGGCTTGTTCTTCGGGACCATGGTCCCACCTACAAGCTTCTCTGCGCCGATATCCGCACCAGAAGCGAACAAGAAGTCGGTGTTCGACCGGCTCACTGCTACCACGACCCCTGTCAACGGGTCGCCCGCTACTAAGCTGACAGCCTCTGTTTTCACCAGGCTGGGTCAGAACTATAAAGTGGCTGTCCCAAAGAGGGCAACGGCCGCTGCTTTGGAAGTCGTTAAAGCGGCTTCTCCCATCAGAGAGTCAGTCTTCACAAGATTGACGGTTCCTACTCCTCCCCCAGCTGGTCAGAAGGCATCAGTCTTCGATAGGCTGACATCAGCAGTTACCCCACGCTCAAACAGGGGCAGCAAGAAACCCTCTCGATTTCCGAGCCAGTCCCAACGGCTCGTCGTGCGCGACGTCGCCATTGGCAACGAGTAAGGAAAGCAGGGGGCAACTCCCCCTCAGGGCTAACCCCATCTGCTCCAGTGGTGGAGGTCAATGCTGCTGTTCCAACTGGGAACAACTTTGAATTGCTGAGGAAGGTGAGAAAGAACTCCCCGGTTGCTACGTTGAAAAGGTCTCCTCCACCCATGGAAAAAGCTCCGGAGACGAAACAGGAACAGCCCCCTCAACGGCTGTCGTCGAAAATTTATAAAGTTTGGCGGAGGGTTCAAGACTCCGTGATTGACTCAGACCACTTCCGTCGCCAGAAAAGGGCAAAAGTGAAAAAAGACAAGAACCGCCCCATTAAACAGCAGGGGGCAACAAATGCTAGGATGCCCGCTTCAACGGCTCCTTCAACCTCAAAGGTCCATAAAAGGAAGAGGCCAGAAAAAGCTCCCGTGACGCTGACAAAGTTTAAAAGCGGTGAACCTAAACGCCCCAAGTCAGGGGGCATAGCGGTTCATACGGTCTATATGGCTTCAGGGAAGGAAGAAAGTCGTACTTCTACGGGTCACCGACCGCTTACTCGGTCAGTGACCAAGTCTCAGGAGCAACAACAAAAGCTTCAGGAGATGATGACTACAATGGCTGCACTCACGGGGCCAAAAGAGAATCCTGAGACATCCTTAGATGAACGTCAAGAAGAAGAGACCGACGCCGAGTTCCTTCGAAGAGTACTGGAAAAGAGGGACAAAGAGGCTGCTGAACAAGCAGCCAATATACAGCGTATGGGCCTCCTCTTCCAGGACATGATAGGGATGATGATACAACCAGAGCCCCCGACTGAAGAACCCCCGATCGTCCTTGGGGATGATAGGGGAGAAACATCAAACCCTCAGCCCGTTCTATCGACGGCTAAAGAAGACACAATCTCTAAAACTGATCTGGACGAATACATAGCCCAGCAAATAAAGGTTCATCACGCGGCCGAAGCAGCCGGCCATGTCGTAAAAACGGGACGGCCATATCCGGGCTGGTATGACCAAATCAAGTACCCGCCAGGTTACACAATTCCTAAGTTTCATGTCTACAAGGGGACCGGCAATCCCCATCAACATGTTGCCCAATTCAGGGCGCTTTGTGGTAACACTGGAGGCGACGACAAGCTTCTGCTTCGCCAGTTCGTTGGAAGCCTATCGGATACGGCGTTCGAGTGGTATTCCGAGCTCCCCAACGACTCTATTAAAACCTTTGCAGAGATGGAGCTGCTCTTCACCCAACGCTTTGCAAGTGCTAGCGAGCGTACTCCGATGACGGCGCTGATTAACGCCAGGGTAAAGCCCGGCGAGACGTGGGTCCAGTACGCTATACGGTGGCGTAATCTATGGTCTAAGTGTGAACAGCGCATAGAAGAAGCCCCTGCGGTAGGAATGTTTGTCGGAACCCTCGATCCACAAGCAACCATTTCGCAGTTTATGATGTTCTTCAAGCCGACTTCTTTCCAGGCTTTGATCGACAAATTGGCGCAGATGGACCAGATGGGCCATAAACCCCCTCTCCCGAAGCCGGACTCTCGAAACGATAAAGGAAAGGGAAAAGCGATCATCGTCGCTAATGCCCAACAACAACCGAACGACTCGAAGCCAGTTGCTCGTCTAAAAAATACGCGCCCATACGTACCCCTTGAAGATAGGATGGGATGTGCTTACTCCTTCCCCCGTGATAAAACAAGGAGGCTATTCGAGCTGGCATTGCGCAACAGGCTCATAAATCTGCCAGATCCAAAACGTCCGTCGCAACCGAGTGACCTCAGCGATCCTAATTACTGCCCTTATCATAGAGTGCTAGGACATCCAATCGAAGACTGTTACGTCTTCAAAAATTGGCTTGAGAACCAGTACCGTCAGGGCAAGTTTGCGCTATCTGACAAATGGAAGGTGAATCCTCCGCAGCCCCACACCTATAAGGGGACGAATACGCCGGGGGCAACATGCT
Organism: Agapanthus africanus; assembly: GCA_030015575.1. NCBI lineage: Eukaryota > Viridiplantae > Streptophyta > Magnoliopsida > Asparagales > Amaryllidaceae > Agapanthus > Agapanthus africanus. Next base: position 270,113 of record JASDDO010000174.1, read on the forward strand.
CCGTCATTGAAGAAGCTCCCTGGGAGGTTGTATTATCAGCCAAAACGAGGAGAATGCTAAATGATCTTCAGACCTGTCCAGCGGTCAAGTGGAGGAACCCCTTGGAGCCGCAGGTTATTGAGGGGATGTTGAAACCACGTCCGACTCCGAAGGCCGATGGTGGTAGTTCAAGCGTTCATAACCAGCCGTCAAAATCTTCAAAAAAGAAGAAGAAGAAATCTAAGAAGCCCGTGAAACCTGGCGACAAGCGCACGGACTTACAGAAGCAGATCGACGCACTGGATGAGTACAACCAAAAGGCGCGGACTCCCATTACGCTCCAAGATTTCCTTGATCACGTCTTTCAAAAAGAAGATGAGGAAGAAACTTCATCGGATGAATCCGACGAATATGCGGCAAGCTGTCATATGATCTCTCACTCGATCTCGAACGATGAAGGGACTTCTGGCACCAAAACGCCGGGGGCAAATACTGAGTCAAGGGTTCCGGAATTATCAATAGAAATGATTGACGCGTTTCTTAGTGAAGCTCGATTGAAAAGTAAAGCTGATCAAGAACGCGAGACGGCGATATTCGAAACGGCCAAGCGCCAGCGACTTGAGGGAAGAGCTGAGATGATCCCACTGGAGCAAAATGCCTCCACCGCTGACAAAAGCCAATTCAAGATAAAAAAGAAGTTCGCTAAGGCCATATCGATGGGCATGAAGCTACCACCCTCAGAAGAAAAAGTTACTAGCGCGGTAGAAATGCACCCCTCTTATTGCTTATATCATCAGAAGGTCTCACATTCTACCCAAGAATGCAAAGCGTTCGATAGATGGTGGCAAGGATACGTCGCTAATCAACAACGCTTTAAGCGGGAAAAGCGTAAGATTCGTCGGGAGCAAAGAAACACGACCAAAGTGCTTGAAAGAACTGCCAGCAACTGTCACATGGTTAACACTACCAGGTCACAAGTGCCTACGTTTGGAAGCGACTCGGATGAGGAGCTAGAGCTTGCCCCTCTCTTTAAAGAGTCAACTTCGGAAAAGGAAGAGGAGCCAGTGGTTTGCGAAAATATCCGGCTGCGGAATCGGACACTGCCTGAAAAGAAACTCGGACCCTCGAATAGAAAAGATAAAGGGAAAGAAAAGGTCTCTGAAGACATCATTTTAGATGACCAAGTTCTGGAAGAGCTAAACGCCAAGAACCCGCCGAAGAGAAGTAAGGTGGATTACAACGTTCTGGCACATCTGAGGAAACTGCCCTCTCAGCTCAGTATCCTTGATGCCTTGTTACTATCAAAGGAAGCCAGAGACTCTTTGATTAAGGCGCTACAAGATCCGGACCAGTTCCAAGCCTTCTTAGCCGAAGAAAAGATGAAAGACGAATTTGAAGAAGTGCACACAGCCGACGTTGCTTTTGGTGATGAAGACCTTCTCCTCGGGACGTGTGAACATAATCGCCCCCTTTATGTCTCAGGATATTGCCATGACATAAAGATAGGTAAAATCTTGGTCGATAACGGATCGTCCGTCAATTTACTCAATGTACGGGTGTTAAAAGAAATTTGCATGAGCATACAACACCTTGCCCGAGACAAGATCACTATCTCCGGTTTCGACTCTCAATCCTCAAAGACTCTTGGATCTGTGATATTGACGCTACGCTTCGGGTTGCTCGTCACAGACATCAAATTCCATGTTATAGACGCCAGGATGTGCTACAATGCTCTGCTCGGCCGACCATGGCTACACGAGTACAATATCATCCCTTCTACACAGCATCAGTGCATGAAGTATTCCAGGGATGGCCTCGAGTACACTGTGGCCGGAGAGTTGAATCCGTTTTTCGTGAACGAAGTTCGCAAATATGAAGATGCCAAATATTTCCTGCCGAGCTTCGAAGACACGGAAAGGTGTCACAAACCGGAGAACAAAACTAATGCCACCATCCCTGTCTTCGGCAGTGACACCGAGGAGGAGGATATAATTTATTCAGGTCCATCCCAATCTGCCAGGCCAGGACCATCCGTTCCTTCGCTGATTTTCGGTAGTGATTCAGAGGATGAAGTTCATGCTGTATTCCCTGCTCGACTGTCAATACAAACTTCTGCTGATGAAGAGCGAAGTCTACAAATAGCCATGGTGCCGCCTAGACACCACAAAGAACTGAATGCACTTAATATCTACAGTGTAGAAGAGTTGCGGACATTCTATATCCCTCCCAGAAGAAAGAGAGAGAAAACAATTCTGCTTTACCGCTCTGAAGAAAATAAAATGGAGAAAGAAATCTGGTATGGAGCAGATCCAACGCTGGACAGGCTTCAACCCATTCGTTTACCTAGGTATTATACGGAAGGCTTGAAACGACTGTTAAAGCGCCAAGGGATACCCTTCGAACAGACTGTTAGGAAGGCCAGATTCTATGACAGGGTTTGGAACGTCCCTGGAACTCAACATAAGCTACCTAATGGGAGGATGGAGACAATCGGGCTTGGGTACATCCGGCCAAAGAAGCGGGAGCTAGTAAACAGCTGTTATGCCATGTATGACTTCGATGAAGAGGCGGACGCTCAATAGGAGGATGCTAATCCTTAACCAGCAAAAGTTCCTGATACAAAACCGCCCAGTCCATCGTCCGAAGACCAGATGAGCGAACTTATAAGGGATGCGAGTCAAAAAGCCCGAGATGATCACGATCGTGAAATGGCAATCTATGAGAAAGCTAAGACACAGCGTCTCCTTCAACAGGCAGTAAAGAACGAAGATGCCACTCCTTGTCAACCCGCTACAAAAAAGGTTCGACGTGAAAACGAAAACAAGTCGAAAGGCAAGAGAGACGCTCGACAACCACAAAGCAGAGCTAAGAAGCCACGCATCCGAGAGTCGAGCGTTATTGACTTAGCCCTCAGAAAGAAAATGGGTCGAGCATACTCATTTCCTCGGAACAAAACAAGGAAGATATTCGATCTCGCTCTAAAACATCAAATGCTTACGTTGCCAGAGTCCAAACACCCTGATCAAGCAGGCGAAGTCTCCAACCTAAATTATTGCTCTTACCACCGAGTAATAAGGCATCCTCTTGAAGATTGCTTCACCTTCAAGAATTGGGTTGAAGATCAGTATCAGCTTGGCAAATTCGCTTTGTCTGACAACTGGAGGGTAGCGCCGCCACAGAAGCACGAACCCGAAGCCGCGAAAGAAAAACCAGTTCCACATTGGGGTTGGCAGAAAATTCACACCTGTCGTATGATAACGACATTGAGAGAAGAGTCCGAGAACCTGGACAGCCTCCCTTGGTGCCTCGAAAACAGCAGTGATGAGGTAATCTCAGAATTTCCCCCAGCTCCGAAAGAACTGGAAGATGGAATCCATACCACCGCAGATAATCTCAAGAAAATTGAGTTGGGGACGGAAAATGACCCGCGACCGACATTCATCAGCGAGCTGCTATCTGAAGAAAGGGTGGTTGCGTTAAAGGATGTGCTTCTACAGCACAAAGATTGCTTCGCGTGGAACTATTCCGAAATGCCGGGACTAGATCCAGAAATTGCTGTACACAAGTTGGCGATATCCCCGGACATCAAGCCAGTTAAACAAGCGCCGAGAAGAATGCGACTCGAGCTTGAGATGAGCATCAACGCCGAAGTCAAAAAGCTGATAGACTCTGGCTTCATCCAGGAAGTCCAATACCCTGAATGGATCGCCAACATCGTCCCGGTGATGAAGAAAAATGGGACAGTGCGCATATGCGTAGACTTTCGGGATCTTAATAAAGCCTGCCCAAAAGATGATTTCCTAGTGCCAGTCACCGAACTGATGATAGACAACACATCCACTCATGAGGTTTTCTCCTTCATGGACGGCTCATCGGGGTATAATCAAATAAAAATGCACCCTGAAGATCAGAAGCACACAGCCTTCAGGACTCTGTTATAAAGTGATGCCCTTCGGTTTGAAGAAATCCGGTGCTACTTATCAGAGGGCCATGACGAAGATCTTCGACGACCTTATACACGAAATCGTCGAATGCTATATCGACGATCTCGTGGTTAAGAGCAAATCATACGAGGAACATCTCGAGCATCTGAAGACTGTATTTCAACGCCTTCGGCAATACAACTTGAAGATGAATCCTCTTAAATGTGCGTTCGGGGTTTCCTCGGGCAAATTCCTGGGATTCGTCGTCCGACACCGAGGTATTGAAATAGATCCGTCAAAGATCAAAGCGATCATGGAAATGCCTCCGTCGAGGACTCTCAAGCAGCTTCGGTCTCTCCAAGGGAAACTCGCATACATACGGCGATTTATAGCCAACCTTTCAGGAAAGTGCCGTCCTTATAGCCACCTGATGAAGAAGGGAACCCCATTCGTTTGGGATCAAAAATGCCAAGGCGCGCTAGATGAGATCAAGCAATACCTGCAGAACCCGCCAGTGTTGGCTGCTCCGGTTAAGGGGAAGCCTCTCATTCTTTATACAACCGCCCTTGAAGGTTCCTTAGGCACATTATGGGCACAAGAGAACGATCAGGGGAAAGAAAGAGCGCTCTACTACTTAAGTCGAGTCCTGCTGGGGGCAGAAAGCAACTACTCTCCCATTGAGAAACACTGCCTGGCGTTGATCTTCGCAATAACAAAGCTCAGGCACTATGCGTTGGCACACGAGGTCCGTCTTATTTCAAAAGTGGACCCTCTCAAATATCTAATGTCAAAAGCCATATTGACAGGGCGACTCGCTAAATGGGCCCTGCTCTTGATGGAATTTTCGATAACATATCAACCTCTCAAGGCAGTAAAAGGCCAGGCCATCGCCGACTTCCTTGCTGAGCATCCCATACCTGCCGACTCTCCTTTAAATTGCGATTTGCCGGACAGACATGCATTTGACGCAATCGACAGTGGTGATACCCGTTGGGAACTTTACTTCGATGGAGCATCTTCCATGAAAAAGCACAAACAAAGTACGCCAATGATTAAATCGGGGGTAGGACTCATCTTTGTGACTCCACAAGGAGGAATAATGCGCTTCGCCTTCTCCTTGACAGAGCCGAGAACGAATAACGAAGCTGAATATGAGGCTCTGATAGCAGGCCTCGAGATCGCCATTGATATGGGAATTGAAAGCCTCCTCATATATGGGGACTCACAGCTAGTCGTCAGTCAAGTGAACGGCGATTACCAAACATGCAAACCGGAATTGGTAAAATACGGTGAAAAAGTGCAGCAACTGCTAACCCAAATTCCCTCCTACACGTTGGAAAGTATACCGCGCGCGGAAAACAGCAAAGCGGACGCACTGGCCAAACTTGCTAAAGAATTGGCTGACGAGAACCTCGATGACGTTAGAATCGTGATACAAAGCCGTCGAGTGCTCGCCCCAACAGAAATATCTCCGAAATCGTCTGAAGAAAAAGGAGCGAAAGAGGAGACAACCCTGCAAATAAAAGACAGGGAAAATACCGGGGACTGGAGAGAAGTCTTCATAGATTACTTCAAGTTCCACCGAATACCTGAAGAGGCGTCCACAAGACATCAGCTCATGAAACGAGCTCTGTCTTTCGCCTTCGTCAATGATACTTTGTACAAGAGGTCATTCGATTCTCTGTGGTTGAGATGCTTAGGACATGACGAAGCGAGAAGGGTCGTCCAAGAAGTTCACGACGGACTCTGCGGTTCCCACCAAGCAGGCCCTAAGATGAAGTTGAAGATAAAGCGGATGGGCTACTACTGGCCCACGATGATGCAGGATTGCCTGGAATACGCGAGGCAATGTCATTCATGCCAAATTCATGGGGACTTCATCTATCAGCATCCCAATCCACTGCATCCAACAGTGGCTAGTTGGCCATTCGAAATGTGGGGAACTGACATAGTCGGCCCCATCGAACCAGCATCGTCCAAGGGACATCGTTTCATCTTGGCGACGACTGATTACTTCTCCAAATGGGCAGAGGCGGTACCGTTGAGGGAAGTGAAGACGGAGAACATCCTCCATTTCTTCAGAACGCACGTCATATACCGGTTTGGAACCCCGAGACGGATCATCTCTGATAATGGGCCAGCCTACCGAAGTCATAAAATTAGCCGTTTCGCACAGCAGCACAATATAGACTGGAGATATTCCTCAGTTTATAACCCGCGAGCCAACGGTCTAGCTGAGGCCTTCAACAAGACCTTGATGAAGATCATGAAGAAAACAGTGTCACGAAATAAGAAAGATTGGCACGAGAGATTGCAAGAGGCTCTTTGGGCGTATCGAACTACATTTAAAACGGCCACAAACACAACGCCATACGCGTTGGTATTTGGAACGGAAGCAGTACTCCCCCTCGAGATAGAATTACCCTCTCTACGAGTGGCAGTCCACTACGAGCTGACAGACGAAGAAAATGCTCACCTTCGGTTTGAAGAGCTCGACGCCCTTGATGAAATCCGGCTTCTAGCACAACAAAATCTGGAAGCCTATAAAGCAAAGATGACGCGCTCATATGAGAGATTGAGCCGCCCGAGGACATTCCACAAAGGCGAACTCGTGCTAGTGGTCAAAAGGCCCATGATCCCCAATCGCGCCAAGCGGGGAAAGTTCGAGCCAAACTATGAAGGACCGTACATCGTTGATAAGGTCTACCAAGGTGGGGCCTGTTTCCTGATTTAAAATCAGGAAAGCTTCTGGGAAAAGCTTCAGAGGAGAGTCACGTGCTTACACGTGACTAGCGGTCACGTGTTGGCACGTGACACCTTAAAAGCATCATCAAGTCGAGTTCATCCTACTGACTACGCTGAAGAAAATGGGCTTCAGAAAGAGTCACGTGCTCCCACGTGACCAGGGTCACGTGGCGACACGTGACATTTAAATGCAAGCGTCAAAGACACACAATTTCTCTGATCAAGTCAAGAAAAAGGCTTCAAAAGAGGTCACGTGCTTCCATGTGACCAGGGTCACGTGTTGGCACGTGACGTTCAAGACAGCAGACTCGTTCTCCAGACGAACCAAGGAAAGAGAGTTCAAGCAAGGGTCACGTGCTCACACGTGACCAGGGGTCACGTGGTAGCACGTGACGTTTAAGCAGCAATCAGAAGACACAGCGCAAAAGGCTCATTCCGAAGGGGGTCACGTGCTCACATGTGACCATGGATCACGTGGTCACACGTGACCGGCTTTCAAAGCCCTTTTTGTCAACAGAATTAAATTCCGAGAGAAATGCGAATCTTTCCAAAGGAACGCAACTATATGCATCCAATCAAATTAAAGATTCAGAGGTCATTTATTTATGGAAAATCTCGGGCTTGGAAAGATTTCCCCCTTAAATCTAACCAAAATAACAAGGGAGAATCTCTGGATCTGAAATCCAACGGTGAATAAAATTCACCTAATAATCCAAAGGTCCAGAATGAACAATGAATGCAAATCAAATATCTCCATGAAGATTCGTCAAAAACTGATTGATTCGGCTGCTTCTCCTATAAATAGGAGCCAAAAGACACAGAGAGAGACACACGCGCAGAGAAAGAAAAAAGGAGAAAAGCTTTGATACTTGGAAAAGACTTGGATCTTCTGCAAAAACCCTAGGTAAGAAAGGGAAGGCCTTTTGAAAGAGGGGGAATTTAATTCCCAACAGAGTTTAACTCTGATACATAAAACAGAAGAGCACATTTCTTCTCTCTTTGATAGAGGATCTGCAAAGTGCACATCTCCCCTTTAGGTTGAGAATTTAATTCTTAATGGGTCGAGATCCTGCCATGCAGATCCAAAACATAGAGAAGGAATGCAAGCATGAGAATTTAATTCTCGCAGAACTGTAGGAATTCAATTCCTTTAAAATAAAATTAGGGCTCGACCCTATATCATGGGAATTTAATTCCTTCAAAATAAAAGAAGCAGGGTTTAACCCTAATTAAGAACATAGTTCTGTTGAAATAGCAGGAATTTAATTCCCTTTCTTTAAAACGAGAAGTTTAGCTCCTTAAAAGCTTTCATTAGGGTTTAACCCTATCCAGTTCTTCACATAAACAAGGAATTTAATTCCTACAGAAGGTTCAGGGATCGAAAGGAAGTAGGAATTTAATTCCTTTGAAAATTAAAGCCCGAGGAATTTAATTCCTGAAAAGAAAGATCAACAGATTCCCTAAACTACATACATGGAGGTAGGGTCACGTGTCACCACGTGACCCTCTCAAAAGAGCTACAGAAGTCCCTTTGAGGCAGCACCCCACGTGATCCACATGACCTTGGCAGAAACTCTAATACACAAGCATTTGAATGCCCATCACGTGATGGCACGTGATGCTTTGAAAGAAGTGATAATTTCAGCAGAACAACTGAAGGGAGGGCGCTCTCACGTGCTGCCACGTGACCCTTCTTGCCTTAGTGTTTAACACTAAAATTAAAACTCTCAAGCCCAGTGTTAAAACACTGTCGGGCCTTAGCATTCAATGCTGGTTAAAAAGCCTTATCGGCAGTGTTCAACACTGATCTGTTTTAGTGTTTAACACTAATTTGAAAAAAGCCTTATTACTGGTGTCTAACACCAATTATCTCTTAATGTTGAACACTAACTCATCAATCTTATTCCCAGTGTTCAACACTGATTGCTCTGAAGTATTTAACACCCGGCTTTGGCCCAATTGGCTAAAGGGATAGAGGCAAACATTCTCCCTCAATGGAACAACAAAGAGTCAATATTCCAGACCTGACTGGACTTAGCCCAAGCTGGCCATAAGTCCTCAACCTGTGATTAACTGGGCCGATGGGCTCATAACATAATCGATCAATCTTGACCCAAATTGGGCCAAAGACTATCTAATCCACCCCGGTTCTAGGGTACATCTCTTCACTCCTTTGATATTTGGCATTGTAATCCCTCAATGTCTTCAAAGAGGTGACGGGTCCCGAAGACCACTCATGACATGGACTGTGGGGTCCTTAAACCCATGCATGATACAAAATTCCTGGTTACGTGGAACGTGGATAACGTCACTCTTTGACCCCGCGGGAAACGTCCAGAGCGGATCCTGGTCCTCGCAGAGCACGGCAGTGAACCCGTGTGAAGCATCCAGAGCGGAGCCTGGTCCTCGCCTAGCACGGCAGTGAACCCGTGTGAAGCATCCAGAGCACATACCGGACTGTGGAGTCCTTAAACCCATGGACTATGACGTCCTTAACCTTGACCGAGATGTCTTTAAACTACCCATGGACCGCAATGTCCTTAAACTACCCATGGACCGCAATGTCCTTAAACTACCCATGGACCGCAATGTCCTTAAACTACCCATGGACCGCAATGTCCTTAAACTACCCACGGACCGCAATGTCCTTAAACTACCCACGGACCGCAATGTCCTTAAAACTAGAACAATAGAGCCCCTATATGCTCTTTTGTCGGATCTAAACGGTCCTGTTTAAGTTGATCTTAGCCTCAAAGATGGCTAACGCGTCCTTAAACCTTCAAGCAGACTGGACTATGAATCCCCCTAATTAACTCTGGCTCGAGGGTACATCTCTGAACTCCTCTGACATCCGCCGTTGTAATCCTTCAACGTCGTCAGAGAGGTGACGGGTCCCGACGGCCACATATACGATGGACCGCCATGTCCCTAAACTGGAACATTAGAGTCCAAACACTCTTTTGTAGGATCTAAACGATCCCGTTAAGTTGATCTTAGTCACAAAGTTAGACTAACGTATCCTTAACAAACGTTTGAGTTGATCTTAGCCCCAAGCATGGCTGACGTATCCTCAAACCAAACCCCCAAACCCAAATTTAAGATAATGCGGATTTGGACTAGTCCATGCCCTACGGGCGACGACATAACTCAGTCTCCGTAGACGATCCACGGGCAATGCAACATAAAACAAGAACACACGATACGAAGTGACCATCTGGAGAAGGAGAAAGTTTTTATCGCAAAGCGGTAGCGTAATTAACTGCAGGGGCTTGCGCCTGCAGGGAAGAGCGTCCCCACAATCAAAAACCCCTCGAACGAGGGGGAATCTGACGAAGTCTGCTACATCGGACGCATCCGTCTAAGCCTCCGATACATGGTGCCATGGATCGACTTGGCATCTTCGGAGAGGCAGACGGATAGCACCAATTAGCATCTGCCCCGAATTTCAGGCGAGACGCCACGTCGTCGCCGTCGTTCGGAGGGGAACAGATTCTGGCACGCCCGGTGGGACCTTTTCCTCTTTCCACTCCACACTTCGTGTGTCGTGATTCGCGAACCAATCGCGGTTCGATAATAGTTGCCCTTGGGTTTCAAGATACTAAGAATTGGCGCCTTGCCTATTGCAGAAAACAAAGGGTCGATGGCTGCTACTTCCGCGAAATCCTCCAACTGCTCAAGCTGCAATTGCGACCAACGCTTTGCCTCGCCGGGAGGTATAGCCTACGGACCCCAAGCCGCTTCGTTGTTCACAATGCCGGTGGACCAGGTGACTCAAGCCACTACCGGATTGTTCTTTGGGACTATACTCCCACTATCAAGCTTCACGGCGCCGGTGTTGACAAAGGAAGCTCTCAAGAAGTCGGTCTTTGATCGTCTAACCCCTGCCACGGCTCCTCTCAACGAGTCGTCCGATGTCAACGCCTCAGTCTTTTCTAGATTGGGCCAGAAATCCTGCAAATTCATCGCAGAGAAGGCTGCTCCTAAGAAAACGGCCGCTCGTACCTCCGAAATCGCCAAGGCAGCTTCCCCGGCCAAAAAGTCGGTCTTTACCAGATTAACGGCTTCAGCTCCCGCTCCCGCTGCACAAAGAACATCGGTCTTTAACAGGCTAACACCAACAACGACCCCCCACCCACACAAAGGGCAAGACGAAACCATTCTTATATCTGACTCTACGCCGTCTGCTCGACGTGCTCGGCGTCGTCATTGGAGCCGAATAAGGAAGACTGGGGGCAACTCCCCCTCCGGATTGACCCCACCAGCCCCGGTAGCCGAAGTTAATGCTGCTGTTCCGACTGGGAACAGCTTTGAAATGCTAAATAAGGTGCGAAGGAATTCCCCTACGGCAGTACTGAAGAGGTCTCCTCCCCCATCAGAAAAGATTGGGGAAATAGAATCAGAACAGCCCCGATCTCCTCAACGGCTGTCTTCCAAAATCTATAAGGTTTGGCGGCAAGCCCGAGACTCGATCATCGATCCAAACTTCTCCCGCCAGCACAAGAAGCCGAAAATCCAACCGGAAGCTGGTCACCAGGCTAAACCCCAAAAGGTTGTCTGGACGCCCGCCTTAGCGGCCCCCTCAACCTCCGTGGCTCATAAAAAGAGGAAGCCGGAGAAGACCCCGCAGCATGCAACGATGGCTAAAAGCACTAAGCCTAGACGCCCTAAGTCTGGGGGCATGATGGTCCACACCGTATACATGGCCTCTGGAAAGGAGGAGAGCCGCACTTCCACAGGCCACCGACCACTAATCCGATCCGTAACGAAATCCCAGGAGCAGCAACAAAAGCTCCAAGAAATGATGAATGCTATGGCCGCGCTCACCGGGCCGAAGGAAAGCCCAGAAGCGTCCTCAGACGCACGCCAGGAGGAAGAAACCGACGCTGAATTCCTTCGTCGGACACTGGAGAAAAGGGACAAAGAGGCTGCTGAACAAGCGGCCAACATACAACGGATGGGCCTTCTCTTTCAAGATGCGATAGGAATGATGATCCAGCAGGACTTACCCGCCGAAGATCCTCCGATTGTTCTTGAAGACGACCGAGGAGAGACGTCAAATCCACCACCAGCCCTCTCAACGGCCAAGGAAGAGACGATCTCTAAGGCCGACTTAGCCGACTACATAGCCCAGCAAATCCGGGTCCATCATGCGACTGAGGCAGCTGGTCAAGTCGTGAAGACGGGGCGACCGTATCCAAGTTGGTACGATCAAATCAAATATCCGCAAGGCTATACGATACCGAAATTCCATGTGTATAAGGGGACCGGCAACCCTCATCAACACGTCGCCCAGTTCCGGGCCCTCTGCGGTAACACCGGCGGTGACGATAAACTGTTACTCCGCCAGTTCGTGGGCAGCTTATCAGAAACAGCGTTTGAATGGTATTCGGAACTCCCGAACGATTCCATCAAAACGTTCGCTGAAATGGAGTTGTTGTTCACTCAGCGATTTGCAAGTGCCAGCGAACGCACTCCAATAACTGCACTTATTAACGCCAGGGTAAAACCAGGCGAAACCTGGGTCCAGTATGCTATACGCTGGCGGAATTTGTGGTCGAGATGCGAGCAACGCATTGAGGAGGCACCCGCAGTGGGCATGTTCGTGGGAACCCTAGACCCCCATGCAACTATTTCCCAGTTTATGATGTTCTTTAAGCCAACCACATTCCAGGCTTTAATCGACAAGTTGGCTCAGATGGACCAGATGGGTCATAGACCACCTACCCCGAAGCCAGAACCTCGGAATGACAAGGGTAAAGGAAGGGCAACTTTTGTCGCGAATGCCCAACAGCAACCCGACGCCCCGAAATCGGCAGATCAATTGGAAGAAAGACGCCGATATTATAACGAAAAGATGAAGCGTCCCTACTCGTTCCCACGAGACAAGACGAAACGGTTATTTGAGCTGGCAATACGCAACAGACTTATTAACCTCCCAAATCCAAGGCGACCGCCACAACCTAGCGAGGTGAATAACCCCAACTACTGCCCTTACCATCAGACGGTAAGTCATCCGATTGAAGATTGCTTCGTCTTCAAAGGATGGATCGAAGATCAATACCTCCAGGGGAAGTTTGTACTGTCCGAAAAGTGGAAGGTGAACCCACCACAACCGCATACTCCTAAGAAAGCAGATACACCGGGGGCAACCTGCTCCTTTATCGAAGAAGCTCCATGGGGGGTCGTGCTATCAACGAAGACCAAAAGAATGCTGAGAGACCTTCATGCGTGCCCTGCGATCGAATGGAAGGACCCTCTTGAACCTCAAATTATCGAAGGGATGTTGAAGCCCCGCCCGACTACGGAGACTCGTGATAAGGGCCCAAATACTCACGCCCAGCCGTCAAAAACTTCAAAGAAAAAGAAGAAGAAATCCAAGAAGCCCGCGAAGCTTGGAGACGAGCGAACAAACTTGCAGAAGCAAATCGACGCGCTGGAAGAATATAATCAGAAGGCGCGAACTCCTGTCACACTGCAAGAGTTCCTCAGCCACATCTTTCAAGAGGACGATGATGGAGAGAACTCGTCGGACGAATCCGAGGGATATGCGGCAAGTTGCAACATGATCTCCCACTCGTTTACCGATGATGAGAGAACTCCTATCACTAAGAAGCCGAAGGCAGAGCCCGAACCAGAGCGTGCGAGGCTGACAACTGATATGATCAATGCCTTCCTAGACGAGATTCGTCTAAAAAGTAAAGCGGATCAGGAGCGCGAGATGGCAGCATCAGGAGGAACCAAATGCGGGCGACTGAACGAAAGAGTTGAGCTACCCCTGCCGGAGCGAAAGGCATCCGAAATGGACAAGAAGATATTCAAGACGAGGAAAAGGTTCGCCAAAGCCATGTCAATGGGGATGAGGCTACCCCCCTCGGAAGGAAACACGCACGATGGGGCGGAGAAACACCCCGATTACTGCGCATATCATCGGAAAGTCTCACACCCCACAGAGGAGTGCGACGCCTTCAAGATATGGTGGCAAGGATATGTTGCTCGCCGGCAACATTTCAAACGCATGAAACGCAAGAGCCGTCGGGAGCGAAGAAGCGCTGTTGACGGACCCAACAGAATTACTGGCAACTGCTATATGGCTCATACCGAGGGATCGCAAGTCCTCACCTTTGGGAGCGACTCTGATGAAGAAGTGACTCTGGGCCCTCTCTTTGAAGAATCCGCGCTAGGGAAAGATGAGGAATCAGAAGCCTGCGGAAACACTCAGCTGCGCAATCGCACACTCCCGGAAAAGGATCTCGGGCCTACGAACAGAAAAGATAAGGGAAAGGAAAAGGTCACTGAAGATATCACTTTGGATGACCAAGTCGCGAAGGAACTGGCGACTAAAAACCTTCCTAGGAGGAGTAAAGTGGACTATAACATCCTCGCGCATCTAAGGAAGCTACCTTCCCAGCTTAGCATTCTCGACGCCCTCCTATTATCAAAAGAAGCACGGGACTCACTAATTAAAGCACTACAAGAACCTGAGCAATTCCAAGCTTTTCTCGCCACCCAAAAGATGAGAGACGAACTGGAAGAAGTGCATACGGCCGACGTCACTTTCGGTGATGAAGACCTCCTTCTCGGGACGTGCGACCATAACCGTCCCCTGTATGTCTCCGGATACTGCCATGATATCAAGATAGGCAAGATCTTGGTGGATAATGGATCCTCTGTCAATCTCCTTAATGTTCGGGTGTTGAAGGAAATCTGCATGAGTGTGCAACATCTCGCTCGTGACAAAATCACTATTTCCGGTTTCGATTCACAATCGTCACGGACTCTCGGGTCCGTGATATTAACGTTACGCTTCGGGCTTCTCGTCACAGACATCAAATTCCATGTCATTGACGCCAAGACCTGTTACAACGCCTTGCTCGGCCGTCCTTGGTTACACGAGTACAACATCGTCCCTTCTACACAACATCAATGTATGAAGTACTTTAAAGATGGTTTCGAGTATACTGTAACGGGTGAGCTGAACCCATTTTCCGTGAACGAAGTCCGCAAATACGAGGATGCGAAATACTTCTTGCCAGACTTTGAAGATACGGAGAGGTGTCACGACTCGGAGAACAAGGCCGCCGCCACCATCCCTGTTTTCGGAAGCGATACCGAAGAAGAAGAAGAGATAGTTTACACGGGGCCAGCTCAGCGCAACAACCAGAGGACGCCCATCCCCATACTGGTCTTCGGAAGTGATTCGGAAGATGAGGTCAATGCCGTATTCTCCAATCGGCTTTCAATGCAAGCACCCCTCAGCGATGGCCATAGTTTGCAAATCACCATGGTACCGCGAAAACACTACAAGGACCTCGACACGCTTCAAGCTCACAGTGTGCAAGAGCTGCAAACGTTTTGCGTCCCCCCCAGGCGAAAGAGTGAGAAGATGATCCTATTCTATCGATCCTCAGAGTCGAAAGTAGAGAAAGAGATCTGGCACGGCGTAGATGCTACATGCGACAGACTCCAGCCCATCCGTCTGCCCAGATACTATACAAATGGATTAAAGAAGCTATTGAAGCGCCAAGGGGTACCCTTAAAACAAACTGTTCAACAGGCTCGGTTCTACAACGGGATTTGGGAGGTCCCTGGAACCCAACGCAAATTGCCTAATGGGAAAATGGAGACACTCGGGCTTGGATACGCGAGAACCGGAAAGCGAGAACGGGCTCATAACAGCTACGCTATATATACCTTTGATGAAGAGGACGCCGCCCTGTCAGGCGATGCCAACCCCTCATCAAAACCAGACCACGCGATTGAGGCGCCAAGTCCGTCATTTCTAGAACAAATGGACAAGCCTATCAAGAAAGTGGGTCAGAAAGGTCGGGAAGACCCCAACCACGAAATGGCCATCTACGAGAAGGCCAGGGCGCAACGTCTATTTCAACAGGCTGCGAAAGGCAAGAATGCTCATCCTTGTCAACCCATCATGCGAAAAGCCCGATGTGGAGACGGAAATAAGTCGAGAAGCGGAAAAAAGAGCCGACAACAACGACGCAAGATTAGAGGGTTACGCAATCGGGTATTGCACAGCTCGGATTCGTCCTTCATAGAAAAGATGAGTCGAGCGTACTCCTTCCCTCGAGACAAGACGGAAAGGTTACTCAAGCTCGCCCTAGAACATCAGATGATCGCGCTTCCGGAGTTTAGACACCTTAAGCAAGCTAATAAGGCCTCTCGCTCGGGCTATTGCTCTTATCACCGAGCCGCTGGACATCCTACCGAAGACTGCTTCACCTTCAAGAACTGGGCCGAGGACCAGTACCAACGGGGCAGATTCGCTTTATCCAACAGCTAGAGGGTAACGCCGCCACGAAAGCACGAGCCCAAGGTCACAAGAGCAGAGCCGGATCCGCCTCGGCCCCGGGAGTGGATTCGCACCTGTTATACGATTACGAAAGACGACCTTCCCCGGTGCTTCGAAAACAGCGATGATGAGGTTATCTCAGAATTCCCGCCCGCTCCGAAAGAGCTGGAAGACGGTATACATACTACTGCAGATAACCTCAGAAAGATTGAGTTGGGATCGGCAGAGAACCCGCGACCAACATTTGTCAGCGAGCTACTCTCTGAAGAAAGGGTGGCCGCGTTAAAGAACGTGCTTCTACGGCATAAAGACTGCTTCGCGTGGAACTACTCCGAGATGCCAGGATTAGATCCGGAGGTCGCTGTGCATAGATTAGCAATATCCCCAGATATCAAGCCAGTCAAGCAGGCACCAAGAAGGATGCGACTCGAGCTTGAGATGAGCATCAACGCCGAAGTCAAAAAACTGATCGATTCTGGATTTATCCAAGAAGTCCAATATCCCGATTGGATCGCCAATATCGTCCCGGTGATGAAGAAGAATGGGACGGTGCGTATATGCGTGGATTTCAGGGATCTCAACAAGGCCTGTCCAAAGGATGATTTCCCAGTACCGGTAACCGAGCTAATGATAGATAACACCTCCACTCACGAGATCTTCTCCTTTATGGATGGTTCCTCAGGATACAATCAGATAAAAATGCATCCCGAAGACCAGAAGCACACCGCTTTCCGGACCCCTTTGGGTGTATTTTGCTACAGGGTTATGCCCTTCGGTCTAAAGAACGCCGGCGCTACCTATCAAAGGGCCATGACAAAGATCTTCGACGACCTCATACATGACATCGTCGAGTGCTATATCGACGACCTCGTAGTAAAGAGTATGTCATACGAAGATCACTTAAAGCATCTAGAGACTGTATTTCAACGCCTTCGGCAATATAATTTGAAGATGAATCCCCTCAAATGCGCGTTTGGAGTCTCCTCGGGAAAATTCCTGGGATTCGTCATCCGACACCGAGGTATTGAGATAGATCCGTCAAAGATTAAAGCGATCATGGAAATGCCCCCGCCAAGAACCCTCAAACAGTTGCGGTCTCTCCAAGGGAAGCTCGCATACATCCGGCGATTTATCGCAAATCTTTCAGGCAAATGCCGCCCCTACGGTCACCTGATGAAGAAGGGAACCCCATTCGTTTGGGATCAAAAATGCCAAGGTGCACTAGACGAGATCAAGCAGTACCCGCAGAACCCGCCGGTATTAGCTGCGCCGGTCAAGGGAAAACCCCTCATTCTTTATACAACCGCCCTCGAAGGTTCCTTGGGCGCACTATGGGCGCAAGAGAACGATCAGGGGAAAGAGAGAGCACTCTACTACTTAAGTCGAGTTCTACTGGGGGCAGAAAGCAATTACTCTCTCATTGAAAAACATTGCTTGGCGTTAATCTTCGCAATAACAAAGCTCAGGCACTATGCGTTGGCACACGAAGTTTGCCTCATCTCGAAAGTGGATCCTCTTAAATACTTGATGTCAAAAGCCATATTGACGGGACGACTCGCTAAATGGGCCCTGCTCTTGATGGAGTTCTCGATAACATATCAACCTCTCAAGGCAGTGAAAGGCCAGGCCATTGCCGATTTCCTCGCTGAGCACCCGATACCGGCCGATTCTCCTTTGAATTGTGACTTGCCGAACGAGCATGCATTTGATGCGATTAGCGGTGAAAGCACCCGATGGGAACTCTATTTCGATGGAGCGTCCTCTATAAAGAAACAAAAGCAAGGTATCCCAATGATCAAGTCAGGGATAGGCCTCATCTTTGCGACTCCACAAGGAGGGATAATGCGCTTCGCCTTCTCCTTAACAGAGCCGAGGACAAACAATGAAGCTGAATACGAAGCCCTGATAGCAGGTCTCGAGCTTGCCATTGACATGGGAATTGAAGACCTCCTTATATATGGGGATTCTCAGCTGGTCGTTAGCCAAGTTAATGGTGACTACCAAACGTGCAAACCGGAGTTGGTGAGATACGGCGAAAAGGTGCAACAGCTGTTGGCCCAAATTCCCTCCTATACTTTGGAGAACATACCGCGCGCGGAAAACAGCAAAGCAGACGCGTTGGCCAAACTCGCTAAAGAACTGGCTGACGAGAACCTCGATGACGTCAGAATCGTGGTACAGAGCCGTCGAGTGCTCGCCCCGGCAGAAATATCTCCGGAATCATGCAAAGAAAAGAGAGCGACTGAGCAGATGACCCTACAAATAAAGGACCATGAGAAGGCCGAAGACTGGAGGGAAGTCTTCATAGACTACTTTAAGTCCCGCCGAATGCCCGAAGAAGCGTCTTCAAGACATCAGCTCATGAAACGAGCTCTATCTTTCGCTTTTGTCAACAATACCCTATACAAGAGATCGCTCGATTCTCTATGGCTGAGATGCTTAGGACCTGACGAAGCAGAAAAAGTCATTCAGGAAGTTCATGACGGACTTTGCGGTTCTCACCAAGCAGGCCCAAAGATGAAGTTAAAGATTAAACGAATGGGCTACTACTGGCCCACAATGATCCAGGACTGCCTCGAGTATGCAAAGCAATGCCACTCGTGCCAGATTCATGGAGACTTTATCCACCAACATCCAAATCCGCTACACCCAACGGTGGCCAGCTGGCCATTCGAGATGTGGGGGACTGACATAGTCGGCCCCATTGAACCAGCATCATCTCGGGGACACCGTTTTATCCTGGCGACAACTGATTACTTCTCCAAATGGGCAGAAGCAGTACCACTGAGGGAAGTGAAGACGGAGAATATCCTCCATTTCTTCAAAACGCACGTCATCTATCGGTTTGGAACCCCACGGCGGATTATCTCCGATAACGGGCCAGCCTACAGGAGCCATAAGATTAGCCGCTTCGCGCAGCAGCACAATATAGACTGGAGGTATTCTTCAGTTTACAACCCACGAGCCAACGGTCTGGCCGAGGCCTTCAACAAGACCTTGACGAAGATCATAAAAAAGACCGTCTCCCGGAATAAGAGGGACTGGCACGAGAGGCTGCAAGAAGCCCTTTGGGCTTATCGAACTACATTCAAGACGGCCACAAACACAACGCCATACGCGTTGGTATTTGGGACGGAAGCAGTGCTCCCCCTCGAGATAGAGTTACCCTCTCTACGAGTGGCAGTCCACCATGAACTGACCGACGAAGAAAATGCTCACCTTCGACTTGAGGAGCTTGATGCCCTCGACGAAACCCGACTCATAGCGCAACAACATCTAGAAGCCTACAAAGCAAAGATGACGCGCTCGTACGAAAGATTGACCAGGCCAAGGGCATTCCGCCAAGGCGAACTCGTGCTGGTAGTCAAAAGACCTATGATCCCCAATCGTGCCAAGCGGGGAAAATTCGAGCCAAACTATGAAGGCCCGTACATCATAGACCAGGTTTACCAGGGTGGAGCCTACCTACTCGTGGACATTCAGGCCAATAAATGGCCGCTTCTTGAAGAAATACTATGCCTAGTGAGCCACAGCCTGGGTCAACGATAGATGACGACGACTATGTCCGCTCGCTATCTTCCTAGGCTCAGACTTTACAAGCAGCAGCTGGCCCTCCCCTAACGACGGACCGAAACGTCCTTAAACTATCAACAGACCGAAACGTCTTTAAACTAACGACGGACCGAAACGTCCTTAAACTATCAACAGACCGAAACGTCTTTAAACTAACGACGGACCGAAACGTCCTTAAACTATCAACGGACCGAAACGTCCTTAAACTAGCGACGGACCGAAACGTCCTTAAACTAACGACGGACCGAAACGTCCCTAAACTACTGCTGCAGCATCCTTAGGCTGGCAAGGAAAAAAAAAAAAAAAAAAACGGTATGTCCATAAAGCAAAATGGGCACGGATGAAAACCCGAAAGGGCTCCGTGAGTAAAAACAGCAGGGCTACCGGCGAGTGTTTGTGAAAACCCGAAAGGGCGCAGCCTCGTTAAAAGACACTTACAGGGTCCTCTCGACCTTGTAAGGAGAAACCACCCGCGTGAGATCCTTACGACTCATAAGGGAGAAGCACACTTAGGGATCCTCACGATTCCTAAGGAGAAATTACACTTGCGAGATCCTCACGACTCGTAAGGAGAATTCTCTTATGGGACCCTCACGGCTCATAAGATTTGAAAGTCTTAAGTTACAGAAACCTTAACCTGTTCTTAAGCAACTCCCACAACCTTCGATATTGCCCTACAAGCGGCTCGGACTGACCCTTGTATACAATCCACGGGCGCGAATAGACATTTTACTAACAAAGTCCCACCCGTGACTGGGGATATATCTACATGATGAACAACCCTTGCAAGTCCTCTCGGCTTATAAGGGGAAAATCCTCTTTGTAATATCCTTACGACTTACAAGAGAACATGCACTTAAGAATCCCCACGATTCTTAAGGAGAAAACACACCTGCAAGATCCTCACGACTTGTAGGGAGAAACACCTTTGTGAGACCCTTACGGCTCATGAAGTCAAAAGCCTTGGTCGACAGGACCCTTAACCCTGTTTGCTAAGCCACCCTTTGTTCAAACGTCGACAGAGGCAAATGATGATCCGCTCCTGGCAACATTCCAGTTGTAGCGGTGCTGATGCCGAAACCCGTATCCAAGAAATCCGAGCTTGTCGCAAAAAGCTAGCAAGCCACACATGCATGACAAAATGGCCGAAATGATGGGACAACTTGCAAAATCTCAGCGGTTCACAGATAACTTAGTGTTCATCACCGTGGCATTCGTCTCGATACAGCAGACGCGACACCAGCAAATGAAGCGAAGGCCAAATTCCTAGCTTCATTGTCTCGACGACACAACATCAAGCGAAACGGAACAGCGGCAACCCCAAGTTCCATGACTCGGCGACACATATCGCCAAGAGTCAACCCCCATCCCGGGAAATGCGGATACAATCAGCAAACTTCCTGGTTACGTGGAAAGCGGATAACGTCACTCTTTGACCCCGTGGAAAACGTCCAGAGCGGATCCTGGTCCTCGCAGAGCATGGCAGTGAACCCATGTGAAGCATCCAGAGCGGAGCCTAGTCCTCGCCTAACGCGGCAGTGAACCCGTGTGAAGCATCTAGTGCAAACTTCCTGGTTACGTGGAAAGCGGATAACGTCACTCTTTGACCCCGTGGAAAACGTCCAGAGCGGATCCTGGTCCTCGCAGAGCATGGCAGTGAACCCATGTGAAGCATCCAGAGCGGAGCCTAGTCCTCGCCTAACGCGGCAGTGAACCCGTGTGAAGCATCTAGTGCAAACTTCCTGGTTACGTGGAAAGCGGATAACGTCACTCTTTGACCCCGTGGAAAACGTCCAGAGCGGATCCTGGTCCTCGCAGAGCATGGCAGTGAACCCATGTGAAGCATCCAGAGCGGAGCCTAGTCCTCGCCTAACGCGGCAGTGAACCCGTGTGAAGCATCTAGTGCAAACTTCCTGGTTACGTGAAAAGCGGATAACGTCACTCTTTGACCCCGTGGAAAACGTCCAGAGCGGATCCTGGTCCTCGCAGAGCATGGCAGTGAACCCATGTGAAGCATCCAGAGCGGAGCCTAGTCCTCGCCTAACGCGGCAGTGAACCCGTGTGAAGCATCTAGTGCAAACTTCCTGGTTACGTGGAAAGCGGATAACGTCACTCTTTGACCCCGTAGAAAACGTCCAGAGCGGATCCTGGTCCTCGCAGAGCATGGCAGTGAACCTATGTGAAGCATCCAGAGCGGAGCCTAGTCCTCGCCTAACGCGGCAGTGAACCCGTGTGAAGCATCTAGTGCAAACTTCCTGGTTACGTGGAAAGCGGATAACGTCACTCTTTGACCCCGTGGAAAACGTCCAGAGCGGATCCTGGTCCTCGCAGAGCATGGCAGTGAACCCATGTGAAGCATCCAGAGCGGAGCCTAGTCCTCGCCTAACGCGGCAGTGAACCCGTGTGAAGCATCTAGTGCAAAATTCCTGGTTACGTGGAATGTGGATAACGTCACTCTTTGACCCCACGGAAAACGCCCAGAGCGGAGCCTGGTCCTCGCCAAACACGGCAGTGAACCCGTGTGAAGCATACAGAGCAAACACCGGACTGTGGAGTCCTTAAAATCCACGGACTATGACGTCCTTAACCTCGACCGCGATGTCTTAAAACTAACAACCAACCACCCCTATTCCTCACAGATTTTTTCCTCGGTTTAAGGGTACATCTCTTCACTCCTTTGATGCCCGGCGTTGTAATTCCTCAACGTCTTCAAAGAGGTGACGGGTCCCTATAACCAAACATCGGATTGTGGAGTCCCTAAATCCACGGACTATGAGGTCCTTAACCTTGACCCTGATGTCTTAAAACTAACATCGGACTGTGGAGTCCTTAAATCCACGGACTATGAGGTCCTTAACCTTGACTGCGACGTCTTTAAACTACAATATCTGGAGAAACCCCTGACTCCGTAGAACACGGGCAAGGGTAACCGCATCCGGCACTCGCAAGTCCTCACGGCTAGGAGAAAAGCTCTTTATGAGACCCTTGTGGCTCATAAAGTGCAAAAGCCTTAGGAAGCAGATCCTAACCCTGTATCCTAAGCCATCACTGTCCTGCAAAGAGAGCGAGATAAATTGTCCGCAGAACACATTCAATAGAAAGGGGACACACCATTGAAGGGAAGAATATGTCTCCGTTTATAAACCTCCCTTCGACAACAATACTCGATCTAAAGCCAGCACAAACCACCCGATACGAGAGATAACGTGGCAAGTTTCTGATCTGTATCCTATCGGGCACGCATTTGCAACTGTACAAGTGTTTAAAAGGGAATGTTGCCTGAGGCACTGATGTGCATGCAACGTAACAATGGTGCTCGTAATTAAAGAAAAACAGACAGCTCATTTACGCAAGCAAAACACACGTACGACTGTCTGACAAGCATGAAAATTCAACAGAAAGCATGCAAACCACCAATGATTAAAGGAGTACATTGATTCAAACATACTACATTGGTGGGAAAAGATCACCAAACAAGGGATCAGAAATACAAGGGTTAACAAAGCAAAACACAAAATTCTCCAACTCCCTCTCCGCCTTCTCCAGCACGTCAAAACGGCGGTTTTCGCGAGGAGTCGCTCCCCACCGGTTGGAGCCGTGCTCATCAACAAAAGCAGACATGACGGCCCGACGAGCTCTTATCTGACTCAGTAAATGAACTGAGTGATCCTTCAGAGCTTGAGTGATTAGACAAGTCTCATGAAAACACTCAAGCTTGTCCTCCGCCGCGTCAAGGATCGCCGAAGTCATCTCCGCCGGATGAGGGGGTATATCGGCAAGCACAGACAGGAGGATCATCCGGAGCCAAATGGAGCCCATGGGAAGAGGAGAGCCCCGACGAGTCAGTAGCTCATACATCACCGTGTCACATTGATCATCGGTGAGAAGGGGATCTGCCAGCCGCGCAGCGAAGCGAGGGATTATCTCTTCAATGGGCACATCCCATGGTTGCCGACGAGCATGGGGACGATTGCAAGCCATGGCGATTGATCGGGTTCTCAAAGATGATCACCTTAAGGTATGAATGGATTTCTCTGTGAAGAAAAGAAGTAAGGAATGGGTTCAGGTTATAAAGGGGAGCATTTAATGCTATGCACAAAAAATGTTGTGCATGGTGGGACGATTCTCAAAGCCCGGAAAAAAGGGGAGAGCGTTGGAAATGAAATCCAACGACGCATTGGAATCAGGTTAGGGAAATGAAACGTCCCCATCAAACAGATCCCTGCATACGCAACACATGAGCACTAGCCTTTGATTGGCGAATGAGGCGGCACTGCACAGACACAACAGAGAACTAAGCTCTGATAAGCAGAATCAAATTCTTAAAAGAAAGGTTTGAAAGGAAGGGCATGAAAAAGTGAAGGCGCTTCTGAAAGGACGTTTCGTCTCCCCAGATCCCTAGAGGAATCCAACGGTCACAAGAGGTGACAGCGTTGCACTCACGTGCAGACACGTGAGAACAACGCTGTGGGGGCATTTGTTTCCTGATTTAAAATCAGGAAAGCTTCTGGGAAAAGCTTCAGAGGAGAGTCACGTGCTTACACGTGACTAGCGGTCACGTGTTGGCACGTGACACCTTAAAAGCATCATCAAGTCGAGTTCATCCTACTGACTACGCTGAAGAAAATGGGCTTCAGAAAGAGTCACGTGCTCCCACGTGACCAGGGTCACGTGGCGACACGTGACATTTAAATGCAAGCGTCAAAGACACACAATTTCTCTGATCAAGTCAAGAAAAAGGCTTCAAAAGAGGTCACGTGCTTCCATGTGACCAGGGTCACGTGTTGGCACGTGACGTTCAAGACAGCAGACTCGTTCTCCAGACGAACCAAGGAAAGAGAGTTCAAGCAAGGGTCACGTGCTCACACGTGACCAGGGGTCACGTGGTAGCACGTGACGTTTAAGCAGCAATCAGAAGACACAGCGCAAAAGGCTCATTCCGAAGGGGGTCACGTGCTCACACGTGACCATGGATCACGTGGTCACACGTGACCGGCTTTCAAAGCCCTTTTTGTCAACAGAATTAAATTCCGAGAGAAATGCGAATCTTTCCAAAGGAACGCAACTATATGCATCCAATCAAATTAAAGATTCAGAGGTCATTTATTTATGGAAAATCTCGGGTTTGGAAAGATTTCCCCCTTAAATCTAACCAAAATAACAAGGGAGAATCTCTGGATCTGAAATCCAACGGTGAATAAAATTCACCTAATAATCCAAAGGTCCAGAATGAACAATGAATGCAAATCAAATATCTCCATGAAGATTCGTCAAAAACTGATTGATTCGGCTGCTTCTCCTATAAATAGGAGCCAAAAGACACAGAGAGAGACACACGCGCAGAGAAAGAAAAAAGGAGAAAAGCTTTGATACTTGGAAAAGACTTGGATCTTCTGCAAAAACCCTAGGTAAGAAAGGGAAGGCCTTTTGAAAGAGGGGGAATTTAATTCCCAACAGAGTTTAACTCTGATACATAAAACAGAAGAGCACATTTCTTCTCTCTTTGATAGAGGATCTGCAAAGTGCACATCTCCCCTTTAGGTTGAGAATTTAATTCTCAATGGGTCGAGATCCTGCCATGCAGATCCAAAACATAGAGAAGGAATGCAAGCATGAGAATTTAATTCTCGCAGAACTGTAGGAATTCAATTCCTTTAAAATAAAATTAGGGCTCGACCCTATATCATGGGAATTTAATTCCTTCAAAATAAAAGAAGCAGGGTTTAACCCTAATTAAGAACATAGTTCTGTTGAAACAGCAGGAATTTAATTCCCTTTCTTTAAAACGAGAAGTTTAGCTCCTTAAAAGCTTTCATTAGGGTTTAACCCTATCCAGTTCTTCACATAAACAAGGAATTTAATTCCTACAGAAGGTTCAGGGATCGAAAGGAAGTAGGAATTTAATTCCTTTGAAAATTAAAGCCCGAGGAATTTAATTCCTGAAAAGAAAGATCAACAGATTCCCTAAACTACATACATGGAGGTAGGGTCACGTGTCACCACGTGACCCTCTCAAAAGAGCTACAGAAGTCCCTTTGAGGCAGCACCCCACGTGATCCACGTGACCTTGGCAGAAACTCTAATACACAAGCATTTGAATGCCCATCACGTGATGGCACGTGATGCTTTGAAAGAAGTGATAATTTCAGCAGAACAACTGAAGGGAGGGCGCTCTCACGTGCTGCCACGTGACCCTTCTTGCCTTAGTGTTTAACACTAAAATTAAAACTCTCAAGCCCAGTGTTAAAACACTGTCGGGCCTTAGCATTCAATGCTGGTTAAAAAGCCTTATCGGCAGTGTTCAACACTGATCTGTTTTAGTGTTTAACACTAATTTGAAAAAAGCCTTATTACTGGTGTCTAACACCAATTATCTCTTAATGTTGAACACTAACTCATCAATCTTATTCCCAGTGTTCAACACTGATTGCTCTGAAGTATTTAACACCCGGCTTTGGCCCAATTGGCTAAAGGGATAGAGGCAAACATTCTCCCTCAATGGAACAACAAAGAGTCAATATTCCAGACCTGACTGGACTTAGCCCAAGCTGGCCATAAGTCCTCAACCTGTGATTAACTGGGCCGATGGGCTCATAACATAATCGATCAATCTTGACCCAAATTGGGCCAAAGACTATCTAATCCACCCCGGTTCTAGGGTACATCTCTTCACTCCTTTGATATTTGGCATTGTAATCCCTCAATGTCTTCAAAGAGGTGACGGGTCCCGAAGACCACTCATGACATGGACTGTGGGGTCCTTAAACCCATGCATGATACAAAATTCCTGGTTACGTGGAACGTGGATAACGTCACTCTTTGACCCCGCGGGAAACGTCCAGAGCGGATCCTGGTCCTCGCAGAGCACGGCAGTGAACCCGTGTGAAGCATCCAGAGCGGAGCCTGGTCCTCGCCTAGCACGGCAGTGAACCCGTGTGAAGCATCCAGAGCACATACCGGACTGTGGAGTCCTTAAACCCATGGACTATGACGTCCTTAACCTTGACCGAGATGTCTTTAAACTACCCATGGACCGCAATGTCCTTAAACTACCCATGGACCGCAATGTCCTTAAACTACCCATGGACCGCAATGTCCTTAAACTACCCATGGACCGCAATGTCCTTAAACTACCCACGGACCGCAATGTCCTTAAACTACCCACGGACCGCAATGTCCTTAAAACTAGAACAATAGAGCCCCTATATGCTCTTTTGTCGGATCTAAACGGTCCTGTTTAAGTTGATCTTAGCCTCAAAGATGGCTAACGCGTCCTTAAACCTTCAAGCAGACTGGACTATGAATCCCCCTAATTAACTCTGGCTCGAGGGTACATCTCTGAACTCCTCTGACATCCGCCGTTGTAATCCTTCAACGTCGTCAGAGAGGTGACGGGTCCCGACGGCCACATATACGATGGACCGCCATGTCCCTAAACTGGAACATTAGAGTCCAAACACTCTTTTGTAGGATCTAAACGATCCCGTTAAGTTGATCTTAGTCACAAAGTTAGACTAACGTATCCTTAACAAACGTTTGAGTTGATCTTAGCCCCAAGCATGGCTGACGTATCCTCAAACCAAACCCCCAAACCCAAATTTAAGATAATGCGGATTTGGACTAGTCCATGCCCTACGGGCGACGACATAACTCAGTCTCCGTAGACGATCCACGGGCAATGCAACATAAAACAAGAACACACGATACGAAGTGACCATCTGGAGAAGGAGAAAGTTGTTATCGCAAAGCGGTAGCGTAATTAACTGCAGGGGCTTGCGCCTGCAGGGAAGAGCGTCCCCACAATCAAAAACCCCTCGAACGAGGGGGAATCTGACGAAGTCTGCTACATCGGACGCATCCGTCTAAGCCTCCGATACATGGTGCCATGGATCGACTTGGCATCTTCGGAGAGGCAGACGGATAGCACCAATTAGCATCTGCCCCGAATTTCAGGCGAGACGCCACGTCGTCGCCGTCGTTCGGAGGGGAACAGGGCCTATCTACTCATGGACATGCACGGTGAAAGGCCTTTCAGGCCAATAAACGGTCGCTTCCTAAAGAAATACTACGCTTAATGAGCCACAGCCTAGGTCAATGGTAGATGACGACGACTATGTCCGCTCGCTATCTTCCTAAGCTCAAGCTTTATAAGTAGTAGTCAGCCCTCTCAACGGCGGACCGAAATGTCCTTAAACTAATAGCAGACCGAAAACGTCTTTAAACTAATACTGCAGCATCCTTGGGCTGATGAGATAAAAAATATATATATATATATATATATAAATAAAAAAAAAATAAAAAAAGGAAAAACGGTATGTCCATAAGCAAGATGGGCGCGGATGAAAACCCGAAGGGGCTCCGTGAGTAAAAACAGCAGGACTACCGGCGAATGTTTGTGAAAACCCGAAAGGGCGCAACTTCGTTAAAGAACCCTTATGGAGTCCTCTCGACCTTGTAAGGAGAAACCACCCGCGTAATATCCTTACGACTTAGAAGGGAACAACGCACTTAGGAATCCCCATGATTCCTAAGGAGAAAATACGCTTGCGAGATCCTCACGACTCGTAAGGAGAACTCTCTTATGGGACCCTCACGGCTCATAGGATTTGAAAGTCTTAAGTCACAGAGACCTAAACCTGTGCTTAAGCAAACCCCCACAAACTTCCAATAATGCCCTACAAGTGGTTCAATATTGACCCTTGTATACAATCCACGGGCGCGAATAAACGTTTCCCTAACCAAGGCCCATCCAGGACTGGGAATACGTTCGTATGGTAAACAACCCTTATAAATCCCCTCGATTTATGAGGAGAAAACCTTCCTGTAGGATCCTTACGACTTACAGAAGAACAAAACACTTAGGAAACCCCACGGTTCCTAAGGAGAAAATACACTTACAAGATCCCCACGACTTGTAGGGAGAAATACCTTCACGAGACCCTTACGGCTCATGAAGTCAAAAGCCTTAGCCGACGGGATCCTAACCCTGGTCGATAAGCCTCCTTTGTTCAACAGCGATAGAGGCAAATGATGATTCGCTCCTGGTAATGTCCCAGTTGCAGCGGTGCTGATGCCAAAATCGGTGTCCAATTTCAGGTTTACGGCGAAAGCCAGTAGGCCGCTCATGCACACGAAATAGCCGAAATGATAAGGCAACTTGCAATGAAAAGCAGCAAGTAAAATGTATGCATGCAAAATAGCCGAAATGATTGGGCGACTCGTAATAAAAGCAACGAGTAAAAATAAAATAATAAATAGCCGAAATGATTGGGCACCGCGAAAAATAGCCGAAATGATTGGGCAATCGCGACCTTCGCGATATAAAAGCTGAAATGATAGAGCATCGCGGAAATAAAACAAAAATAAGAAATGATAAAACTTCGGCCCTACAGTTAAGATCACATCGATCCCTGTATACAATCCAAGGGCGTAAACAAAGAAGGAGCCATACCTCCCCAGCAGATTCCGTCAAACGACGAAACCAAGCCTCAACGGTTCATTTCAACCGAAGAAGCCAGTGACTTCAACGAAAAATCCTCGACTCACGGATACAAACACTCCTTGACGAGAGCCTCCTGATCCGCGTCGACCCGCAGAGCCACCAGTGCCTCCGTAGGAACCCTCGACTCGTTTCACACCCCAAGGACACAAATAATCCTTGGCGCTCGGGAAACAAACAATCCCGGCAAATTCCTCGACTCACGGATACAAACACTCCTTGACGAGAGCCTCCTGATCCGCATCGACCCGCAGAGCCACCAGTGCCTCCGTAGGAACCCTCGACTCGTTTCACACCCCAAGGACACAAATAATCCTTGGCGCTCGGGAAACAAATAATCCCGGCAAATTCCTCGACTCACGGATACAAACACTCCTTGACGAGAGCCTCCTGATCCGCGTCGACCCGCAGAGCCACCAGTGCCTCCGAAGGAACCCTCGACTCGTTTCACACCCCAAGGACACAAATAATCCTTGGCGCTCGGGAAACAAAGAATCCCGGCAAATTCCTCGACTCACGGATACAAACACTCCTTGACGAGAGCCTCCTGATCCGCGTCGACCCGCAGAGCCACCAGTGCCTCCGTAGGAACCCTCGACTCGTTTCACACCCCAAGGACACAAATAATCCTTGGCGCTCGGGAAACAAATAATCCCGGCAAATTCCTCGACTCACGGATACAAACACTCCTTGACAAGAGCCTCCTGATCCGCGTCGACCCGCAGAGCCACCAGTGCCTCCGTAGGAACCCTCGACTCGTTTCACACCCCAAGGACACAAATAATCCTTGGCGCTCGGGAAACAAATAATCCCGGCAAATTCCTCGACTCACGGATACAAACACTCCTTGAAGAGAGCCTCCTGATCCGCGTCGACCCGCAGAGCCACCAGTGCC
Source organism: Agapanthus africanus (assembly GCA_030015575.1). Lineage (NCBI taxonomy): Eukaryota > Viridiplantae > Streptophyta > Magnoliopsida > Asparagales > Amaryllidaceae > Agapanthus > Agapanthus africanus. The sequence goes on from JASDDO010000174.1 coordinate 300,034, forward strand.
TCCGTAGGAACCCTCGACTCGTTTCACACCCCAAGGACACAAATAATCCTTGGCGCTCGGGAAACAAATAATCCCGGCAAATTCCTCGACTCACGGATACAAACACTCCTTGACGAGAGCCTCCTGATCCGCGTCGACTCGCAGAGCCACCAGCGCCTCCGTGGGAACCATCGACTCGTTTCAAACCCCAAGGACACAAATAATCCTTGGCGCTTGGGAAACAAATAATCCCTCGCAAAACTTCTCAACTCACGGATAAAAACACTCCGTGACGAGAGCTTCTTTGACTCACATCTTGGGCAGTAAGGATTCAAAAACTTGCTTCCTGAACAAATGGGACCCTGCAAGTCAATCCTAAATGGTCTCTTGCATACTATTCATGGGTCTCACTCTCTGAAGTTGATTCTCGACAAAGAGGGAAACAACCGCTTGCGAGCCCTATCGACTCGTAAGAGGGCAATGGGACCCTGCAAGTCAATCCTAAATGGTCTCTTGCATACTATTCACGGGTCTCACTCTCTGAATTCGTTTCTCGACAAAGAGGGAAACAACCGCTTACGGGCCCTCTCGACTCGTAAGAAGGAGAAATTCTCTTATAGGATCCTTTCGACTTATGAGAGAAAACCACACTTGGGAATCCTCACGACTCCTAAGGAGAAAATCCACTTACGAGATCCTCTCGATCCGTAGGGAGAAAAGTCTCTATGAGACCCTCACGGCTTATAGGGTTGAAAAGTCTTAGGCAGCAGATCTGAACCTACGGCCTAAGCCATCGTTATTTCTTAAGAAGGTCGGGATACTCGTCCCAATCGTCCGTCAATTATGGTTATTAAGGTGGCGTACTGATAATAAAAGAAAGGAAAGATGGAGAAATGACACAAGACATTACAAAATGTGTATCTTTTATTCATAAATATTGATTGAGTACAGGATACATTGTGCTAAAGAATAAAAAAACATATACATATACTTTACAAAAACAAATGATACAAGGAGAATTATTGGGAAGGAAGCGTCTTGCACAGATGTAGCAATCGCTCGCATATGTCCTTCCACACCTTCTCTTGCTCGGCTGCCACCGTCAACTCTTCCTCCACTTGGGCTCGTTGCCGCAAGACCAATGCAAGCTGCTCCCTCACAGCTTGATAAGCAGCCTCCCGACTTGGGATATTGCGCTCAGCCACGTCAAGCTTCCGCTTTAAGTTTAGCCCATGGGAGATGCGCTCCAAGAGACCCTCAAAGATAGTCTTCACTTGGGCAGCATTTGCCTCAACCTCAGCGCGCAGATGGGCCATTTCGTTGGAGGTCTTTTGGCATTCCCTTAGTCTTTGAGCTGCTTCTTGCTCCAAGTGGCGGGAGTGCGAAGTGCTTTGCTCGAGCCAAGTTGTGCGTTGGGTGCTCAGAGCTAAAACTTCGGGAGAAGGGCGAGTCAACTCCAGCCGGTATAGACAGGCCTCGATCTCCCTGCAGTGGTTAACCCAAGATTCGACGACGCCTTCGTCGTGAAAAGTTACGAGCGCCGCTAACATTGGGTTAACATCCACAGCGAAATCGACAGCAGAAGGGAGAGCGTCCATGCTGAGCTCTTCGATATACCCGCTCAGCATGCCTAGACTCATCACAGCACCCTTTGAAGACGGACGTCTCAAAAAGGGGCCTGCCGGTGAAAGAACGCGAGCCTCGAAGGGGACCGGAGCCGGAACAATAGCTGCAAAACAAAACAGAGTTAAACGATGGTTCAAAAGATGTTGCAGGCTTACCAAAAGGAAATTTACTATACCAGGTACAGCGGACGGCAAAGCCGGAAGGGCCGGTAGCGCGGCAGGTCTTGCGTCCCCTCCTTCGATTCGTGGCACTGCAACAAAGAAAAGGAAAAGTCAGAAATTATCCCATTGCTAGAAAAAGGGGGTAAATAAAGATATTATATTGAACGTACACTCACCAACGCCACTAGAGGGAGAAGTAAGCTCGGAGGGGAAGGAGAAGTGTGGGAGCAACACCTGATATAGATGATCAAAGAGCCCTCCTGAAAAGACACGATGGTATGGCATTAGTCCATGAACTATACGTTTAAGAGATTAACTTGTGAGTCGCAGGTCCATACCTTCCAACATCCGCGACGGCACGAGGGAAAACGGGGAAGTGACCACCGCCAAAGCAGTAGTTGACGGCGCTCCCTCAAGCAATGGAGCGTCGGCACTGGCCGCACCTGCAAAGACAAGCTTGTTAGAGGAGATTACAAGATATATATAAAAAAGGGGGGGAACAATAGTAACCCGAAACTTACCCGATGAACTGCCAGCCGAGACGGAGGCAATTCCTTCCTCTACTGACATCAGGCCACCACCCGTAGCCTCATCACCTGACTCGATGGGAGCCGTTGTTGTGCTCGCAAGCCCGGGAGACGGCAAGGAACCATACGCAGGGAGGGCTATGATTGGGGTATTGCCAGATTCCAGAGAAGGAGCGGCTGGCTCCTCCTCAGGAATCGTGGCCACCTCACCCACTACTCCTTTGGGTCCTACGGTCACAGTTGCCTCATCCATCGGCACCGCGACATCTCCAGCCTCAGACGCCTCGATTTCTACTACCTCCGGTCCGACAATCATCTCACCTGCCGCCATTTCAGATGCGGCATCGATGACCTTCTCGGCAGCGAATTCTTCAACTTCTATTTCAGGCGCCGCGACCCCGATGACGTTGCTCACTGTTGGCTCAGGTTCAGCAGGCGTCGCTTCCTCCGCTCCCCGGGGTTCGACGGTCTCCGCCTCCCCCTCAGTCGGACTTGGCCCTGCAAATAGGAATGCGTATGAGTCAACGATTTGCTAATCCTTACAACAAAGTTCTGAAAGAAAAGTTACCTGAAGAGGATTTATCGTTTGCATCCCGGACCGTGCGCGCCGCCTGCCTATGAGCAGTAGATAGGGCGGCAGGGGCCTCTTCAGAAGAAGTGTCGGCATGAGGAATAGTGCTAGGACCCGCTCCTGCGGCTAAAGCAGCTCTGCGCGCCTTAGCTTCGCGTCTTGACCGCTTCCGCTCCTCGCGAGCCGATGAGACAGATGCCACCAGAGCCTCCTTAAGGGAGGCTTCTTCGCCCGTATACAAGGATGCCTCTAGATTCTTCAAGGCATCCCTCGTCACTCTATCAAGCTGAGGCTCTTGTGGCAACTGCGGCGAAGTCGGGACTTCGACGACGGGCTTGGGAAGGATCCTCGCATTGATTAATACAACCCCTGCAAAGAAACAAAAGAAGGTCAGGTTGGCTAGCATAAAAAGACAACAAACTTTCCTTATAAAAGAGAACGGGGTAAAACATACCGACGCTTGCTAGGGCACGCTTCTTCTCCTCCTCCTGGAAGGTCTTCAGAGAAGCAGCAATGGCCTCTTCAGCAGAAACACCTGTTGAAAATGAGGCAAATATTAGCTGACGACAATAATAAAAAGTGGGATAAAATGACAAATAAGGAGGCTGATGATTACCTGACTCAGCGAGTCTGCTTAACATTGCTTCGAGCCTCGCCGATCGCTCCGAAGCTGCAATGGCGGCGGCTAGATTGGTGTCCTCAGGGTCCACCACGAAACCCTCATTGCTGCCGTACTCGCATATAGTCTCGGCAGGATGAGCCGCGGGTTCTAAGTTAAGGATCGCGTCGAGGGATAAAGTGGACTTCTTCTTCTTCTGTCTACCAGCCTTGGATCCACTCAGAGCAGCTTTGCGCTTGCCAGTTTTGGCAGTCACTTTCGGGCGGCGAGTCCCGATGTCTACTCCTGTACCCGACTCCGGCGATGCTGCTTTAACCGTCTTCGTCGGAGCACGGGGCGCCGTTGGGGCATCCGCCGTAGTAGGCAGTGGCAGTCCACGCGGAGGGGCCAACACGTGTGGTCGATCAGCTCCGGCCTCTTTCGTCGGAGGGATAACCTGAACCCTGGGCTGCAATGGAGCCTTACGATCGCCGCCGGGAGGCGCAGCCCTACGATCAACCAGTAGGCGTTTCTCCATCAAGATGATTGGGCCCATTGCGTGCGCGTACCAGGCCACATACGAATTGAGTATCTTAGGGGTACAGCTGGGCTCACTGATGAAAAAGTAGGAGCCTGTATTGAGCCGGATGAAGTGATGCATTGCATTCCGTACCCCCTCTGGACCGACTGCAGGTGTTCCCAAGAAGGCTTCCAACGGGACCCCTTGGTTATAACTCGATTGCCGGGAAAATCGATGCGGGTTATACCTCATGAAGAGGGCCGTTTCATTCTGCCTAAATACCAAGTAGCCCGGCCGAATAGAATAAAGGTGAAGGATTTCCCGAGCCTTCAACACGGAAACACCGCCTTTAAAGTCATCACGCAGCGGCACCACCGACTTAGTGGTCTCGGAACCCATGGTGATGACCTTATCCACAAAAAAGGTCTTCGCCCCGACTAGATGCGAACGCAGAAGCAATCCCCTAGACTCCCGCGGAGGTGCAAACATAATGGAAGCCCCGACCAATCGCATGATTCTTGGAAGTTTGAATCTCTCAAAGAATGGAGGAGTTTTATGGGCACCAAACACTCCTCGAACATGCAGCTCCATCCAAGAAGTGAAGTAGTGCATCGGAAAGTTAGCAGGCTGTACCCCAGGCTCATTAGCGTCCGCCGCTACGCTAAGTCCATTGTAGAGGTAAGCCAACCCGGCGATCCCCACTGATAACTGCAGACCGGCCACCATTCGATGCGCCGGGTAAAAGACAGAAGACCGCATGAGGCGTGGGTGCATGGGGAGCGCGAAGCTGCACAGCCACAGACTTAAGAACCCTATGAAGAAGGTCTCCTCATCCATGCCGGGAACGGCGATCTCCGAGAAAGGGACGCTAGCAGTGCCGGGAAGGTAAAAACTTCGCTGATCAATTTCTGATGAAGGTCGGCGGTCCAGGCCGAAACCAAAAGGGTCAGCAAGTTGGGCGAACTTATCACCTTGCTCTGATAAAAATTCCGGGCGGATAAAACGAGCAATGAAGTCCGCGAAACTAACGCCTCGGTCGCCCAATTCCAAATGAAGCTCCTCGTAAATCTCCAACACCCTCACCAGGCCCGGATGCTGATGCTGGATGGCATTTTCCGGAGTTAAGTCGAGTACCACCTGCTTGGTGGCAAAGACGTACTCGTCAGGAGGAAGCAGCTCCTCGTAATGCTCCCCCCTCGCCGGTAAACCCGAAAGCTCAACGAATTCCTCTAGAGAAATGGAAACTTCCCTATCCGCTGTCAGGAAAGTATGCGTGGGGATATTCCATTGTTCGATGAAGGCCTTTGTCCACCACGTTGGAGGAGTAGGATACTCGAAAAGCGAGACGTAGACGGCGGAGTATAAACCAATCTTCGTCAGGTGAGCTCTTTTCGCCGCTAAAATGTACCGGGCCCATGGCAGGTACCCAGCAAGCGGTCGCGGATTCAATCCAATGTTGTAAGCCTGTCCCCAAGGGCGTGCTTCACCCTGACAGATTCGCCTTCCCAAGATATCTATGGCTGGCGGCGGCTGCACCGGAATAGCGCCGATTGCAGGCTGGAGGAGGTCGTCTGAATTCTAATTTTTAACCTCCACGGCATACTCCACCGGGGGTTTGTCCGCATAGGGGATCGTAACTATAGGTTCGGAGGGCGAGGCGGAACTAAAACTGCGGCGGCCTTGGATAATCTGGCTGTACCACCTTCCCCATAGATGAAGTCTCTTGCACTCAGGATCTTGATCTTTAATCAAGGCGAACACAACCCGGTCCACTGGTGCGTGTGGGAACCCTCCTTCTGAGCGAACGAAGGGAAAAGACAAGTCGTCAGACATCTTTCCTGCATAAAATATATATATATCATTAGTGGCCTGACGCTTAACACTTAATAAAAATAATACATATAATAAAAAATAATAATAATAAATAAAAATCTGGCTCCACACTGTGATGCAGTGGGTAGGGGACCAAAGGGGGACCCACAAAATCAAGATGACGGCGCATCATTTGATGAGACAATCCCACCATTGGATGAGACTATCAGTCAACAAAAAAGACCCCCAAGAGAATATCCTCATTGGGGGGGATCCCTAGAGACAAGGAGAAGATCTCCTCTTTTCAGAGCAAAGCTCTGCCACAGAGTGACATTTGTCAAACTCCTGTTTCAAAGGAATAAAACTTCTTAAAAAAGAGCCTAGCTCTGCAGTAGTAATAAAAATTTATAACTCCTAAGAATTAAAATTTTGGGATCTTAAAGATCCATGGAAACTTTTAAAAAGTTTTCTAGTTGATCTATGAAGCAGGGCTCTGTTCATGGGTTAAAACCTAAGAACAGAGTCTCTGTAAATTTTGAGAGCAAGGCTCTGTGAATAAAAACCCCAAAGGGGTTTCCTTTAGATCAAAGATCTATAAGAGCAAGGCTCTGTTGAAGAAAGCAAGGCTCTGTTGAAGAAACCCCAAAGGGGTTTCCTTTAGATCAGAGATCTATAGGAGCAAGGCTCTGATTAATTAAATTAAATTTAAATTAAATTAATTTAATTTACCTAGAATGGTTCTAATGATAGAACTTGGAAGTTCTTAAGGAAATCACAAGAGCAAGGCTCTGGAAGTTCTCAAGTAAGAGCAAGGCTATGAAATTCAATTCTTGATAATGGTAAAGAATTACCAAGGACCAAGGGTCCTATTTATAGGCGCCTGCGCCTGTTCATTTGACCCTTCGATCCGACGGTCAGGATCTTGCCACCGCTGCACTCACGTGCGCGCCACGTGAGCGCAACGGTGGGGGGGCATCTGTTTCCCCCAATCAGAGCAAGGCTCTACTTAAATTTTTAAAATTCAAAATTTGAAACAACGCTTCGGTTCCCGTGATAGTGCGTCCCATCAGAGCAAGGCTCTTCAGAAAACATAATTAAGACTTAACTGCGCAAACGCACGGCAGCACGACACGTGTCTGCGCAGTTGCGCAATCGCAACTGCGCAAGCGCACGGATGCGCGACACGTGTCTGCGCAGTTGCGCAATCGCAACTGCGCAAGCGCACGGATGCGCGACACGTGTCTGCGCAGTTGCGCAATCGCAACTGCGCAAGCGCACGGATGCGCGACACGTGTCACGCGCTGGTGAGTTGCGCAGCAACTGAATGAAAATTTAAGTGAATCTTTTCTGTTCTCCTGTAAAACAGGAACCCTTGGATCAGAGATCCAATGATGGGAAAATTCCCAAAATTATTCAGGAAAGATTTTGTTAACAAATCCAACAAATTTGTGGGCACTATAAATAAGACCCCAAGCCTCATTCAAAAGGCATCAGGAATCACCATCATCATAATCATAAATCATCATTAAGAGAAGGAAAAACTTCTGAAAAAAAAGAGAAAGAGCTCTTGAAGATTAATCAAGAACAAAAAACAGAGAAGGTAAAATTTCTGAAGAAAAGAAGATCAAAAAGTTAATAATAAAACAAAAGAAAAATAGTGCCTTGCACCTGATATGAACCCTTGGTTCTGTAAAATCAGGAAAAACAAGAAGAACTTGTTTTCCTTTGATCTAAATTTAGATCAAAAGTGCTATGCACTTTTGTTCTCAAATCAAGAAAATTCTTGAATTTCTGCACAAGTGCAACTCATCATTTAAAAGGGCCTGGCCCAACTCAAGAAAATTATTGAGTTTCTGCAACTCATTATTTAAAAGGGCCTAGTCCAATTGCAGAATAATAAAAGGGCAAAGCCCTGTTTGGAAAACTCTTGAGTTTCTGCAACTCATTATTCAAAAGGGCCTGGCCCAAATTAAATTGCAATAATAAAAGGGCAAAGCCCTGTTTGAAAATTCTTGAGTTTCTGCAACTCATTATTTAAAAGGGCCTGGCCCAAATCAGATTGCAAAATAAAAAAAAAGGGAGCAGAGCCCTGTTTGGACTGATTCTTTCAGTCAGGCAAAGCCTAAGATAAAAAAATTGGACTTAACCCAATCCTGGTTGTAAGTCCTTAAATTAAATTGATTGAGCAAAATGGCTCTCCTAAACCAATTCGCGACCGGTTTGAGGGTACATCTCCGAACTCCTTTAACATCCGTCGTTGTAATCCCTCAACGACGTCAAAGAGGTGACGGGTCCCAACGACCACTTATCTAATCGGACCGAAACGTCCCTAAACTAATATCGGACCGAAACGTCCCTAAATTAATATCGGACCGAAACGTCCCTAAACTAATGTTGGACCACCATGTCCCTAAACTGGCGATGGACCACCACGTCCCTAAACTGGCACAATAGGGCCCAAACGCTCTTTTGTTGGATCTAAACGGTCCCGTCTAAGTTGATCTTAACCCCAAATACGGTTAACGTGTCCTTAGATATTCAAATAAACGATAAAACTCCAAATCAACTTTGGTTCAAGGGTACATCTCTGAACTCCTCTGACGCCTGTCGTTGTAATCCCTCAACGACGTCAGAGAGGCGACGAGTCCCGACGGCCAGATAATTAAATCAGTCACTACGTTAAGTTGATCTTAGTCTAAAACAGGACTAATGTATCCTTAACGAATGTTTAAGTTGATCTTAGCCGCAACGCGACTAATGCATCCTTAAACTAAAAACACCAAACCCAAATCTCAGTAAATACGGATTTGGACTAATCCACGTCCTACGGGTGACGACATCACTCAGTCTCCGTATACAATCCACGGGAAACCACAAACAAAACAAACACACACGACATGAAGTGAAATTCTGGAGAAGGAGAAAGTTGTTACCGCGATGCGGTAGCGTAATTAACTGCAGGGGCTTGCGCCTGCAGGGAAGAGCGTCCCCACAATCAAAAACCCCTCACCCTGAGGGGGAATCTGACGAAGTCTGCTACATCGGCCGCATCCGTCTAAACCTCCGATACACGGTGTCATAAATCAACTTGGCATCTTCGGGGAGATAGACGGATAAAACCAAATAGCATTTGCCCCGAACCTCAGGCAACGGACGTGAAGTCCGGGCCGCCGTTCGGAGGGGAACAGCTACCCAAAATTCTTCTAATGACTGTTAAAGACTAGACATGGGTTGTGAAGGGATTTCAATAAAAGATTCAAATTCGTATGGATACATGAAACTACCAAATGGCTGTTTAGAAGAAATGTTTAAGATTGATAGGAATCGAATAGATGTGAAAAATGGACAGGATTAAGATCAACATTCTGATATGAAAGTGATTGGAATTGTTGTCATAATGGAGTGGTGAAAGGATTGAAAGATCGGCTACGGGATTGTTCAATTCTATTAGCAATGGGCATGGGTTTTGAAGTCGCAACATGACTCTCAAAAGGGGTATCAACGTAAGAAGGTGGGAGAGGTTGAAATGTTTGGTATGAAGTGGATTGCGGAGTCCAATTGTTTGTCCTAAACGCGTATATCCGATCTCTCAAAAAAATTTTGGGCATGCATGGATCGTTCGAAGTTCGACCAAAAAAAGAACCATATGAAAAAATGTCTCGTTGTGGGTATCAAAGTTCAGTAAGAGTTGGTCGTTTTGGGGTACCCATGTTACTAAAAGAGTGGAGGGTGGAAAGTAGGTGAATTTTTATAAATTTTTTGAATTTTATTATTATTATTATTATTTTTTTTTGGAGTTTTTGAAATTGTTTGTTCGGTTTTAGAGAAAAATACGGAATAATGAGACTAAACTTTACACAATCATAATATGCACAAACAACACTTAGAGCCAGAGTCTTCAAAGTCCAACTAGACCGCTCCTAGACTTCCAAACGACAAATTGCAGGATAACCCTTGAATCGCCTCTTCACTGTCAATTATGGCCGGGTAAGCACAAGTGAGGTAAGGGGGGTTCCACTCATGAATCACCGTGAGACGGGCCTTTTAAAGTTACCTCCTCGCTTGTCTAGCCTAGGCACCACAAAGTCAAGTTTAGATAAACGACCGATTCGCCACAACCTTCACTTGTCTTAAATGAGCGCGACAAGTCCTTATCTGTTTGGACTAGATATTTTTTATTAACTCAAAATAATGCGTATGCTTTTTGTGAGTTGTGGGGTCTTAGGAAGGGTGATGAAATCCCCAGCCAATTTTAATTGGTGTTATAACCCCTTAATGTCAGTATTATTATATGCAAAGCGTTTAAACAAACAAGATCTAAAACAACAAAAATTGTATTGGCGGCGGCGCAAATTTGTGCAAAGAAACCTGCAGAAAATACAGTTTAGTGGAGTTCAGAGGAGAAGTGTGGAGCAGAGAAGAAGCCAGAAAAAAAAAATCGGGGGCACAAAGACACAGAACGACCGCGGAACCGCCGCCGTTCCCCCTGTTTGACCGCAGTTCCACGGTTGAAATGTCAAATTGGGGCTTTAAATTTTCTATGTGCACTCCCCTGGTTATTTTCTTCTGTATTAAAACCTCTGTTTCTTGATTTGATCACTGTACTTACTCCAGATTAGCCTGCACACTTGCACACAAAAAATATCAAAAATAACAAGATGTTTTATTTTTATTTTTATTGTTGTTCCCCTCCGAACGGACACGCGGGACGTCGGGCCGTCTCGCCTGAGGTTCGGGGCAGATGCCAATAGGTGCTACCCGTCCACCTCTCCGAAGATGCCAAGTCGATCCATGGCGCCATTTATCGGAGGTTTAGACGGATGCGTCCGATGTAGCGGACTTCGTCAGATTCCCCCTCGTTTGAGGGGTTTTTTTATTGTGGGGACGCTCTTCCCTGCAGGCGCAAGCCCCTGCAGTTAATTACGCTACCGCATCGCGGTAACAACTTTCTCCTTCTCCAGATGGTCACTTCGTGTCGTGTGTTTTTGCTTTATGTTTTATTGCCCGTGGATCGTTTACGGAGACCGAGTTATGTCGTCGCCCGTAGGGCATGGACTAGTCCAAATCCGTATTATCTTAGATTTGGGGTTTGGGGGTTTGGTTTGAGGATACGTTAGCCATACTTGAGGCTAAGATCAACTCAAACGTTTGTTAAGGATACGTTAGTCTAGTTTGAGACTAAGATCAACTTAACAGGATCGTTTAGATCCGACAAAGGAGCGTTTGGACTCCCTTGTTCCAGTTTAGGGACATAGTGGCCCATCGTATGTATGGCCGTCGGGACCCGTCACCTCTCTGACGACGTTGAGGGATTACAACGACGGATGTCAGAGGAGTTCAGAGATGTACCCTCGAGCCAGAATTAATTGGGGGATGCTTAGTCCAGTCTGTTTGAAGGTTTAAGGATACGTTAGCCATTTTTAAGGCTAAGATCAACTTAAACGGGACCGTTTAGATCCGACAAAAGAGCATACGGGGCTCTATTGTTCTAGTTTAAGGACATTGCGGTCCATGGGTAGTTTAAGGACATCTCGGTCCATGGGTAGTTTAAGGACATTGCGGTCCATTGTTAGTTTAAGGACATTGCGGTCCAGGTTAAGGACGTCGTAGTCCATGGGTTTAAGGACTCCACAGTCCGGTATGTGCTCTGGGTGCTTCACACGGGTTCACTGCCGTGCTTAGCGAGGACCAGGCTCCGCTCTGGATGCTTCACACGGGGTCAAAGAGTGACATTATCCGCGCTCCACGTAACCAGGAAGTTTGCACTAGATGCTTCACACGGGTTCACTGCCGTGCTCGGCGAGGACTAGGCTCCGCTCTGGACGTTTTCCGCGGGGTCAAAGAGTGACGTTATCCGCGTTCCACGTGACCAGGAATTTTGCATTAGGCATGGGTTTAAGGACCCCACAGTCCATGTCAATGTGTGGTCGTCGGGACCCGTCACCTCTTTGAAGACATTGAGGGATTACAATGCCAAGTATCAAAGGAGTGAAGAGATGTACCCTAGAACCGGAGTGGCTTAAATAGTCCTTGGCCCAATTTGGGATCAAGACCCATTAATTATGTTATGAGCCCACTGGCCCAGTTAATCATGAATTGAGGACTTATGGCCAGCTTGGGCTAAGTCCACTCAGGTCTGGAATATTGGTTTCTTGTTGGTCCATTGAGGGAGAGGCTTTGCCTCTATCCCTTTAGCCAATTGGGCCAAAGCCTAGTGTTAAAAACTTCAGAGCAATCAGTGTTGAACACTGGGAATGAGGTTGACAAGTTAGTGTTCAACACTAAGAGATAATTGGTGTTAAACACCAGCAATAAGGCTTTTTCAAATTAGTGTTAAACACTAAAACAGATCAGTGTTGAACACTGCAAATAAGGCTTTTTAATCAGTGTCGAATGCTAAGGCCCAACAGTGTTTTAACACTGGGCTTGAGAGTTCCAATTTAGTGTTGAACACTAAGGCAAAAGGGGTCACGTGGCAACACGTGAGAGCGCCCTCTTTCCATTTATTCTGCTGAAATCGCTGCATTTTTCAGAGCATCACGTGCCATCACGTGACAGGCATTCATATGCTCATTTGTTAGAGCTTTTGTTAAGGGTCACGTGGGTCACGTGAGGGACTGCCTCAAAGGGTTTTCTATAGATCTCTTGGAGGGTCACGTGGTGGCACGTGACCCTGCCTCTATGTATGTCATTTTTAGAGGATCTGTTGATCTTTTTCCAGGAATTAAATTCCTCGGGCTTTAATTTTCAAAGGAATTAAATTCCTACTTCCTTATATTCTGGAGTAGGATCGAACCCTGAATCTTCTGTAGGAATTAAATTCCTCGTTTATGTGGAGGACTGAATAGGGTTAAACCCTAATAAAAGCTTTTTAAGGAATTAAACTTCCAGTCCCCGTTAAATTATGATTAAAGGAATTGAATTCCCGTTGTTTCAACAGAACTAAGTTCTTAATTAGGGTTAAACCCTGTTTCTTTTTATTTTGAAGGGATTAAATTCCCATGATACAGGGTCAAGCCCTACTTTTATCTTAAAGGAATTAAATTCCTATAGTTCTGTGAGAATTAAATTCTCATGCTTGCATTCCTTCTCTATGTTTTGGATCTGCATGGCAGGATCTCGACCCATTGAGAATTAAATTCTCAACCTTAAGGGGAGATGTGCACTTTGCAGATCCTCTATCAAAGAGAGAAGAAATATGCTCTTCTGTTTTATGTATTAGAGTTAAACTCTGTTGAGAATTAAATTCTCCTTCTTTCAAAAGGCCTTACCCTTCTTACCTAGGGTTTTTTGCAGAAGATCCAAGTCTTTTCAAAGTATCAAAGCTCTCCTCCTTTTTCTTTCTCTGCGCATGTATCTCTTTTTTGTATCTCTTCCTTCCTATTTATAGGAGAAGCAGCCGAATATATTAGTTTTGTGGCGAATCTTCATTGAGAGATTTGATTTGCATCCTTCATTCGTTCTGGACCTTTGGATTATTAGGTGAATTTTATTCACCGTTGGATTTCAAATCCAGAGATTCTCCCTTGTTATTTTGGTTAGATTTAAGGGGGAAATCTTTCCAAACCCGAGATTTTCCATAAATAGATGACCTCTGAATCTTTAATTTGATTGGTTCCAGATAACCGCTTTCCTTTGGAAAGATCTGAATTTCTTTCAGAATTTAATTCTGTTGATAAAATGGGCTTTGAAAGCCGGTCACGTGTGACCACGTGACCCATGGTCACGTGTGAGCACGTGACCCCCTTTGGAATGAGCCTTCTGCGCTGTGTCTTCTGATTGCTGCTTAGACGTCACGTGCTACCACGTGACCCCTGGTCACGTGTGAGCACGTGACCCTTGTCTGAACTCTCTTTCCTTGGTTGTTCTGAAAACGCGTTTGCTGCCTTGAACGTCACGTGCCAACACGTGACCCTGGTCACGTGGGAGCGCGTGACTTCTTCTGAAGCCTTTTCCTTGACTTGGTCAGTTAACCGACGTGCTTTTGACGCTTGCATTTAAACGTCACGTGTCACCACGTGACCCTGATCACGTGGGAGCACGTGACTCTCCTTGAAGCTTTTCCTTTTCTTCTTCGTAGTCAGGAAATCGAACTTGCCTTGATGACGTTTTTAGGTGTCACGTGCCAACACGTGACCGCTAGTCACGTGTAAGCACGTGCCCCTCTTCTGAAGCTTTTCACAGAAGCTTTCCTGATTTTAAATCAGGAAACAAATGCCCCCACAGCGTTGTTCTCACGTGTCTGCACGTGAGTGCAACGCTATCACCTCTTGCGACCGTTGGATTCATTTAGGGATTTGGGAGATGAAGCATTTCCATTGTTTTCTATAAATACCGTTGTCTCTTCATAGGAGCCTTCACTCTGCTCGTCTTCTTCCTCTGAGAACTTTTCTTTGAGAATTTAATTCTCTTCTTCCAGAGCTTAGTTCTCTGTTTTAAAATTTTCCAGAGTTTAACTTTGTTGACGGATCCCTTTCCCTCAGGTAATAATGTTGAACGGCCAAAGCACCTTCGTCTTTAAAAGAACTCTTTGGATTTTAAATCCGCGTTAAGGGTTTCACAAAGAACTCATTTTTCTTCAAGTTTTTCCATAAGAACAGGAAACCACCTAGCTTTCGCACTGTAGATCTCTTAGGGTTTAGGTAATCTTTGGGGAGACAACGATGGCGTTTTGACTCTATGGAATTTAATTCCGTCCAAAAATATTTCTGGGAATTTAATTCCTCTTTCTTAATAAGGAATTTAATTCCTATGAAGGACTCGCTTCCTTCACACAGAGGCTTCCTGAGGTCTCTTGGCCCTAGGTTGTCCTTCCGGCAATTAATGAAATGGTGACTTTGTAATGATGCCTTTTCGTGGGAATTTAATTCCTTTGATTTTGTTGGGTTCATTGTAGAGCCCGAGACAGATCCCATTGGGGGGACGTGCATGGTCATCATTCTTTATTAAATGGGGATGTTCCCTTTGTTTTTTTGTAACTGTTTGGTCTCATTATTAATGAGCCGTCATCCGGATTCTGTGGGGCCCATGTGTTTTGTAGCCAATGGTCCCAGGAAACTTTGCTGTTGCTTTCTCCAATTAATCTTCATGTTCGTGCATGAACATATATCGCTAACTTTTCTTTTAACGGTCTCCCTTTATTAGATTTCAGGTGTGATGGCTTCTGCTCCACGCTTTCCTTTCTCTCGCTCAGAGGCGGCCTTTCCTCAGTCACCGTCTGATGAAGAGGCGATGGCGATGATTAGGGCCCATGACCCGAACTGCGCCAACCTTCTTCAATGGGGACCTTGGTACAGTCAGATTATTCAAGGTCGCAGGAGTTTTCTTTGCGCGGTGCCAACGGAGCCCACTTTCCCATTTTTACCGATGGATCCTCCAAGGACAGCTTTTGCCGTAGAAATGCCCAACTGGACTCCAACGGGGAGGCTGGAGCCTTCGACGACCGGCATTCCGAACCATCCGATCCCGGCTATAGACATCTTGGGACGGCGCATCTGCCAGGGTGAGGCCCACCCGTGGGGGCAGATTTATAAGATAGGGCTCACTCCCAGGCATCCTACGGGTTACCTTCTCTGGGCTCGCTACATCCTTTCTGCCCATCGGGCGCGATTGCAGAAAGTCGGGCTTTATCAGGCCGTATACGCGTCGCTATTCCATTACAAGTCCCCGCATGCCTGGTGGGTCAAGGCGTTTTTGAACCAGTGGAATCTTCCCACTAATACTTTTCTTCTGGGAGATCGCGAGGTTTCGATTTCTTTAGCCGAATTTTATGATATCTCGGGGTTGCCGATAAGGGGTAATATGTATGAGGAGTTGCTGCCCCCTGACGAGTACGTTTTTGAACCCGAGCCCGCCCCAGTTGACGGCTTATCTGCTGAGAATGCTGTTCGACACAAGCGCCCTAGTTTAATTAGGGCCCTAGGCATTTTTGATCGATTATTCACCGAGTCTGAGGAGCAAGGCGTTACTTTCAAGAGCTTCATTGCTCGTTTCATTCATGAGGATGCCTTACCGAAGACAGCCCCAAAGTTTGCCAACATTGGGGACCCCTTTGGGTTTGGTCCGAAGAGGTTGCCGACCAACGAATCAGATCTACCTCAGTATTACATCCCTATTATATCGCCGATCTCTTTTGAATCCATTGCTGTCCCAGGCATGGACGAGGAGACGTTCTTTGTGGGGTTTATTAGCGTCTGGCTCAGTTGGTTCGTTATCCCCATGCATCGCCGCTTCATGAGAGCCTCGGTCATCTACCCGGCACATCGTATTGCTGAAGGGACGCGGTTGGCCATTGGCATCCCGGCCCTGGCGCACCTTTATAACGGATTGGGCACTGCGGCTAATACTTCTACGCCTGGCGTGGACGTAGTGAACTTTTTGCTTCATTACTTCACGTCGTGGATCGAAATGCATGTGCTGGGGTCTTTTGCCATGCATCAAAGGCCCGCTTTTTACGACGCCTATACCTTCCCGCGACTTATGCGACTGGTAGGTGCTTCTGCTGCCGATCCAACTCAATTTGGGGCTATTCGGGTGCTGATTTCCCCTCACGCCACCGCCGGCGGGTTAGCTTTTAACGATCGGGTTCTGTCTTCTCCTTCGGGTCCTGTTCAGCAACTTTGGGACCAGTCAAAGGACAACGCGCCTTCTCTGAAGCCCCGAGAGGCCACATACTTGTATTCAATTAGACCGGGCTACTTGGTGTTTCGCCAGGATAGTGCAGCCCTTTTTATGCGGTACAATCCTCATCGATTTGCTCGGCAGCTCGGATACGACCAGGGTGTTCCTTTTGAGGCCTTTATGATCGCTCCAATTCCTTCGCTCGATGCTGTTCGTGATGCCGCTCATCATTTCATGAGGCTGAACACCGGCTCTCATTTCATGGTCCCCGAAGCCGAGTACATCCCTCGATGCGTGGGTGCATTTACAGGCTGGTATCTTCATCGGGTCACCCCAATTATTGCTGAAGAAAGAAGGGTTCTTCTTGGTCATGACGCCCCTCCTCAGGTCTCGAGAGTTGAGTTGCGACCGAGGGTTCCAGTCCGCTTCCCTTTGAGGGAGATTGGCGCTGCTCTCATTCCGGGGGAGTCTGGGGTAGACCTTACTCCGACCGCTGGTATGCCCTTGGGTTCTCGATCGCGAGGTAGACGGGCTCCAGTGGTAGCACCTCTGCCGGTGGCGGCACCGCCCCCCACGGCGTTGACGACGTCGACGTCGTCCTTGGTTGTGGCACCGAGTGAGAGTAACAGGGACGAGGGCGTTGAAGGCGATGTGGGCCAGCATCGCCCTAAGGCTTCGTGAGGGAGGAAGCGGTCATCTTCAGCGACCGGCTCTGGGTCTAAACGACGGAGGAAAGTGGTTACTACCCCGCTTGATTCTGTGGTGGAATCTGAGCCTATCCTTGAAGACGAACCCTTGACCTTGCAAGGGTCAGACGCTGGGCTTCTCTTCCCGAGTTCGGCTGACGAGGAGGCTGCACAACTGGCTGAGGCCTTACGGCGTTCGAAAGACCCGTCCCATAATGCCAAGGTTCCGAAGAAGTCTTATCCCGCTGTAATTTTTTACGAAGACCCTTCGTGGATTCGGCGGCGATTTATCGGCCCTTTGGAGGAATGGGGGGAAAGGGCTTTGAAGCAGGTCGCTTCAGAAGACGCAGCTGATGCACTTTCTTTATGGACCGGCGGTCATGAGTCTACCCTTGAACCTCGGCGAGCTTATCTCCTTGAGAAGGAGAAGCGGCTTGAAGAAGCCATGTTGAGGGCTTCTTTGCGTATAGGTACGCTGTGCTTCTTTTGTAGTCTTTTCGATTATTTATGCTCGTGGGTATGTATCATTATTTTTATTTGAATCGTGCAGAATCTTCAACGCTGGGGGAGCTCCCTACTGGCCCCTTAAAGCTAAAGCCCGCCGAAATTCTCAACGAGGCCTTGCTGGGTGTGGAGGGGGTTGATGAGGCTGCTCCTCTCGTGATAGAACCTCTAGCGGCGGTTCTTGATCAGGGAGTGCTTGCCCCTTCTGGGGATGCTCTTCTGGAGGCCGCCATCCCAATGACTCTTGCTGAGGGTGGCCCAAAGGCTGGAAGCGAGGTAGTCGGGACTACTCTCCTTTTGTTGGAGCCTGAGGTCACGGCGGAGACCGTTGAGGCTGCTATCCCCCCGGCTCAGAATGGGAGGAGTGTCGAAGGTATCCCTCTGCGTTTTAATTTAGTAACCCTTTCATGGTCTGAAATCTTTTATCTTTCCCAGAATTGCACGGTTTGGCAGCCACGATCGCAGATCTGTCGCCTCGCCAATCATTTCAGCGTCTATTGGAGATGGCAGCCCCGCAGGCGATCCCCCCTCAGCGTATTGTCCTTTCCTCTGGGCAAGGTTAGTGTCATTCGCCATTTTTTTTTTACCATAGCATTGTTACTATTTTGTGAAATGACGTTGATGTCTCTTATAGTTTTGGAAGCCGACGATGAGGTCGAGGTCGTTGAAGGGCCAGGGGAACCTTCAGCTCCTACTTGCATGACTGTCGGTGAGTGACATTTTATTATAGTCCCGTTTGTTCTGCGTTTAAGAGTTTTACTAACATTTGCCAAATCTGAACAGCCCTGCCAGTCTCCATGGCTTTGGAATCACGCATTGTGATGCCGCCCGGCCCCTACGCTTTGCGGGCTTCAGAACGCTTGGCCCAATTGAGCCTGGTCTCCCTATCTTCCTTCATCGAGGAGCTCCGTGCTGGTAGTACGACCACAGCCGAAGCGTTCGCCGCTGAAGCTAACGGCTCCCTTCCTTTTTCTTGCCACCTATCACAGCGAGGAGGTGGTGCGGATCTGGGTGGAGTTCTGTAGGAAGGTGGAGGCTTGTTTGTACGCTCTCGAGTGTTCTCGCCTTTACTCGGAAGCCGTGGCTGCAAAAGCGGAGTTGCGAGGTCTGATAGCACGATGTGCAGCAAACATGACGTCATGTGAGAAGAGGCTTGGCCACAAATTCTCGGAGAGGGAGCTAGCCTCTAAGGCGCTGGGCGAGCTTCAAGCCAATCTCACAGCCAGGGCCAATAAAGCGTATGAACTGTGGCGGGTGCTACAGGAGTCCATCAAAGAGGTGGTGGCTCTCGATAAAGCCACCACGTTCACTCGTGAGAGGGTCGAGGCTCATAAAGCCACCGAGAAAGAGCTTGAGGCTCGGCTTGCTTCGTATCAGGCTCAGCAAGCTCAGGCGGAGGCTCGTCTTCTGGAGATCTTGCGTCATGAAGCCGTGGCTCAGCAACAGAACGATGAGCTGGTGAAATTATTGCACCGTCCGCCAGCTTGAGGACTTGTATCTTTTCTTCTTCTTCCTTTTTTTTGTACATACTCATGAATAAGAGTATCTCTTTTTTTTTGCTTCTTTCATAAATTGTACTTTGTATCCATTTTGGTTTATGAATAAAAGATACAATTTTCCTCTCAATGATGTGTTCCCTTTTCATTGAATGCATTCTGCGGATATTCTATTTGGATCTCCTTGCAGGACGGCCGTGGCTTAGGATTCAGGGTTAGGATCTGCTTCCTGAGGCCTTTGCATCTTATGAGCCACGAGGGTCTCATAAGGAGTTTTTCTTCCTACAGGTCGAGAGGATCACATAGGTGTGAGTTCTTCTTAAAGATCGTGAGGATCCTTAAGCGGGTTTTCCCTTAAGAGTCGTAAGGATCTCACAAGAGAGTTTTTCTTCCTTACAGGTCGTGAGGGCCTGCAAGTGCCGGATGTGATCACCCTTATCCGTGTTTCACGGGGTTAGGGGTCTCTCAAGGTATTGTAGTTTAAAGACGTCACGGTCAAGGTTAAGGACCTCATAGTCCGTGGATTTAAGGACTCCACAGTCCGATGTTTGTGTAAGTCTACGCTAGCGCCCCGGCAGTCTACAGACGCCAAATGCGGAACAAAACTTTTAAACTTGGCGCTATCGTATACTTTAACCCGGATCTGCCATTATTGCTAAATTAACAAACTGTAAAGAGTGTAGAATGGTTATACCGAACGATCCGAGTCCTTCGTTCTTCAACCATCATCCCACGCTCCGTTGCGGCTGCTCCGATCTCGTCGATCTCCGATCTCCTTGTCGAGGTGGCACCACATGATCGGTTCTTTAAACGGGCTCCCGCCTCTGACTCGAGGCAACTCGATCGTCAAGTTTGCTAAAAGAGACGACAAAGATTGATGTAGAGAATGAGTAGATGACTTTGTCTCACTTCGTCCAAATCCGTGGACGATCGGTTAATGAAGTTGCCGTGGAAATCGGGTGATGGAATGAAATGAACTGTAAATTCCATACACCCCAAAACTATCATATCTTTTCTAATCAAAATGAAACATCAAGTGAGAGTGAGAGTGAGAGTGAGGAGAGAGAGAGGGCAAGCCATATATATGAAGGAGGGAGGTGACCGTAGGAGCAAGTGGTGACAATAAGGTATGAAGCTTCTCACTCAAAATATCTTAAGCAATCCAAAACCATTAATAACAAAGCATGAATCACTAAACACCTCATCATGCATTAATGAACCATTAAATGCATCCAATGAAAACTCAACACCATATAATCCTAGTCACCTCATCTAGAAACTTCTAGAAGCTTCTACACTCATCTCATCTGTAGAAAAGATAAATCCGTCTTTAACCAAATGTTAAAAGACGGCTGATAGAAAACTGGAAACTGGCAACTTCCAAAAGTGATCCTGAAACGAATTTCAGGACAACCCCGAAACTGTATAAAAATACCCGCATTTATATTACGACCGAATATAAATGCAACTGAGACAAAGATATTATACCTACTCAATATAATACTCGGATCCGGCTTAAACCAAAGCCGACCAGTATCATCTGCCCGAAAACTGACACGTGCGTAAACGCACGTGCATTTTCCGAACCCTGCCATAAAACCATACGGCCTCTACAACATTTCGCCCGAACTTGGGAAACTGCCTGTGGGGGACTCTAATGACTCGTCAGTACCCTGGCAGTGGGTTTAACCACAAACCGTCAGCGGCACTAGCTATGCATAACGGCTGCCCATGGACTGACCTTAAGGGAGACTGATGAGCGCACTCAAGGGTGCCCGATGAACGAACTCATCCAGAAACCCTACTGAGCCTAACAGTGACAATGTATATACAGTCCGGTCCGTTCGTCAATGAGTATCGCATATCCGCCTAGGGGGCTAGTAACGTCAGACCCCCAATAGCAGTATAAGTCGTGTCGGAGTGAAGCCCAATAACACCCTGAGATACTACTGGAGTACCTACCAGTAAATCTCCTGCCATGGCCATGGACTTTGTGTAATGGCTCTCCTAGACACAGCACGACCTCGCCCCCAATACCGGGAGAGACGAATCCCCTGCCGATCCGCTCACGTGCCTCCATATGGCTCGGGACTGTACCCAAAAGCTACCTGTTTGCACGACTCCTTTGAGCCGTGGTAGGGTAGAAATCAAAGCACAGTGGGAACTCACACGAGACAAATGACGACCTCAGGTCGATGAACTAACCTGTACACATGTCACCAGGGAACTGCTATCTGACGGTAGATATAATACTAACTAGCAGATTCCCGGCGAGTCCTGTCCGGTGTACTCATAACCCAATGAGCACCTGTATACATCTTAGGTGATCCAACTGACACCAGTGGCTTGTGAGACCGGCCACCGCCCCTCGTCGGGGTCTCGACTGTATACACTAGTCTACTCCGGAGTATCGATGCCCTGTCTCGAAACTCCCACGACTAGGGACCACAATTAAGGATATGCATATAAACTACCCAACTCTCACGTATATGATCGCCCTCATACAGTTGGTAGTAAAGCAAGATCCTAAAGGCTCTATCAAAGTGTAACATGCAATCAGTCACCTGAACATGTACACGACTGATAAAGGCAAACCAGATAGCATACTATCATTTCGAGTAAGACTGTCCTACCGGGATAGGTCCTCCGCAATCATTGCAATCACGTACCAGCGATCCAATAATTGACTATGAGGGCACTATCTCCAACAGTTTGGTTGCAGGGACCCGTCACCTCTTTGAAGACGTTGAGGAATTACAACGCCAGGTATCAAAGGAGTGAAGGGATGTACCCTTAAACCAAGGCAGGCTCCGTAGGGAATCGGGGGTTGATCGTTAGTTTTAAGACATCGCGGTCGAGGTTAAGGACGTCATAGTCCGTGGATTTTAAGGACTCCACAGTCCGGTATTTGCTCTGGATGCTTCACACGGGTTCACTGCCGTGCTTGGCGAGGACCAGGCTCCGCTCTGGACATTTTCCACGGGGTCAAAGAGTGACGTTATCCGTGTTCTACGTAACCAGGAATTTTGCGCTAGATGCTTCACACGGGTTCACTGCCGCGTTAGGCGAGGACTAGGCTCCGCTCTGGATGCTTCGCATGGGTTCACTGCCATGCTCCGCGAGGACCAGGATCCGCTCTGGACGTTTTCCACGGGGTCAAAGAGTGACATTATCCGCGTTCCACGTAACCAGGAATTTTGCGCTAGATGCTTCACACGGGTTCACTGCCGCGTTAGGCGAGGACTAGGCTCCGCTCTGGATGCTTCGCATGGGTTCACTGCCATGCTCTGCGAGGACCAGGATCCGCTCTGGACGTTTTCCACGGGGTCAAAGAGTGACATTATCCGCGTTCGGCGTGACCAGGAATTTTGCGCTAGATGCTTCACACGGGTTCATTGCCGCGTTAGGCGAGGACTAGGCTCCGCTCTGGATGCTTCGCATGGGTTCACTGCCATGCTCTGCGAGGACCAGGATCCGCTCTGGACGTTTTCCACGGGGTCAAAGAGTGACATTATCCGCGTTCGATGTGACCAGGAATTTTGCACTAGATGCTTCACGCGGGTTCATTGCCGTGTTTGGCGAGGACTAGGCTCCGCTCTGGATGCCTCACATGGGTTCACTGCCATGCTCTGCGAGGACCAGGATCCGCTCTGGATGTTTTCCACGGGGTCAAAGAGTGACATTATCCGCGTTCGACGTGACCAGGAAGTTTGCTGATTGTATCCGCATTTCACGGGATGGAGGTTTGACTGTTGGCGATATGTATACCACCGAGCCATGGAACTGGGAGTTGCCGCTGTTCCTCTCCGCTTGAAGTTGTGTCCGTCGTTACGAGACGAATGTTGGGATGATCTTTAGGTCGCTTGTGGCCCGTCGGGATTTAGCTTCTCCTTATGGTGAAGCCTGGGGAAAGAGTATGATCCCTCCTTGTTTTCGCCCCTGGATTGTATCCAGAGGTAGATGTAACATCACCTGTAAGGCAAGGATTTCACTTTTATTTTATTCCTTTTTCCGCGATGCTCTATTACTTCAGCTTTCATATCGCGAAGGTCGCGATTGCCCCATCATTTCGGCTATTTTGTAGGCATGTGTGGCTTGCTAGCTTTTTCGCTGCCAGCCTGGATTTAAGGTACCTGATCTCGGCATCAGCATCGCCACAACTGGAATTTTGCCAGAGGTGAATCATCATCTGCCTTTGTCGATGACGAACAAAGGTGGCTCAGCAAACAGGGTTAAGGGTCCCGTCGACCAAGGCTTTTGACTTTATGAGCCGTAAGGGTCTCACAAAGGTATTTCTCCCTACAAGTCGTGAGGATCTTGCAGGTGTATTTTCTCCTTAGGGATCGTGAGGATTCCTAAGCGTGTGTTCCTCTGTAAGTCATAAGGATCCTACAAGAGGGCTTTCTCCCCTGGGTCGAGAGGACCTACAAGGGTTGGACTTTGCTGGGGAAATATTTATTCGCGCCCGTGGATTGTATACAAGGGTCAGTATGAGCCGCTTGTAGGGCAGTATCGAGGGTTGTGGAGGATTTGCTTAAGAACAGGTTTAGATTTCTGTAACTTAAGACTTTCAAGTCTCATGAGCCATGAGGGTCCCATAAGAGAGTTCTCCTTACAAGTCGTGAGGATCTCGTAAGCGTATTTTCTCCTTAGGAATCGTGGGGATCCCTAAGTGTGTTGCTCCTTTGTGAGTCGTAAGGATCTCACGCGGGTGGTTTCTCCTTACAAGGTCGAGAGGATCTTGTAAGTGTCTTTTAACGAGGTTGCGCCCTTTCAGGTTTTCACAAACACTCGCCGGTAGTCCTGCTGTTTTTACTCACGGAGCCCTTTCGGGTTTTCATCCGTGCCCCTTTTGCTTGTGGACATACCGTTTTTTTTCTTTTTCATATATTTTTTTTATTTTTTTTATTTTATTTTTTTTTTATCTCGTCAGCCTGACGATGCTGCGGTAGTAGTTTTAAGGACGTTTCGGTCCGTCGCTTGTTTAAGGACGTTTCGGTCCGTGGATAGTTTTAAGGACGTTTCGGTCCGTCGTTAGTTTTAAGGACGTTTCGGTCCGTCGTTAGTTTAAGGACGTTTCGGTCCGTTGTTAGTTTAAGGACGTTTCGGTCCGTCGTTAGTTTAAGGACATTTCGGTCCATCGATAGTTTAAGGACGTTTCTGTCCGTCGTTAGTTTAAGGACGTTTCGGTCCATCGTTATGGGAGGGCCAGCCATTGCTTGTAAAGTCTAAGCCTAGGAAGATAGCGAGCGGACATAGTCGTCGTCATCTATCATTGACCCAGGCTATGGCTCATTAAGCGTGGTATTTCTTTAAGAAACGGCCGTTTATTGGCCTGAAAGGTCTTTCACCGTGCATGTCCATGAGTAGATAGGCTCCACCCTGGTAGACCTTTTCTATGATGTAAGGGCCTTCGTAGTTTGGCTCAAATTTCCCTCGCTTGGCACGATTGGGGATCATAGGTCTTTTGACTACTAGCACGAGTTCGCCTTGTCGGAATGTCCTCGGCCTGGTCAATCTTTCGTACGAGCGCGTCATCTTTGCTTTGTAGACTTCTAGATGTTGTTGCGCTATGAGCCGGGTTTCGTCGAGGGCATCAAGCTCCTCAAGCCGAAGGTGAGCATTTTCTTCGTCCGTCAGCTCGTGGTGGACTGCCACTCGTAGAGAGGGTAACTCTATCTCAAGGGGGAGTACTGCTTCCGTCCCAAATACCAATGCGTACGGCGTTGTGTTCGTGGCCGTCTTGAATGTAGTTCGATAAGCCCAAAGGGCTTCTTGCAGCCTTTCGTGCCAATCTCTCTTATTCCGGGAAACGGTCTTTTTTATGATCTTCGTCAAGGTCTTATTGAAGGCCTCGGCCAGACCGTTGGCTCGTGGGTTGTAAACTGAAGAATACCTCCAATCTATATTGTGCTGTTGCGCGAAGCGGCTAATCTTATGGCTTCTGTAGGCTGGCCCGTTATCGGAGATAATCCGCCGTGGGGTTCCAAACCGATAGATAACGTGCGTCTTGAAGAAATGGAGGATATTCTCCGTCTTCACTTCCCTCAATGGTATTGCTTCTGCCCATTTGGAGAAGTAATCGGTAGTCGCCAGGATAAAACGATGTCCCCGAGATGATGCCGGCTCAATGGGGCCGACTATGTCAGTTCCCCACATTTCGAATAGCCAGCTGGCCACCGTTGGGTGTAGTGGATTTGGATGTTGGTGGATAAAGTCTCCATGAATCTGGCACGAGTGGCGTTGCTTCGCGTACTCGAGGCAGTCTTGGATCATTGTGGGCCAGTAGTAACCCATCCGTTTAATTTTTAACTTCATCTTTGGGCCTGCTTGGTGAGAACCGCAAAGTCCGTCATGAACTTCCTGAACGACTCTTTCTGCTTCGTCGGGTCCTAAGCATCTCAGCCATAGAGAATCAAACGTCTCTTGTATAGGGTATCGTTGACGAAAGCGAATGATAGAGCTCGTTTCACGAGCTGATGTCTTGCGGATGCTTCTTTGGGCATTCGGCGGGACTTAAAGTAGTCTATGAAGACTTCCCTCCAGTCCTCGGCCTTCTCTTTTATTTGTAGGGTCGTCTGCTCAGTCGCTCCCTCTTTATGTAGTTCCGGAGATAGTTTTGCCGGGGTGAGCACTCGACGGCTTTGTACCATGATTCTGACATCATCGAGGTTCTCGTCAGCCAATTCTTTAGCAAGTTTGGCCAGCGCGTCTGCTTTGCTGTTCTTCGCGCGCGGTATATTTTCCAAAGTATAAGAGGGAATCTGGGTCAACAGTTGTTGCACCTTTTCTCCGTATCTCACCAACTCCGGCTTGCACGTTTGGTAGTCACCATTAACTTGGCTAACGACCAGCTGAGAATCCCCATATATAAGGAGGTCTTCAATTCCCATGTCGATGGCAAGTTCGAGGCCTGCTATCAGAGCTTCGTATTCAGCTTCATTGTTTGTCCTCGGCTCTGTTAAAGAGAAGGCGAAGCGCATTATCCCTCCTTGTGGAGTCGCAAAGATGAGGCCTATCCCTGACTTGATCATTGGGATACCTTGCTTTTGTTTCTTTACGGAGGACGCTCCATCGAAATAGAGTTCCCATCGGGTGCTTCCACCGCTAATCGCATCAAATGCATGCTCGTCCGGCAAGTCACAATTCAAAGGAGAATCGGCCGGTATCGGGTGCTCAGCGAGGAAATCGGCAATGGCCTGGCCTTTCACTGCCTTGAGAGGTTGATATGTTATCGAGAACTCCATCAAGAGCAGGGCCCATTTAGCGAGTCGTCCCGTCAATATGGCTTTTGACATCAAGTATTTAAGAGGTCCACCTTTGAGATGAGGCAGACTTCGTGTGCCAACGCATAGTGCCTGAGCTTTGTTATCACGAAGATTAATGCCAAGCAATGTTTTTCAATGGGAGAGTAATTGCTTTCTGCCCCCAGTAGAACTCGACTTAAGTAGTAGAGTGCTCTCTCTTTCCCCTGATCGTTCTCTTGCGCCCATAATGCGCCCAAGGAACCTTCGAGGGCGGTTGTATACAGAATGAGGGGTTTTCCCTTGACCGGCGCAGCCAATACCGGCGGGTTCTGCAGGTACTGCTTGATCTCGTCTAGTGCACCTTGGCATTTTTGATCCCAGACGAATGGGGTTCCCTTCTTCATTAGGTGACTGTAGGGGCGGCATTTGCCTGAAAGACTTGCGATAAATCGCCGGATGTATGCGAGCTTACCTTGGAGAGACCGCAACTGTTTGAGGGTTCTTGGCGGAGGCATTTCCATGATCGCTTTAATCTTTGACGGATCTATTTCAATACCTCGGTGTCGAACGATGAACCCCAGGAATTTGCCCGAGGAGACTCCGAACGCGCATTTGAGGGGATTCATTTTCAAGTTATATTGCCGGAGGCATTGAAATACCGTCTCCAGATGCTTTAAGTGATCTTCGTATGACATACTCTTTACTACGAGTTCATCGATATAGCACTCGACGATGTCATGTATGAGGTCGTCGAAGATCTTTGTCATGGCCCTTTGATAGGTAGCGCCGGCGTTCTTTAAACCAAAGGGCATGACCCTGTAGCAGAATATACCCAAAGGGGTTCGGAAAGCGGTGTGCTTCTGGTCTTCGGGATGCATCTTTATCTGATTGTATCCTGACGAACCATCCATAAAGGAGAAAACCTCGTGAGCTGACGTGTTATCTATCATTAGTTCGGTTACCGGTACTGGGAAATCATCCTTTGGACAGGCTTTATTGAGATCCCTAAAATCCACGCATATGCGTACCGTCCCATTCTTCTTCATTACCGGGACGATATTGGCAATCCAGTCGGGATATTGGACTTCCTGGATAAATCCGGAATCGATCAACTTCTTGACTTCGGCGTTGATGCTCATCTCAAGCTCGAGTCGCATCCTCCTTGGCGCCTGCTTGACCGGCTTGATATCTGGGGATATTGCTAATCTATGCACAGCGACCTCCGGATCTAATCCTGGCATCTCAGAGTAGTTCCAAGCGAAGCAGTCTCTATGCCGTAGCAGCACGTTTTTTAACGCGGCTACCTTTTCTTCAGAGAGTAGCTCGCCGACGAATGTCGTTCGCGGGTCATCTGCCGATCCCAACTCAATCTTCCTGAGGTTATCTGCCGTAGTATGTATGCCATCTTCCAGTTCTTTCGGAGCGGGCGGAAATTCTGAGATCACCTCATCATCGCCGTTCTCAAAGCATTGGGGAAGGTCATCCATGTTCTCGGGCTCTTCTTTTAATATCGTAATCGTATAACAGGTACGAATCCGCTCCCAGGACTGAGGTGGATCCGGTTTCGTTCTTGTGGCCTTGGGTTCGTGCTTTCGGGGCGGCGTTACCCTCCAGCTGTTGGATAAAGCGAATCTTCCCCGTCGGTACTGGTCCTCGACCCAGTTCTTGAAGGTGAAGCAGTCTTCGGTAGGATGTCCTATGGCTCGGTGATAAGAGCAATAGTCCGAGCGAGAGGCCTTATTAGCTTGCTCAGGGTGTCTAGACTCTGGAAGCGTGATCATCTGATGTTTTAGGGCGAGCTTGAGTAACCTTTCCGTCTTGTCTCGGGGGAAGGAGTACGCTCGACTCATCTTTTCTATAAAGGACGAATCCGAGCTGTGCAGTACCCGATCATGTAACCCTCTAATCCTGCGTCGTTGTTGTAGGCTCTTCCTTCCGCTTCTTGACTTATTTCCGTCTCCGCATCGGGCCTTTCGCATGATGGGTTGACAAGGATGAACATCTTTGTCTTTTGCAATCTGTTGAAATAGACGTTGCGTCCTGGCCTTCTCATAGATGGCCGTTTCGCGGCTGTGGTCTTCCCGAGCTTTCTGACCCCCTTTCTTTATAGGCTTGCCCGTTTGTTCTTCAAACGACGGACTTGGTGCTTCAATCGCAGGGTCTGGTTTTGATGAGGGATCGGCATCTCCTGACAGGGCGTCCTCTTCTTCATCAAAGGTATATATAGCGTAGCTGCTGTGGGCCCGCTCTCGTTTTCCGGTTCTCGCGTATCCAAGCCCAAGTGTCTCCATTTTCCCGTTGGGCAATTTGCGTTGGGTTCCAGGGACATCCCAAATCCTGTTGTAGAATCGAGCCTGTCGAACAGTTTGTTTTAAGGGTACTCCTTGGCGCTTCAATAGCTTCTTTAATCCATTTGTATAGTATCTGGGCAGACGGATGGGTTGGAGTCTGTCGCATGTAGCATCTGCGCCATGCCAGATCTCTTTCTCTATTTTCGACTCTGAGGATCGGTAGAATAGGATCACCTTCTCACCCCTACGTCAGGGAGGGACGTAAAACGTTTGCAGGTCCTGCACACTGTGAGCTTGAAGCGTGTCGAGATCTTTGTAGTGTTCTCGCGGTACCATGGTGATTTGCAAACTATGGCCATCGCTAAGGGGTGCTTGCATTGAAAGCCGATTGGAGAATACGGCATTGACCTCATCTTCTAAATCACTTCCGAAGACCAGTATGGGGGCGGGCGTCCTCCGGTTGTTGCGTTGAGATGGCCCTGTATAAACTATCTCTTCCTCTTCTTCGGTATCGCTTCCGAAAACAGGGATGGTGGCGGCGGCTTTGTTCTCCGAGTTGCGACACCTTTCTGTTTCTTCGAAGTCTGGCAAAAAGTATTTCGCATCCTTGTATTTGCGGACTTCGTTCATGGAAAATGGGTTCAACTCACCTGTTACAGTATACTCGAAACCATCTTTAAAGTACTTCATACACTGATGTTGTGTAGAAGGGATGATGTTGTACTCGTGTAACCAAGGACGGCCGAGCAAGGCATTGTAGCAGGTCTTGGCGTCAATGACATGGAATTTGATGTCTGTGACGAGAAGCCCTAAGCGTAACGTTAGTATCACGGACCCGAGAGTCCGTGACGATTGTGATTCGAAACCGGAGATAGTAATTTTGTCCCGAGCGAGATGTTGCACACTCATGCAGATTTCCTTCAACACCCGAACATTAAGGAGATTGACGGAGGATCCATTATCCACCAGGATCTTGCCTATCTTGATGTCATGGCAGTATCCGGAGACATATAGGGGACGGTTATGGTCGCACGTCCCGAGAAGGAGGTCTTCATCCCCGAAAGTGACGTCGGCCGTATGCACTTCCTCCAGTTCGTCCTTCATCTTTTCAGTGGCGAGAAAGGCTTGTAATTGCTCAGGTTCTTGTAATGCCTTAATTAGTGAGTCCCGTGCTTCTTTTGATAATAGGAGGGCGTCGAGAATGCTAAGCTGAGAAGGTAGCTTCCTTAGATGCGCGAGGATGTTATAGTCCACTTTACTCCTCCTAGGAGGGTCTTTGGCAACCAGTTCTTTTGCGACTTGGTCATCCAAAGTGATATCTTCAGTGACCTTTTCCTTTCCCTTATCTTTTCTGTTCGTAGGCCCGAGATTCTTTTCTGGGAGTGTGCGATTGCGCAGTTGAATGTTTTCGCGGGCTTCTGATTCCTCATCTTTCCCTAACGCGGATTCTTCAAAGAGAGGGCCCAGAGTCACTTCTTCATCAGAGTCGCTCCCAAAGGTGAGAACTTGTGACCCCTCGGCATGAGCCATATAACAGTTGCCAGTAATTCTGTTGAGCCCGTCGACAGCGCTTCTTTGCTCCCGACGGATCTTGCATTTCATGCGCTTACAATGTTGCCGACGAGCAACATATCCTTGCCACCATATCTTAAAGACATCGCACTCCTCTATGGGGTGTGAGATTTTCCGGTGATATGCGCAATAGTCAGGGTGCCTCTCCGCCCCATCGTGCCTATTTCCTTCCGAAGGTGGTAGCTTCATTCCCATTGACATGGCTTTGGCGAACCTTTTCCTTGTCTTGAATATCTTCTTGTCCATTTCGGATGCCTTTCGCTCTGGCAGGGGTAGCTCAACTCTTTCGTTCAGTCTCCCGCATTTGGTTCCTTCTGATGCTGCCATCTCACGCTCCTGATCCGCTTTACTTTTTAGACGAATCTCGTCTAGGAAGGCATTGATCATATCAGTTGTCAGCCTCGCACGCTCTGGTTCGGGCTCTGCCTCCGGCTTCTTAGTGTCAGGAGCTTTCTCGTTATCGGTAAGCGAGTGGGAGATTACGTTACAACTTGCCACATACCCTTCGGATTCATCCGATGAGCTCTCTTCATCATCTTCGTCTTGAAAGATGTGGTCGAGGAATTCTCGCAGTGTGACAGGAGTTCGCGCCTTCTGATTATATTCTTCCAGCGAGTCGATTTGCTTCTGCAATTTCGTGCGCTCGTCTCCAAGCCTCGCGGGCTTCTTGGATTTGTTCTTCTTTTTCTTCGATGCTTTTGACGGCTGGGCGTGAGTATTTGGATCTTTATGATGAGTCTTCATAGTTGGGCGGGGCCTCAACATCCCTTCGATAATTTGAGGTTCAAGAGGGTCCTTCCATTCGATTGCAGGGCACGCATGAAGGTCTCTCAGCATCCTTTTGGTTTTAGTTGATAGTACGACTTCCCATGGAGCTTCTTCAATAAAGGAGCAGGTTGCCCCCGGTGTATCTGCTTTCTTAGGAGTATGCAGTTGTGGTGGGTTCACCTTCCACTTTTCGGACAGTACAAACTTCCCCTGGAGGTATTGATCTTCAATCCATCCTTTGAAGACGAAGCAATCTTCAATCGGATGACTTACCGTTTGATGGTAAGGGCAATAGTTAGGGTTATTCACCTCGGTGGGTTGTGGCGGTCGCCTTGGATTTGGTAGGTTTATAAGTCTGTTGCGTATTACCAGCTCAAATAACCGTTTCGTCTTGTCTCGTGGGAACGAGTAGGGACGCTTCATCTTTTCGTTATAATATCGGCGTCTTTCTTCCAATTGATCTGCCGATTTCGAGGCGTCAGGTTGCTGTTGGGCATTCGCGACAAAAGTTGCCCTTCCTTTACCCTTGTCATTCCGGGATTCCGACTTCGGGGTGGGTGGTCTATGACCCATCTGGTCCATCTGAGCCAACTTGTCGATCAAAGCCTGGAATGTGGTTGGCTTAAAGAACATCATAAACTGGGAGATAGTTGCGTGAGGGTCTAGAGTTCCCACGAACATGCCCACCGCAGGTGCTTCCTCAATGCGTTGTTCGCATCTCGACCACAAATTCCGCCAGCGTATAGCATACTGGACCCAGGTTTCGCCTGGTTTTACCCTGGCGTTAATCAAAGCAGTCATTGGAGTGCGCTCGCTGGCACTTGCGAACCGCTGAGTGAACAATAACTCCATTTCAGCGAACGTTTTGATAGAATCGTTCGGGAGTTCCAAATACCATTCGAACGCTGTTTCTGATAAGCTCCCCACGAACTGGCGAAGCAACAATTTATCATCACCGCCGGTGTTGCCGCAGAGGGCCCGGAACTGGGCGACATGTTGATGGGGATTGCCGGTCCCTTGTATACGTGGAATTTTGGTATCGTATAGCCTTGCGGGTATTTGATTTGGTCGTACCAGCTCGGATACGGCCGCCCCGTTTTCACGACTTGACCAGCTGCCTCAGTCGCATGATGGACCCGGATTTGCTGGGCTATGTAGTCAGCCAAGTCCGCCTTAGAGATTGCTTCCTCCTTGGCCGTTGAGAGGGCCGGCAGTGGATTCGACGTTTCTCCTCGGTCGTCTTCAAGAATGATTGGGGGATCTTCGGCGGGCAAGTCTTGCTGGATCATCATTCCTATCATATCTTGGAAGAGAAGGCCCATACGTTGTATGTTGGCTGCTTGTTCAGCAGCCTCTTTGTCCTTTTTCTCCACTATCCGGCGAAGGAATTCAGCGTCGGTTTCCTCCTCCTGGCGTGCGTCTGAGGACGTTTCTGGGCTTTCTTTTGGCCCGGTAAGTTTAGCCATAGCATTCATCATTTCTTGAACTTTTGCTGTTGCTCCTGGGCTTTCGTCACGGATCGGGTAAGTGGTCGGTGGCCTGTAGAAGTGCGGCTCTCCTCTTTTCCAGAGGCCATGTATACGGTGTGGACCATCATGCCCCCAGACTTAGGGTGCCTGGGCTCATTGCTTTTAGCCGTCGTTGCATGTTGAGGGATCTTCTCTGGCTTCCTCCTTTTATGAGCCATGGAGGTTGAGGGGGCCGTTGAGGAGGGCGTCCAGACAGCCTTTTGGGGTTTAGCCTGGTGACCAGCCTTCGGTTGGATTTTCAGCTTCTTGTGCTGGCGGGAGAAGTTTGGATCGATGATTGAGTCTCGGGCCTGCCGCCAAACCTTATAGATTTTGGAAGACAGCCGTTGAGGAGATCGGGGCTGTTCGGGTTTTGTTTCGACAACCTTTCCTGATGGGGGAGGAGACCTCTTCAGCACTGCAGTAGGAGAATTTCTTCGCACTTTGTTTAGCATTTCGAAGCTGTTCCCAGTTGGAACAGCAGCATTAACTTCTGCCGTCGGGGCTGGTGGAGTCAGTCCGGAGGGGGAATTGCCCCCAGCCTTCCTTATTCGGCGCCAATGACGATGTCGAGCGCGTCGAGCGGACGGCGCTGGTTCAGCGGTAAGAATGGTTTCGCCTTGCCCTCTGTGTGGGTGGGGGGTCGTTGTTGGTGTTAGCATGTCAAAGACCGATGTCCTTTGTACAGCGGGAGCGGGAGACGAAGCTGTTAATCTTGTGAAGATCGATTTCTTGACCGGGGAAACCGCCTTGGCGATTTCGGAGGCAGGAGCAGCCGCTTTCTTAGAAGCAGCCTTCTCTGAGATTGTAGGCCCCATGATGAGTTCGCAAGATTTCTGGCCCAATCTCGAGAAGACCGAGGCGTTGACGTTAGGCGACTTGTTGAGAGGAGCCGCGGCAGGGGTAAGACGATCAAAGACCGACTTCTTGAGAGTTTCCTTTGTCAGCACCGGCGCCACGAAACTTGATGGGGGGAGCATAGTCCCAAAGAACAATCCGGTAGTGGCTTGAGTCACTTGGTCCACCGGTATTGTGAACAACGAAGCAGCTTGGGGTCCATAGGCTATACCTCCTGGCGAGGTAGAGCGTTGGTCGCAATTGCAGTTTGAGCAGTTGAAGGACTTCGCCGAAGTAGCAGCCATCGATCCTTTGTTTTCTGCAATAGGCAAGACGCCAATTCTTAGTATCTTGAAACCCAAGGACAATCATTGGCGAACCGCGATTGGTTCGCGAATCACGACACACGAAGTGTGGAGTGGAAAGAGGAAAAGGTCCCACCGGGCGTGCCAGAATCTGTTCCCCTCCGAACGGACACGCGGGACGTCGGGCCGTCTCGCCTGAGGTTCGGGGCAGATGCCAATAGGTGCTACCCGTCCACCTCTCCGAAGATGCCAAGTCGATCCATGGCGCCATTTATCGGAGGTTTAGACGGATGCGTCCGATGTAGCGGACTTCGTTAGATTCCCCCTCGTTTGAGGGGTTTTTGATTGTGGGGACGCTCTTCCCTGCAGGCGCAAGCCCCTGCAGTTAATTACGCTACCGCATCGCGGTAACAACTTTCTCCTTCTCCAGATGGTCACTTCGTGTCGTGTGTTTTTGCTTTATGTTTTATTGCCCGTGGATCGTTTACGGAGACCGAGTTATGTCGTCGCCCGTAGGGCATGGACTAGTCCAAATCCGTATTATCTTAGATTTGGGGTTTGGGGGTTTGGTTTGAGGATACGTTAGCCATACTTGAGGCTAAGATCAACTCAAACGTTTGTTAAGGATACGTTAGTCTAGTTTGAGACTAAGATCAACTTAACAGGATCGTTTAGATCCGACAAAGGAGCGTTTGGACTCCCTTGTTCCAGTTTAGGGACATAGTGGCCCATCGTATGTATGGCCGTCGGGACCCGTCACCTCTCTGACGACGTTGAGAGATTACAACGACGGATGTCAGAGGAGTTCAGAGATGTACCCTCGAGCCAGAGTTAATTGGGGGGATGCTTAGTCCAGTCTGTTTGAAGGTTTAAGGATACGTTAGCCATTTTTAAGGCTAAGATCAACTTAAACGGGACCGTTTAGATCCGACAAAAGAGCATACGGGGCTCTATTGTTCTAGTTTAAGGACATTGCGGTCCATGGGTAGTTTAAGGACATCTCGGTCCATGGGTAGTTTAAGGACATTGCGGTCCATTGTTAGTTTAAGGACATTGCGGCCCAGGTTAAGGACGTCGTAGTCCATGGGTTTAAGGACTCCACAGTCCGGTATGTGCTCTGGGTGCTTCACACGGGTTCACTGCCGTGCTTAGCGAGGACCAGGCTCCGCTCTGGATGCTTCACACGGGGTCAAAGAGTGACATTATCCGCGCTCCACGTAACCAGGAAGTTTGCACTAGATGCTTCACACGGGTTCACTGCCGTGCTCGGCGAGGACTAGGCTCCGCTCTGGACGTTTTCCGCGGGGTCAAAGAGTGACGTTATCCGCATTCCACGTGACCAGGAATTTTGCATTAGGCATGGGTTTAAGGACCCCACAGTCCATGTCAATGTGTGGTCGTCGGGACCCGTCACCTCTTTGAAGACATTGAGGGATTACAATGCCAAGTATCAAAGGAGTGAAGAGATGTACCCTAGAACCGGAGTGGCTTAAATAGTCCTTGGCCCAATTTGGGATCAAGACCCATTAATTATGTTATGAGCCCACTGGCCCAGTTAATCATGAATTGAGAACTTATGGCCAGCTTGGGCTAAGTCCAGTCAGGTCTGGAATATTGGTTTCTTGTTGGTCCATTGAGGGAGAGGCTTTGCCTCTATCCCTTTAGCCAATTGGGCCAAAGCCTAGTGTTAAACACTTCAGAGCAATCAGTGTTGAACACTGGGAATGAGGTTGACAAGTTAGTGTTCAACACTAAGAGATAATTGGTGTTAAACACCAGCAATAAGGCTTTTTCAAATTAGTGTTAAACACTAAAACAGATCAGTGTTGAACACTGCAAATAAGGCTTTTTAATCAGTGTCGAATGCTAAGGCCCAACAGTGTTTTAACACTGGGCTTGAGAGTTCCAATTTAGTGTTGAACACTAAGGCAAAAGGGGTCACGTGGCAACACGTGAGAGCGCCCTCTTTCCATTTATTCTGCTGAAATCGCTGCATTTTTCAGAGCATCACGTGCCATCACGTGACAGGCATTCATATGCTCATTTGTTAGAGCTTTTGTTAAGGGTCACGTGGGTCACGTGAGGGACTGCCTCAAAAGGTTTTCTATAGATCTCTTGGAGGGTCACGTGGTGGCACGTGACCCTGCCTCTATGTATGTCATTTTTAGAGGATCTGTTGATCTTTTTCCAGGAATTAAATTCCTCGGGCTTTAATTTTCAAAGGAATTAAATTCCTACTTCCTTATATTCTGGAGTAGGATCGAACCCTGAATCTTCTGTAGGAATTAAATTCCTCGTTTATGTGGAGGACTGAATAGGGTTAAACCCTAATAAAAGCTTTTTAAGGAATTAAACTTCCAGTCCCCGTTAAATTATGATTAAAGGAATTGAATTCCCGTTGTTTCAACAGAACTAAGTTCTTAATTAGGGTTAAACCCTGTTTCTTTTTATTTTGAAGGGATTAAATTCCCATGATACAGGGTCAAGCCCTACTTTTATCTTAAAGGAATTAAATTCCTATAGTTCTGTGAGAATTAAATTCTCATGCTTGCATTCCTTCTCTATGTTTTGGATCTGCATGGCAGGATCTCGACCCATTGAGAATTAAATTCTCAACCTTAAGGGGAGATGTGCACTTTGCAGATCCTCTATCAAAGAGAGAAGAAATATGCTCTTCTGTTTTATGTATTAGAGTTAAACTCTGTTGAGAATTAAATTCTCCTTCTTTCAAAAGGCCTTACCCTTCTTACCTAGGGTTTTTTGCAGAAGATCCAAGTCTTTTCAAAGTATCAAAGCTCTCCTCCTTTTTCTTTCTCTGCGCATGTATCTCTTTTTTGTATCTCTTCCTTCCTATTTATAGGAGAAGCAGCCGAATATATTAGTTTTGTGGCGAATCTTCATTGAGAGATTTGATTTGCATCCTTCATTCGTTCTGGACCTTTGGATTATTAGGTGAATTTTATTCACCGTTGGATTTCAAATCCAGAGATTCTCCCTTGTTATTTTGGTTAGATTTAAGGGGGAAATCTTTCCAAACCCGAGATTTTCCATAAATAGATGACCTCTGAATCTTTAATTTGATTGGTTCCAGATAACCGCTTTCCTTTGGAAAGATCTGAATTTCTTTCAGAATTTAATTCTGTTGATAAAATGGGCTTTGAAAGCCGGTCACGTGTGACCACGTGACCCATGGTCACGTGTGAGCACGTGACCCCCTTTGGAATGAGCCTTCTGCACTGTGTCTTCTGATTGCTGCTTAGACGTCACGTGCTACCACGTGACCCCTGGTCACGTGTGAGCACGTGACCCTTGTCTGAACTCTCTTTCCTTGGTTGTTCTGAAAATGCGTTTGCTGCCTTGAACGTCACGTGCCAACACGTGACCCTGGTCACGTGGGAGCGCGTGACTTCTTCTGAAGCCTTTTCCTTGACTTGGTCAGTTAACCGACGTGCTTTTGACGCTTGCATTTAAACGTCACGTGTCGCCACGTGACCCTGATCACGTGGGAGCACGTGACTCTCCTTGAAGCTTTTCCTTTTCTTCTTCGTAGTCAGGAAATCGAACTTGCCTTGATGACGTTTTTAGGTGTCACGTGCCAACACGTGACCGCTAGTCACATGTAAGCACGTGCCCCTCTTCTGAAGCTTTTCACAGAAGCTTTCCTGATTTTAAATCAGGAAACAATTGTATTTATATATATATATATACAAAAAATATATATTAACCCGAATAACAAAAAAGAAATACGTTACCGTCTCCCCGGCAACGGCGCCATTTGATTGTCATAGAATTTCGCGTTCTACTTGTTCTATTTGTTCTACTTACCGCAATTAAGATGGTGTCGCTTTACAGATAGCCGGTTGAGCACGGGTCATTCGCAGGGAGATGGCTGTATGTCCGTTTTTGTCTTAGACGAGTCAATTCAAAAATGTATATATTTATGTTCAATTCTATCCTACGTATTCGTATTTATGTTCAAGTAAACTTGTTAGGATTAAGATTGGTTAGTAAAATTAGAATTAGTCTTGTGCTTTTCTTTTACCATTCTTAAAATGATATTGGGATAATAGAAAGTAGTGGGGATTAGAAGGACATAGAAATGTGATATGCGAGTTTAAGAAAGCTTTCCAACGCTAAATCCATTCTTAGTGCCCCTTGTCCTTCCGTTACGTGCACTTATTTCCAACCCTAGGCCAAACACCCACAACCATGTATCCAATTAAGTCGCAACTATATGTCACGTTATAGTGCGCCCAAAGGACTTCTCGACTTAGGTCACGGTTATATGTCACGTATAGTGCGCCTAAATGATGGGGTTGTGTTTGATTGGTCTAAATTCGTTTTAGGATGTTTGGTGAAGAGAAGCACAAGGGATTTTTCCGTCCCTCATACTAACCTTCCTTAGCCCCTGACAAGTGTGGAATTATTCATACATTTCAAAGGAAAACAGAACAAGAAAGAAGAAAAGAAAGAAAGGAAAAAATAAGGCTTTACAAAACGGTAGCAAGCTAACTGCTTAGGCTCTCACCTAAGCAAGGGACTCCATAGAGTATCATGGCTTGAGAAAAATACGGATAAGAAGAAAAGAAAAAGAATAACAAATAACAACTACTACTTAACAGCAACAAATAAAATTATACTATGAATTAAAATTACAATACAAGAAATAAAAATACAAGATAATAAAAACCACCCTCATCTTCATTGATCTTACGCTCAAGAACTCTCACTACAATTTCATGGAGGAAAAATAAAGAAGAAGAAGAAGATACAACTAAACTACACTAAAATCTAATGAAGAAAAAAGACATCTTGGCTTGGCAACAAACTAGAGTATTTATAACCAGAAGACTGAAACCCTAGACCCATATTCTGAGCCTTAATACAATTACCCAACTACCCCCAAAAGACGGTCAAATAATGACACGTCATGGCGGCGGAACCGCCGCGAAAACGCCATATTGGCCGCGGTTCTGCGTCCGTTTGGAAGGCATGTTGTGTTGTTTTTTCCGGGATTTCTTGTGTTGCTTTCTTCTTCTATTTTACAGGTCCCAAATTGCAAAATGCTCCAAAATATGTTCAGATTTTCAAGAGCCCAAAATGGCTTCACTTTTAATTCATTTGACATCTATCTCTCTCGACCTCCGCGCATCTCTTGAATTTAGTGCTTCCCTCTCGTGCTGTGTGCTTGACCGAGACATGAATGACCATTGCTATTTGTCTTATCTATTGAACTGGTAAGCGGCACTGGACGGGTGTAGATGACCGGAATCCGGATTTTATCTGTTTATGGCAGATGTTCTGAATTTTGGCATAACTGTGGAGATTTTGTATGATTTGCATTATTTTGAACTAGAAACTTGTAACCTGTAAATATATAGCAAACACGGATTAAAAGCACCTGCCTATAAACAAACGAGCAGAAGAATGGGCGATATTAAATGTAATATTTTGGTGTGAACATGGGCCCAATTTAGACGGCGAATTTGTTGAGGTTTATTTCGACGGAATATTTCCGTCGAAATAGACTACACCCCATTGAAAAAAATTGAAATTTTGTTGATTTCGGTCAACAGTTATTTCGACGGCTAATTCCCGTCGAAAAAATTATTGACCGAAGTCAAAAATTTCCCGTGACCTCCCCCTTTTCCCTTAATAAATTCTATTCCCTCATATTTTTTTCATCATGCCAACCTTAAAAATTCCCTTCTTCCCTCTCCCCTCCTCCTCTATCGATCCCTCCACCGGCCGGCCACCAAAAAAAGTTTTTCGGCTACCCAAAAATACTCCGCCGGCCTCCGATCTCAGCCCTCCACCCGCCTCCTTCCCTTTTCCCTTCCTCCTCCACCCGATCTAAACCTCTCCCCGAGACTCCACCTGCCACCGCCTGCCTCCACCGCCTCAAGACGCCTCCTGGCTGGTTCCCTCAGCTCCGAACCCCTCCAATCCCCCCGGCTCTTGCTACGAAATCCGATCCCCCCAAATTCGGCCTCCGCCTCCGACGCTAATCGGTGAGTTGGTTTATTAATTTATTTAGGTTGTTTGAAATTTTGTTAAATTTAAGTAATTTTTGGGTTAGTGCTAAGACTAATTTTAGGTTTAGGAATAATTTTAGTGTTAAGGTTAATTTTAGGTTTAGGGTTAGGGTTACGATTAATTTTGTGGTCAGTGTTAGGGCTGATTTTGGGGTTAGGGTTAATAATTTTGGGGTTAGGGTTAGGGTTAGGGTTAGTGTTATGGTTAATTTTGGGGATAGGGTTGGGGTTATTTTTGGGGCTAGGGTTAAGTTAGTTTATTTGTCAAAAATTTTAGGTTTAGAGCTTGGATTAGGTTGTTAATTTTAGTTAGAAGTGTGTGTGTGTGTGTGCGTGTGTGTGTGTGTGTTTATTGCTGTTGTTATTGATAGAGAAAGTAAATATATGTATCTAAAAATTAGTGTGTTTGTAGGGTTGACGTGGGCGTAATTGCTCCTGTTTCTTCGCTTTCCATATACGTCAGTCTCCTGTACACAACTTTATCACTTTTAATTCTTAAGTACTACAGGTTGCCTAAGTCATTATACCTAGATTAAGTTACTAATTAAATATTAATTAAACCGAAAACATAGATACTTGACATGATATAAACCAATTAGCCATACACATGCTTTCTTTCACGAGTTTAAAATCAACTAATTATCATTCCTTAAACAAATAGTCAATGTCGGGATCTAATGTGGATGTGTGTGTACTGTGTGTGTAATATATTGTTTATGGAAATGTGGTTGTGTGAGAGAGAGTGCGTGAGAGTTACTTTTATGTAATTTTCGTTGTATGGATGCGTATTTATTTTAATGAATGCGGATACTTCGTTACTAATATCAATTATTTGAGAACTTACCATTCAAACTGAAAATTCCAAAACCTTAAACAAAATAGTTAAATAACCGACGATACTGAAACGATAACCATCAAAACCAATCTAATTAAGTGCATGATACTCGATGATGAAAAAAAGTAAACCGATACATATCGTCATCGAGTATCTAACATTGAAAAAATATCGCGATTTAGAACCCGTCTATCAGTTATATGCGTACAGTTATTTCGTGACATAAAACTACGTGTGCGTTGTCAATTTCGAACGTTAATCGTTCTTCGTTGACAACCATCTCGTAGTTTATGCGACGAGAATACTAGTCGTACTATAACCGATAGATTTGTCCCGTTTTGGACAAGTTTAGAATGTATAACTTATACACTTCTCTGCATACTTATGTTTTTCACTCGTTTTGAGATGAGCTTTGTCAGTATCTTTCTGCTTGTTCTCTGTGTACAAATATAGTTGAGATGATCATCTCAATACTGATAGTATTGAGATATTTATCTATTCTATTGCAATGTACTCAGAGAAAGCGGGAAGGTGCTACCGAATTTTTCGAAGCGAATAAAAGCATAAGTCCAAAGGGTGTATGCGTTATACATTCTTAATGGGATAGAAGCCTTACCCTCGA
This sequence comes from Agapanthus africanus, assembly GCA_030015575.1. Taxonomy (NCBI): domain Eukaryota; kingdom Viridiplantae; phylum Streptophyta; class Magnoliopsida; order Asparagales; family Amaryllidaceae; genus Agapanthus; species Agapanthus africanus. The sequence goes on from JASDDO010000174.1 coordinate 341,154, forward strand.
CAACCGTTACCCATTGACATCTAAGATAGAAGCGTTAATATTATTTCCAGCTATGATAAATCACTCAAATGTATTTCCGAGACTCTGCTGTCATTATCTTCTTTGTTTATAACCATCTTGTTCTTAGCTTTTTCACTGCGGGTTAGAATTGTTAATATCGTGTATGATTTTAAAATGTTTGTAATGATATAATAATTAATTATGAACTGTATTAGGTTTTACGTATCAGATAAGATTTGGATAAATAAGAACAAGTTTGGCTCTGAATTTAAAATCGGTGTAGAAGAGTTTATGAAATTCTCGTCAAGAGTAGGTGGTAGTCGAATCCCCTGTCCCTGTAGGAAATGTTGTAATGGTAGAAGTGCTAGTCGAGAGGCGGTTCGACTGCATATACTTGCTAACGGATTATGTGAAGGTTACACTATCTCTGTCACTTGCATGGAGAGGTCGTGGACTATAGAATCGGTGCCAATCGTCTGTTACCGCCACCTATGAGAACCCCATCAACCACCGGTTTAAATGATATGATGGACGAGTTATATGATGGCATGAACGATAATACCCCTACAGATGATGTGGTTCCAGATTCCGAATCTACTAGTTTTTTTTAAGTATATAGAGGATACTAAGAAACCTCTTAACGAGGGTGCGACAATGACGAAGTTGGATTGGATGGTTCGCATGTTTCATCTTAAATGCAAAAGTTTATAGAGTAATAAGTCGGTCGATGACTTTCTAAAGATAGAGAAGGAGGCTTACCCGAATTCCGATCTCCCTGCAAATTTTCAAGAGATGAAGAAGATTATTTCCGATATTGATTTCAGTTATTAAAAAATCGATGCATGTCCAAATGATTGCATGTTATTCACGACAGATGATTACAGGAACTTAAATAAGTGCAGAACTTATAGGGAATCGAGGTGGATATTCCTTAAAAGGTCGCCGAGGGATGAGAAGTCAATTCCGAAAATTCCTGTGAAGGTGTTGCGCTTTTTTCTATTAAGAAAAGACTGCATAGATTATTTCTGTCGTCTAAAACAGCCGAACATATGACAGGGCATGCGGATGGTCACAGGAAAGATGGAGTCTTACGGCATCCCACTGAAGGTGAAGAGTGGCAAAGATTTGACGCTCAATTTTCCGCGTTCGCTGCAGAAGACGTAATGTGATACTTGGATTATCGGCTGATGGATTGGAACCGTTTAAAGGAGGTGCATCTAACAGTGTATGACATGTTACACTAGTAGTTTATACCCTCCCGGCGTGGATGAGTATGAAACAATCTCACATCCAAATGCCTCTGTTGATCCCCGAAAGCAACTCTCCTGGTATTGATATCGATGTTTATTTAAAGCCGTTGATCGATGAGTTGAATGAGCTGTGGAAGACCGGCATCATTGCTTATGATGTCCATAGAAAGGAGAGACTCACACTGCGAGCGGCGTTGCTTTGGACAATAAATGATTTCCCGGCATATGCCATGTTGTCGGGATGGAGTATGAAAGGTCATCGTGTTGGGTTACAATAGCGCCCTGGCCATCAACCGTGGCATGTGCGGAACAAAAACTGGTGTTTAAAAATTTTGGCACTAACGTATCCGTCAAGATCGAACCATAAACTAATACTAGCAAACTATAAAAGCTAAACAACAAGGTTAGAATGGTTATACCGAATGAACCAAGTCCTTCGGTCTTCTACCACCTTCCCAAGCTCCTCAAGGCATCCCGAACTGAACTTGGTCACCGGTCTTCCTTCGTCGATGATGATCCACCCGAGGGATGTAGCTCTAGGCTCATGCTCCACACCATAAACAAGTGAAGCAACTAGGGACTCAAGATGGCTAGTCAAGAGTGCCTAGGATGTAGTGAATGGATCCAAGTGTTTATCTATCTCACCTCCTCTCTTGATTCACAACTTATGAGATTGTAGAGAGGAGGTTAAGCTTGAAGGTGAAGGAAACCATGAAAAACCTAGAGAGGAGAGTGAAGCTAATGGTGAGAGTAAAAAACTCAAGTGAGAATGAATGAGCCATGCATGAGAGAGAAATTCACATGCTAGGTTTTATAAAACATTTCTTTTCATTTTAATATCAAGCCCATGTTTGAACAGTTTGCACAAATGAATTAATAATTCATTTGTACATACTATGCAAGCATGGTTCTCACCATACTCCCCTCTCTATAATATCCACCTCATTATCCATTTAAAGTAAATGGTCAAACCCAAAATGAGGTGTCCACCTACTAAAATGTTATCTGTAAAAAATATGGATTACATTCTATAGTATATACATACCTGCATTCGTACCGAAATACGAATACCCGAAGAGATAGAATAACACAAACAACATAATACTAGAATATACATATCGAAATACATATACGTAAATTATTAAATCAATACCTGATTTAATAATCCGGCTCAAACCTGAGCCGGCCAGTATTATCAACTGTCCGATTGAAAGTCCGGGTAACTAGTACACTCGTTCGATCGGAACCCTGTACGTATCCAATACGGCTACTACATCATTTCTCCAGAACCAGGGAAACTCTCTGTATGGTACTCTAAAGACTCGTCAATACGCTGGCAGTGGGTTTAACCACAAGCATGTCAGCGGCACTAGCTGTACGTAATGGCTACCCAGGTATTGAGCAAAAGGAAGGCCGACAAGCAAACTCATCCAAACCCCTACTGAGCCTGTCAGTAACAATATCCATACAGTCGGGTATGTTCGTCTAAGATTATCGCATATCGAGTCTAGGGGGTTGATAAAGTCATACCCCTCATAACGCGATATTTCGTATCGGTATGAAGCCCATCACCCACTGAGAAACTACTGATCCAAATCAGTAATTCTCGACTACCTTGGCCAAGGATTTCTGGTGATGGCCACACGTGCACCGCGCGACATCAACCCCCAATACCGGGAGAGACGAATCCCTGACGATCCACTCACTGCCTCCATGTGGCTCGGGACTGTACCCAACTAAAACCTGTTTGCACGACTCCTTTGAGCCGTGGTAGGGTAGTAATCAAAGTACAGTGGGAACTCACACGAGACAAATGAAGATCTCAGGTCGACAAACTAACCTGTACACATGTCACCTGAGAACTGCTATCTGACAATAGGTATAATACCAACTAGCATGTTCCCGGCGAGTCCGTCCAGTGTACTCATAACCGAATAAGCACCTGTATACTATCTTAGGTGACTAACTGACACCAATGTCTTGTGAGACTGGCCACCACATCTCGTCGGGGTCTCGATAAGTATACACTAGTCTACTCCGGAGTATCGATGCCCAGTCTCGATACTCCCTCGACAAGGGACATTTAAGGATATCCTTATAGACCACCCAGCTCCCACGTATATGATCCCCATCATAATGCTGGTAGTTAAGCAAGAATCCTATGGGCTCTATCAACATGTAATAGTGATCTGTAATACCACATAATGCATGTACATGATGACAGAGACAAACCAGATAGCATACTGTTTACCCCAATCAGAGCAATGCTCTGTTCAAATTCCAAGGCGGGAAACGAAGCAACGCTTCTGTTTCCCCCAATCAGAGCAAAGCTTTGTTTTGAAAATTAAAGTGAAAATTAAAATTAAAATAAATGAAGCAACGCTTCAGATTTCCTGCGCTGCGTGCAGAGCGCCACGTGTCAAAATCAGACACGCCAGCGCAGGGAGTGCAGCGCCCAAGACAGCGCACCCAATCAGAACAAGGCTCTGTTTAAAATTCAAACTTTAATAAAGGAAGCAACACTTCAGATGATCTGCACTCTGCGCTGCACGTGGCAGCGCAGTTGCGCTAGCGCTATGCGCTGCGCGCCACGTGGCAGCGCAGTTGTGCTAGCACAGGTGCGCTGCGCGACACGTGTCAGCGCAGTTGCGCTGCGCGACACGTGTCAAGCGCTGGTGCCTCTGCGCCAAACAGAATTAAAATCCCAGTAAGATCTTTCTGTTCTTATTAAAACAAGAAGATTGTGGAAAATTCCCCAAATCACTTTAATTTGTAAAACAGAAGCCCTTGGATCAAAGATCCAACGGTGTGGAAAATTCCCCAAATCACTCAGAGAATGATCTCTTTAACAAATTTAACAAATTAATGGGCACTATATAAAGGCCCCTAGACCCCAAATCAAGGATCAAGAACATCAAGATCAAAAAACAATAGCACAGAGAATAGAGAGAACTCTGAAGAATTTTGAGAAAAATACAAGAAGAGAAAAAAGGTAAAAACCTTTATAAAAAAAGAAGAATTTCTTCTGAATAGATCATTGATCTAAGAACAAGATCGATGATCTTCAATAAAAAATAAATAATAACAGTGCCTTGCACTTTTTTATGAACCGTTGGTTCTAGAATCTTAAAGATTCTTTTCTTGAATCCAAAATTGGATCAAGTTATTGAAACAGTGCCTTGCACTTGCAAAAACTGCACTGTTGCGCTCCTGGGTTGGCGCAAGCCATCAGAGAGCGCCATGTGTCAGCACCATAACCACTTGCGCTATGCGCTTTTAAGATAGAGCATTGCTCTCTGATGTTGGCGCAACGCACTAGAGCGCGCCACGTGTCAGCAGCGCAATAGCGCAGCGTGCTGACGCAGCGCACTGCGCTGTTGCGCTTGCGCTCACCAGAGTGTGACACGTGTCACCACCACATGCGCTTGCGCTCAATAATTGGCGCAAAGCGCCTGACAAGCAGGCAGCAAAATGGGGTAAAGAGTGAAATCTCTTGAACAGTAGCACAGGTATAATGCACTGCATTATTTACAGAAGGGCCAAGCCCAATTAAAAAAGGTCTAACAGGCCAAATTAAATGCAATGCATTATTTTAAAGAAGGGCAGAGCCCAAACAGATGCTCTGCATCATAAAGGGACAGAGCCCAAATCAAAAAGGCCTAGCAGGCCAGAATAAAATGCAGTGCATTATTAAACAGGGGCAAAGCCCTAGCACAGGCCTAATAGGCCAAAGATAAAAACGTTGAATATTCTCAACCGGACTTAGCCCAATTATGGCCGTAAGTCCTCAAATTAAATTGACTGAGCAAGATTGCTCTCTTAAATCAATTTACATCTGGTTCAAGGGTACATCTCCGAACTCCTCTGACACCTATCGTTGTAATCCTTCAACGACGTCAGAGAGGTGACGAGTCCCGACAACCACACATCGATACAGACTGCGGGGTCTTTAAACTCGTGGACCGAAACGTCCTTAAACTAATATTTGTCCCAAAATGGGAACATTGGACCGAAACGTCCCTAAACTAATATTCGTCCCAAAATGGGAACATTGGACCGAAACGTCCTTAAACTAATATTTGTCCCAAAATGGGAACATTGGACCGAAACGTCCCTAAACTAATATTCTTCCCAAAATGGGAACGTTGGATCGAAACGTCCGTAAACTAATATTTGTCCCAAAATGGGAACATTGGACCGAAACGTCCCTAAACTAATATTCGTCCCAAAATGGGAACGTTGGACCGAAATGTCCCTAAACTAATATTCGTCCCAAAATGGGAACGTTGGACCGAAATGTCCTTAAACTAATGTTCGTCCCCAAATGGGAATGATGGACCATCATGTCCCTAAACTGGTAATGGACCACTATGTCCCTAAACTGGAAATCGACCGCAATGTCATTAAACTAAACAATAGAGCCAATTGCTCTCTTGTCGGATCCAAACGATCCCGTTAAGTTGATCTTAGTCTGGAGATTAGGCTAACGTATCCTTAACAAAATTTTAAGTTGATCTTAGCCTTAAATAGGCCTAACGTATCCTTAAACCAAAACCCCAAACCCAAATCTAAGAAAATACGGATTTGGACTAATCCACATCCTACGGGCGACGGCATCACTTAGTCTCCGTATACAATCCACGGGCAACCACAAACAAAACAAACACACACGACACGAAGTGAAATTCTGGAGAAGGAGAAAGTGGCTACCGCAATGCGGTTGCGTAATTAACTGCAGGGGCTTACGCCTGCAGGGAAGAGCGTCCCCACAATCAAAAAACCCTCAAGCGAGGGGGAATCTGACGAAGTCTGCTACATCGGCCGCATCCGTCTAAACCTCCGATACACGGTGCCATAAATCAACTTGGCATCTCCGGAGAGGTGGACGGATAAAACCAAATAGCATCTGCCCCGAATCTCAGGCAAGACGAACCTACGCGGTCGCGTCTCTGTATTCAGAGGGGAACAGATTCCGGCACGCCCGGTGGGACCTTTTCCTCTTTCCACTCCACACTTCGTGTGTCGTCTTCGCAAACGAATCACGGTTTGTTAATGGTTGCCTTTGGGTTTCAAGTTACTAAGATTTGGTCTTTTGCCTGGCGCAGAAATCAAGCATCAATAGCATCCAACTGCTCGAGCTACTCGAAATGCAAGTGCAACCGACACTCCACCTCACCTGGAGGTGTAGCTTATGGGCCTCAAGCGGCCTCCATCCTTGCCATGCCGGTGGAACAAGTGACCCAGGCCACCACCGGTCTGTTTTTCGAGACCATGCTCCCGCCTGCGAGCTTCACTATTCCAATACCCGCACCAGAAGCGCACAAGAAGTCGGTCTTCGATCGGCTCACTGCTACAACGGCCCCTTTCAACGGGTCGTCCAATATCAAATCAGCAGCCTCTGTCTTTACCAGGCTGAACCAGAACTCTGATGGGCCCGCCAAGAAGCCCATGAACCCTGAAATGGCCGTCCTGAGGAAGACAACCACATCTGCTCCTAAAGTCATCAAGGCGACTTCTCATGTTAAAGAGTCGGTCTTTTCAAGGCTGACTATCCCGGCTCCTGCTCCTACTCGAGGGTCTGTCTTTGACAGACTGAACATCGCCACTCAAAAGACAACATCAGTCTTTAAGAGGCTGGCACCAGCAGCTCCTCATTCGGACAGGGGGCAAGACAAAGCTGTCCCTATCGCCGAGCCAGTCCCAACGGCTCGTCATGCTCGACGTCGCCACTGGCGTCGAGTAAGGAAGGCCAGGGGCAACTCCCCCTCAGGGCTAACTCCACCCGCTCTAATGGTGGAAGTTAATGCTGCTGTTCCAACTAGGAACAGCTTTGAACTGCTAAGGAGGGTACGCAAGAACTCTTCGACTGCCACGCTAAAAAAATCTCCTCCACCTGCGGAGAAGGTTACAGAAACAAAGCTGGAGCAGCCCCCTCAACGGTTGTCCTCCAAAATTTACAAGGTCTGGCGGGGGGTTCAAGATTCCGTAATTGATCCAGATCACTCTCGCCAGCAGAAGAGGGTGAAAGTGCAAGAAGAAAAGAACCGTCCCGTCAAACAGCAGAGGACGACAACCGCCAGGGTGTCCGCTGCAACGGCCCCTTCAACTTCAATGGCCCACAAGAGAAGGAGGCCGGAGAAAATTCTCACGCCTGCGGCAAATGTCAAAGGCGGCGAGCCCAAACGCCCTAAGTCCGGGGGTATTGTAGTCCATACTGTATACATGGCGTCGGGGAAGGAGGACAGCCGTGCATCTACAGGTCATAGACCTCTTACACGGTCAATGACCAAAGCTCAGGAGAAACAGCAGAAGCTCCAGGAAATGATGAATGCGATGGCCGCGCTCACTAGGCCAAAAGAAAGCCCCGAAGCATCCTCGGATCAATGCCAGGAGCAAGAAACTGACGCTGAATTCCTTCGTCGGATATTGGAGAAGAAGGATAAAGAGGCTGCTGAACAAGCAGCCAACATAAAACGAATGGCCCTCCTGTTCCAGGACATGGTGGGTATGATGATTCAACAAGATTCTCCTGCTGAAGAAGATCCTCCGATCGTCCTTGAAGACGATAGGGGAGAAACGTCAAATCCTCCACCGGCTCTGTCAACAGCCAAGGAGGAGACAATCTCCAAAGCTGACTTGGACGAATATATAGCTCAGCAGATCCGGGTTCATCAGGCGACTGAGGCAGCCGGTCAGGTCGTAAAAACAGGATGACCATATCCGAGCTGGTACGATCAGATAAAGTACCCGCCGGGCTATACAATACCGAAATTCCATGTCTATAAGGGGACGGGCAATCCCCACCAGCATATTGCCCAGTTCAGGGCTTTTTGCGGCAACACCGGCGGTGATGATAAATTGTTGCTTCGCCAGTTCGTCGGTAGCTTATCGGATACAGCGTTCGAGTGGTACTCCGATCTCCCAAACGACTCGATCAAGACATTTGCGGAGATGGAGCTGCTGTTTACCCAGCGTTTCGCAAGCGCCAGCGAACGCACCCCGATAACAGCATTGATTAATGCCAGGGTGAAGCCAGATGAAACGTGGGTGCAGTACGCAATACGGTGAGGAACTTATGGTCAAAATACGAACAACGCATCGAAGAGGCTCCTGCGGTAGGCATGTTTGTGGGAACCCTCGATCCGCAAGCGACCATCTCGCAATTCATGATGTTCTTCAAGCCGACTGCCTTCTAGGCCCTGATCGACAAGCTAGCTCAGATGGATCAGATGGGCCATAGACCTCCCCCTCCAAAGCCGGACTCTCGAAATGAGAAGGGGAAGGGAAAAGCAATTGTTGTCGCTAATGCTTAACAACAGCCGAGCAACTTGAAACCGGCCATCCGTCAAAATAATATGCGTCCACACTTGTCCCTCGAGGAGAGGCTGGGACGTCCCTACTCGTTTCCCCGAGATAAAACGAGAAAAATGGTTCAAGCTGGCCTTGCGCAACCGACTCATAAATCTACCGGATCCAAGACGTCCGTCGCAGCCAAACGACGTCAATGATCCCAATTACTTTCCTTATCATCGAGTACTGGGACATTCGATCGAGGACTGCTACGTCTTCAAAAATTGGATTGAGGACCAGTACCAACAGGGCAAGTTCGCGTTGTCTGAAAGATGGAAGGTGAACCCGCCACAACCTCATACCTCTAAAAAGGTGAATATGCCGGGGGCAACGCGCTCTCTCGTTGAAGAAGCTCCATGGGAAGTTGTGTTATCAGCCAAAACAAAGAGGATGTTGAACGATCTTCAAACATGCCCAGCGATCAGGTGGAAAAACCCGTTAGAACCTCAGATCATTGAAGGGATGTTGAAGCCGCGTCCAACTCCAAAGACCGATGGTGATGGCCCAAGCACTCACAACCAGCCGTCAAAATCTTCAAAGAAGAAGAAGAAGAAATCCAAGAAGCCCGTGGAGCCTGGCGACAAGCGCACGGACTTACAGAAACAAATTGACGTGCTGGATGAATACAACCAAAAAGCACGGACTCCCATCACGCTCCAGGAGTTCCTCAACCACGTCTTTCAAGAGGAAGATGAGGGAGAGAGTTCGTCGGATGAAATCGAGGAATACGTGGCGAGCTGTCATATGATTTCCATTCGTTTACAGACGATGAGGAAATTCCTTGCGCTGAGAAGCTGGGGGCGGACCCTGAACCAGAAATTCTGCGGCCGTCAGATGAGATGATCGATGCCTTCCTGAATGAGATTCGTCTGAAAGTTAAAGCCAATCAAGAGCGTGAGATGACCATACTGGAAGGAGCCAAACACCGCCGACTGGACGAAAGAGTCGAGGCACTCCCATCAAATCAAAAGACATCCGCTGCCGATGAAAACAAATTCAAGATGAGGAAAAGGTTTGCTAAAGCCATATCAATGGGAATGAAGCTACCACCCTCTGAAGAAAACACTCTCGGTAGAATAGAGATGTATCCTAATTATTGCCTATATCATCAGAAGATCGCACACGCTACTGAAGACTGTGACTCCTTTAAGTGTTGGTGGCAAGGGTATGTCACTCACAGGCATTACGTCAACAGAACAAAGCGGGAAGCTCGTAGACAGCGAAAAAATACGACAGATGAGCATAAAAGAGTCGCTGGCAATTGCCACAGGGACGAACCCGGGGGATCACGAGTTCTCACCTTTGGGAACGACCCCGATGAAGAAACAGCCTTCACCCTCTCTCCAAGGAATCCATCTCTGAAGAATTGAAGAATTATGAGAACGTTCATCCGTGCAAGGGCATACTACCCGGGAAGAATCTCGGACCCGCGAACGACGGAGCGAACAAAAAGGATAAAGGAAAGGGAAAAATGACCTTCGTCGCCAACACTCAACAATAGCCGAGCAACTCAAAATCGATTGTTCGCCAAAACAACATGCGTCTACGCCCATCACTCGAGGAAAGACTGAGACGTCCTTACTCGTTTCCCCAGGATAAAATAAGGAAACTGTTTGAGCTGGCAGTGTGCAACGGATTCGTCAATCTGCCGAATTCGAAACGTCCGCTACAGCCAGTAGATGTCAACGATCCTAATTACTGCCCCTACCATCGAGCAGTAAGTCATCCGATCGAAGATTGCTTCGTCTTCAAAAACTGGGTTGAAGACCAATACCAACAAGGCAAACTCACGCTGTCCGAAAACTGGAAGGTGAGCCCGCCACAACCACATGCTCCAAAAAAGATGGATATGCCGGGGGCATCATGATCATTCATAGAGAAAGCCCAACGGACCACTACGTCCTAAAACTGGATAATAGACCGAAACGTCGTTAATCTAACAACGGACCACTACGTCCTAAAACTGGATAATAGACCGAAAAGTCAGTAAACTAGAGATTCGCCTCGAATACGGCGACGGCGGACCGAAACGTCCTTAAACTAATGACGGACCGAAACGTCCTTAAACTAACAAAGGACCGAAACGTCCTTAAACTACTACCGCAGCATCCTTAGGCTGACAAGATGAATATAAGAAAAATATATATAAAAAATATATTAAAAAAAGTATAATAAATGGTATGTCCATAAGCAAAATGGGCACGGATGAAAACCCGAAAGGGCTCCGTGAGTAAAATCAGCAGGTCTACTGGCGAGTGTTCGTGAAAACCCGAAAGGGCGCGACCTCGTAAAAAAAAGAATAAGAATAAAAAGAATAAAAAAACGGTATGTCCATAAGCAAAATGGGCACGGATGAAAACCCGAAAGGGCTCCGTGAGTAAAAACAGCAGGACTACCGGTGAGTGTTTGTGAAAACCCGAAAGGGCGCAACCTCGTTAAAAGACACTTACAGGGTCCTCTCGATCTTGTAAGGAGAAACCACCCGTGTGAGATCCTTACGACTCACAAGGGAACAACACACTTAGGAATCCTCACGATTCCTAAGGAGAAAATGCACTCGCGAGATCCTCACGACTCGTAAGGAGAACTCTCTTATGTGACCATCACAGCTCATAAGATTTGAAAGTCTTAAGTTACAGAGACCTAAACCTGTGCTTAAGAACCCCTACAACCTTCGATATTGCCCTACAAGTGGCTCAATACTGACCCTTGTATACAATCCATGGGCGCGAATAAACATTTCCCCAGCAAAGTCCCACCCGTGACTAGGGATATGTCCATACGGTGAACAACCCTTGTAAGTCCTCTCGACTTATAAGGAGAAAACCTTTTTGTAAAATCCTTACGATTTATAGGGGAATATACACTTAGGAATCCTCACAATTCCTAAGGAGAAAACACACCTACGAGATCCTCACGACTCACAGGAAGAAATACCTTTGTGAGACCCTTACGGCTCATAAAGCCTTAGTCGACAGAATCCTAACCCTGTTTACTAAGCCACCTTTGTTCATCATCGACAGAGGCAAATGATGATTCGCTCCTGGAAATATCCCAGTTGTAGCGATACTGATGCCTAAATCCGTATCAAATTCCAAGTCCTTTCATGGCAAATGATGATTCGCTCCTGGCAATATTCCGGTTGTAGCGATGCTGATGCTGAGATTGGCACCAGATTCCAAGTTCTACACTCGCGATAAAAATCAGCGAGCTAAAAATGCATACTAAATAGCCGAAATGATAGGGCAACTTGCAATAAAAAGCAGAAAGTAAAAATGTATGCATACAAAACAGCCGAAATGATTGGGCTACTCGCAATAAAAAGCAGCGAGTAAAAATAAAATAAACAGCCGAAATGATTGGGCACCGCGTAAAATAGCCGAAATGATTGGGCAATCGCGACCTTCGCGATATAAAAGCTGAAATGATAGGGTATCGCGGAAATAAAATAATAATAAAAAAATATGATGAAACTTTCGCCCTACAGGTGAGATCACATCGATCCCTGTATACAATCCAAGGGCACAAACAAAGAGGGAACCACACCTTCCCAACAGGCTCCGCTAGAAAACGAAGCCAAATCTCGACGGTTCACCAACAACCTAGAGACAACTGCGACATTCGTCTCGATACAGCAAACGCAGTGCCAGCAAGCGAAGCAAAGGACGAATTCCTAGCTTCAGGGTCTTGACGGTAACTCATATAAAACCTGAGAGGCCACCAGAGATCATCTCAAACTACCTCAACTCAGGGAAATTAGCGTCCTTGATGAGAGCCTCCTGATTCGCGTCGGCCCGCAGAGAAACCAGTGTCTCCGCAGGAATACTCCGGTTCATTTCAACCCCGAAGAAACTAGTGTCTTCGCCAAAATCCTTCGACTCAGGGAAACCAGTGTCCTTGACGAGAGACTCCTGATTCGCGTCGACCCGTAGGGAAACTAGCGTCTTTGCAGGAATACATCGATTCGTTTCAACCCTAGGGAAACCAGTGTCCTTGGCAAATACCTCAATTCAGGGAAACTAGTGTCCTTGACGAGAACATCTTGATTCGCGTCGACCCGCAGAGAAACTAGCGTCTTTGCAGGAACACCTCGACTCGTTTCAACCCCAGGAAAACCAGTGTTCTTGGAAACTACCTCAACTCAGGGAAACTAGCGTCCTTGATGAGAGCCTCCTGATTCGCGTCGGCCCGCAGAGAAACCAGTGTCTCCGCAGGAATACTCCGATTCGTTTCAACTTCGAGGAAACCAGCGTCCTCGGCAAATACTTCGACTCAGGGAAACTAGCGTCCTTGACGAGAACATCTTGATTCGCGTCGACCCGCAGAGAAACTAGCATCTTTTCAGGAACACCTCGACTCGTTTCAACCCCAGGAAAACCGGTGTCCTTGGCAACTACCTCAACTCAGGAAAACTAGCGTCCTTGACGAGAGCCTCCTGATTCGCGTCGGCCCGCAAAGAAACCAGTGTCTCCGCAGGAATACTCCGATTCGTTTCAACTTCGAGGAAACCAGCGTCCTCGGCAAATACTTCGACTCAGGGAAACCAGTGTCCTTGACGAGAACACCTTGATTCGCGTCGACCCGCAGGGAAACTAGCGTCTTTGCAGGAATACATCGATTCGTTTCAACCCTAGGGAAACCGGTGTCCTTGGAAACTACCTCAACTCAGGGAAACTAGCGTCCTTGATGAGAGCCTCCTGATTCGCGTCAGCCCGCAGAGAAACCAGTGTCTCCGCAGGAATACTCCGATTCGTTTCAACTTCGAGGAAACCAGTGTCCTCGGCAAATACTTCGACTCAGGGAAACCAGTGTCCTTGACGAGAACATCTTGATTCACGTCGACCCGCAGAGAAACTAGTGTCTTTGCAGGAACACCTCGACTCGTTTCAACCCCAGGAAACCAGTGTCCCTGGCAAATACCTCAATTCAGGGAAACTAGCGTCCTTGATGAGAGCCTCCTGATTCGCGTCGGCCCGCAGAGAAACCAGTGTCTCCGCAGGAATACTCCGATTCATTTCAACTTCGAGGAAACCAGCGTCCTCGGCAAATACTTCGACTCAGGGAAACCAGTGTCCTTGACAAGAACACCTTGATTCGCGTCGACCCGCAGGGAAACTAGCATCTTTGCAGGAATACATCAATTCGTTTCAACCCCAGGGAAACCAGTGTCCTTGGCAACTACCTCAACTCAGGGAAACTAGCGTCCTTGATGAGAGCCTCCTGATTCGCGTCGGCCCGCAGAGAAACCAGTGTCTCCGGGAATACTCCGATTCATTTCAACTTCGAGGAAACAAGCGTCCTCGACAAATACTTCGACTCAGGGAAACCAGTGTCCTTGATGAGAACACCTTGATTCGCGTCGACCCGCAGGGAAACTAGCGTCTTTGCAGGAATACATCGATTCGTTTCAACCCCAGGGAAACCAGTGTCCTTGGCAACTACCTCAACTCAGAGAAACTAGCATCCTTGATGAGAGCCTCCTGATTCGCGTCGGCCCGCAGAGAAACCAGTGTCTCCGCAGGTATACTCCGATTCGTTTCAACTTCGAGGAAACCAGGGTCCTCGGTAAATACTTCAACTCAGGGAAACCAGTGTCCTTGACGAGAACATCTTGATTCGCGTCGACCCGCAGAGAAACAAGCGTCTTTGCTGGAACACCTCGACTCGTTTCAACCCCAGGGAAACCAATGTCCCTGGCAAATACCTCAATTCAGGGAAACTAGCGTCCTTGATGAGAGCCTCCTGATTCGCGTCGGCCCGCAGAGAAACCAGTGTCTCCGCAGGAATACTCGGATTCGTTTCAACCCCGAAGAAACCAGTGTCTTCGGCAAAATCCTTCGACTCAGGGAAACCAGTGTCCTTGACGAGAACTTCTTGATTCGCGTCGACCCGCAGAGAAACTAGCGTCTTTGCAGGAATACATCGATTCTTTTCAACCCCAAGGAAACCAGTGTCCTTGGCAAATAACTCAATTCAGGAAAACTAGCGTCCTTGATGAGAGACTCCTGATTCGCATCGGCCCGCAGAGAAACCAGTGTCTCTGCAGGAATACTCCGATTCGTTTCAACCCCGAGGAAACCGGTTTCCTCGGCAAAATACTTCAACTCAGGGAAATTAGTGTCCTTGACGAGAACTGCTCGATTCGCCTCGACCCATGAGGAAATTAGTGTCTTCGCGAGGACTTCCCGATTCGTTTCGACTTGGAAGATAAAGCCTTAGGCAGCAGGGATTAAAAAAAACTTGTTTCCTAAGCACTGGGATCCTGCAAGTCGGTCTAAAACGGTCTCTTGCATACTATCCACGGGTCTCACTCTCCAAAGTCGAATCTCGACAAGGAGGGAAACAACCGCTTACAAGTCCTCTCGACTCATAAGAGGGAAAATTCTCTTATAAGATCCTTACGACTTATAAGAGAAAATGCACTTAGGAATCCCCACGATTCCTAAGGAGAAAATCCACCTCCGAGATCCTCTCGATCCGTAGGGAGAAAAGTCTCTATGAGACCCTCACGGCTCATAGAGTTGAAAAGTCTTAGGCGGCAGATCTGAACCTGCGGCCTAAGCCATCGCTATCTCTTGAAGAAACCAAGATGCTTACTCTATTGTCTGTTTACCATGTTTATTAAGGCAGCATACTGATAATAAAAGAAAGAAGAAAGCGATAGAAAGAACATCCGATGTGCATTTGATCAAGCATTTGAGACACATTCATGCATGTGCAAAAGACTCAGAGCGAGAAACAAGACAAGCTGAAATAAAAATTTTCCATTCATATTGCAAAGGGTTCTTACAATCATAAAGAAATAAACAAAGACATTGTCCAAAAGATTACAATGGCAAAACCTCAGATCCTGGGCAGGGATTGAGGAACTCGAAAGTGACCTTGTCCAAGACTTTCCAAGCTTGGCGAACCATCCTGGTGTGCTTCCTTTCGCAAGCACGGGCGTCGAGATCCCCGCTGATGTCCTCCACCCTCCGGTAGGCAGCAAGAATGGCGGACTGTTGAAAGGCCTGATGCAAGAGATCGACAAGATAGTCTCGCCGTCTTTTCGAGATTAAGTTCATCAGGTACACTGAGTGCACCTTGTCCTCGGCGGCGTCCAATGCCCTGAGCGGCACTCCGGTAAAAAATAGGGGAAGCGCTTCCCAAATTGCTCCCACGATAAGCTTCAGAAGGGAGGAACGTTGGGGAAGCAGTTGTCCGTTATATGCGTCGAAGCGGCTCATGATTTCAGCACACTCCGCGTTTGTGAACTCCCGATTTTGAGAACGACCAAGTCGGCGGATTTCCCCATAAGAGATAATCTCGTCGAGGTCGTACATGTGGGCGTCCATCACTCCTATAAAAGAAGATCGACAAAAATCAGCAACTCTTAAGAGTTCTGCTATATGATTTAAAAGGAGTGTAGGGGGTTTTTCGTCACCCCAGTGAGATGGGAATACGCGCGCGCTTGTCAGGCGTACTACAGATTCCCCCGGCCTAGGGTAGGCCGGGGTTTAATGATTGTGGGGATCCGAATCTCCGGCAGCCGCGGACTAAGCTGCCGTTAATTACCCATCGCCTTTGGGGCGAGGGAACCTCCGATTAACGGGTTAAACTGGTCATGCGAACTCAATGTGCAGTATACGTGTGTTTTGAAAGGGGGTTTTGGATATATCGGGAGCCACGCAGAGTTTTTACGGGGGTCCCGCTACCCGGATAGCGGACTGGGGGTCAAGGGGGCTAGCAGCCCCCTTGTGGGGTGCGGGGCAGCGCCCCGTTAGAAATTTTTTTCTAACAGGGACAGTGTCGTGGAGTACGTGTATGTATAAATTTGTATACATATGTATATATGTATATATGTACACAAAAAGAGGGGGAAAAGACATCCAAGGGATGCGCAGGTGCGCAAGCGCGCGCGCCACGTGTCGGCACGCGGACGCCTTGCGCACTAGAGCAGGTGCGCAAGCGCGCGCGCCACGTGTCGGCACGCGGGCGCCTTGCGCACTTGCGCAGGTGCGCAAGCGCGCACGCCACGTGTCGGCAGGCGGGCGACTTGCGCACTTGCGCAGTTGCGCAAGCGCGCGCGCCACGTGTCGGCACGCGGGCGCCTTGCGCATAAGCCATGGGCTTACAAAATATTGGCTTTATGCCCATTTTACATACATTCATGTATATAAAAAAAAAATTACATAATAATTATTTATTATATGATTTTGTCGTTTCCATGGGGAGGCTGGCCGTGGGCTTGACTTGGGCATGGGCCCGCTTGACCTGGGCTTGGGCCCACCTGGCTTGGGGTTGACCTTGACTTTGACTCGGTCAACGGGTGTGTAAATTTTTACCCCAACAAAGTGCCCCCCATCAATAAATGCACACCGCACATTTGAGTTGTGTGCATGAAATTGATGGATCTTGAAGCAGAACTTCAAGGTAGAACATCATTCCGGAGGCGAAGCATCATCCCGGGGAGCATGATTCCCGGGGATCGGAGCATCATTCTGATTCGCGGAGCATAATTCCAAGGTCGGAGTATCCCTCAGGGAGCATGATTCCCGGGGATCGGAGCATCATTCCGATGAGCGGAGCATGATTCCAGGGTTCGGAGCATCATTCCGAAGAGCGAAGCATAATTCCAGAGATCGGAGCATCATTCCGATGATCGGAGCATGATTCCAGGGTTCGGAGCATCATTCCGAAGAGCGAAGCATAATTCCAGAGATCGGAGCATCATTCCGATGATCGGAGCATGATTCCAGGGTTCGGAGCATCATTCCGAAGAGCGGAGCATAATTCCAAGGATCGGAGCATCATTCCGATGAGCGGAGCATAATTCCAGGATTCGGAGCATCATTCCGAAGAGCGAAGCATGATTCGGAGCATCATTCCGAAGGGTGGAGCATGATTCCAGGGATCGGAGCATCTTTCCGAAGAGCAGAGCATAATTCCAGAGTTCGGAGCATCTTTCCGAAGAGCGAAGCATGATTCGGAGCATCATTCCGAAGGGTGGAGCATGATTCCAGGGATCGGAGCATCTTTCCGAAGAGCAGAGCATAATTCCAGAGTTCGGAGCATCTTTCCGAAGAGCGGAGTATGATTCCAAGGATCGGAGCATCATTCCGGTGAGCGGAGCATGGTTCCAGGGATCGGAGCATCATTCCGATGTGCGGAGCATCATTCAAATTTGCGGAGCATAATTCCAAGGATCGGAGCATCATTCCGATGAGCGGAGCATGGTTCCAGGGATCGGAGCATCATTCCGAAGGGCGGCAGACATTTTGACCGAAGCATAATTTCGATGCAGAGGTTGATTCCCAGGCGAAGCGTAATTTCGACAAGGAAGGCAGATATTCCGAGGCGAAGTATTGATTTCGACACGGGATACATTCTGAGACGGAGCATGATTCTGGCGCAGAGCTTGTTGGTTGACTTGATTCCGAGGCGAAGCATAATTTCGACACGGGATACATTCTGAGACGGAGCATGATTCCGGCGCAGAGCTGGTTGGTTGATTTGATTCCGAGGCGAAGCATTGATTTCGACACGGGATACATTCTGAGACGGAGCATGATTCCGGCGCAGAGCTGGTTGGTTGATTTGATTCCGAGGCGAAGCATTGATTTCGACACGGGATACATTCTGAGACGGAGCATGATTCCGGCGCAGAGCTGGTTGGTTGATTTGATTCCGAGGCGAAGCATAATTTCGACAGGGAAGGAAGGTACACCGAGGTGAAGCATCATTTCAACACGGGGTGCATTCTGAGACGAAGTATAATTCCGACGCAGAGCTTGCTGGTTGACTTGATTCCGAGGTGCAGCATAATTCCGACGAGGAGGTCGTTGGTTGATTCCGAGCCGAAGCATAATTCCGACAGGGAAGGCAGATACACCGAGATGAACCATCATTTCGACACGGGGTGCACATTCTGAGACGAAGCATGATTCCGACGCAGAGCTTGCTGGTTGACTTGATTCCGAGGCGGAGCATAATTCCGACGAGGAGGTCGTTGGTTGATTCCGAGCCGAAGCATAATTCCGACAGGGAAGGCAGATACACCGAGGCGAACCATCATTTCGACACGGGGTGCACATTCTGAGACGAAGCATGATTCCGACGCAGAGCTTGCTGGTTGACTTGATTTCGAGGCGGAGCATAATTCCGACGAGGAGGTCGTTGGTTGATTCCGAGCCGAAGCATAATTCCGACAGGGAAGGCAGATACACCGAAGCGAACCATCATTTCGACACGGGGTGCACATTCTGAGACGAAGCATGATTCCGACGCAGAGCTTGCTGGTTGACTTGATTCCGAGGCGGAGCATAATTCCGACAAGGAGGTCGTTGGTTGATTCCGAGCCGAAGCATAATTCCGACAGGGAAGGCAGATACACCGAGGCGAACCATCATTTCGACACGGGGTGCACATTCTGAGACGAAGCATGATTCCGACGCAGAGAAGGTAGATATCCCGAGGCGAAGCATGATTTCGACACAGGGTAAATTCTGGGACAGAGCATGATTCCGCCGTAGAGGTTGTTGGTTTGATCTGATTTGGGTTGACATCAGCATCGCTACACTGGAATATGGTACCAGGAGAGAATCATCATTTTTCATGAGAGGATTTGGGAATTGGGGTTTTTGTTTGGCATCTGCATTGCTGCACTGGAATAATGCCAGGAGCAACTCATCATGTGCCCCGAGAGGATTTGGATTTGGTTTGTTTGGCATCTGCATTGCTGCACTGGAATAATGCCAGGAGCAACTCATCATATGCCCCGAGAGGACTTGGGAGAGATTGGGATCGTTTTACGCCCGTGGATTGTATACGGTTTTGCAGGATGTATGATCCAGACCGTAGGGCCATAAAAATTTCAGGACTTTGTTGGCGTCTGCATCGCTACACTGGAATACGGTACCAGGAGTGACTCATCATTCGCCGTTGGGGATTGGGATTTGGAATTTGGTTGGCGTCTGCATCGCTACACTGGAATATGGTACCAGGAGCGACTCATCATTCGCCGTTGGGGATTGGGATTTGGAATTTGGTTGGCGTCTGCATCGCTGCACTGGAATATGGTACCAGGAGCGACTCATCATTCGCCACTTGGGGATTGGGGAGCGATGGCTTAGGAGACAGGTTTGGATCCCTATCACCTAAGACTTTTCAATTTTATGGGCCGTGAGGGTCCCATAAAAGCATTTGCTCCCTACGATTCGTAAAGGATCCCGCAGGTGTATTTTCTCCTTAAGAGTCGTGAGGACTCCTAAGTGTGTTTTTTCTCGGTGAGTCGTAAGGATCTCACGAAGGTTTGTTCTCCTCATGCATCGTGAGGACACATGAGTGGGTCTTTCCAATGAAGCATAATTCCAAAGGCGGAGACCAGCCGCGTAACTGGTGATTGCGGTGGGGCATGGGTATGCTGAGAATTATTTAAGCCCGTGGATTGTATACGGTAGTCAATTTGGGGACTGGCCGTAGGGCTGAAAGAATTTTGGGAAATTGGATTTTGGTTGGCGTCTGCATCGCTACACTGGAATATGGTACCAGGAGCGACTCATCATTCGCCGTTTGGAATTTGAATTTAGAATTTTGTTGGCGTCTGCATCGCTGCACTGGAATATGGTACCAGGAGCGACTCATCATTCGCCGTTTTTTTTGTTTTTGCATTTTTTTGTTTTACCGCGATTGCTCTATCATTTCAGCTTTTCTTATCGCGAAGGTCGCGATTGCCCCATCATTTCGGCTTTTATTCGCGGTTGCCCCATCATTTCGGCTTTATTTTCATTTTTATTTTACTCGCTGATTTTTATTGCGAGTTGCCCCATCATTTCGGCTTTTCTTTATTTTCCTTTTATTTACACATTTTTTTTTATTTACATTTACATTTTTTTTTTACATTCCCAGTTTAACGACTTAGAGGTCGACTGTTCCAGTTTAATGACGTGGTGGTCGACTGTTCCCAGTTTAATGACGTGGTGGTCGATTGTTTTCAGAGAGAGGTGGATATCTGAGAGAATCCGTTTCGCGAAGAACTTCAGTCTCCGTTTGTATGAAATTGGCGGTCGCATCTTGACTGTTTACTAACACGCCTTTGGACAGTTCTATCTCTCCTGCCTTGTATTGCTTTTCGACCCAATCTTTGAAGACGAAGCAGTCCTCAATGGCATGACCTATCACTCTGTGATAGGGGCAGTATTTGGGGTCGTCGGTCCTATTCGCTTCCTGCGGTCTTTTTGACTCTGGCAGTTGTAGACCGTTCTTCAGGGCGTCTTTGAATATTTTACGGATTTTGTCCCTTCTGAAGGAATAGACCTTATCCAGCTTCTCTTTCAGTGGAGATTCTCCTCCCTCTCCGAACATTGGCTTCCGAGGCTGGTTGGCGCTAGGTCCGCTCATCCCTTGCTTATTTCGGTTAGCCGAAGTGTTGAAAGATTCAGAATCATCGGAGTTTCCGCCTTTGCGATTATCGTCCTTCCGGTTTCTCCAGGACTTATTGTTATTTTGAGAATCCGAGGAGGACTCCTGTTTTGAGCGCTCCAGCATCTGGACTTTTCTGGTCAGCTCTTGGAATGTTTTGAGACCCGCGGTGCATAAAAACGGGGTCATCCAATTGTTGAGATTTCCGACGAGGAGACTGACAGATTGGTCCTGCTCTATTGGCGGTTCGCATTTGACGGAGAGATTGCGCCATCGGGTTATAAAATCCGTGCTGCTTTCGTCGCTCTTGGGCTTGGTCCTTACGAGCTCGGCAATGGTAATCTTATCGCTGACGCTCATGAACCTCTGCCGAAACAGAGACTCCATTTGGACAAAAGTTGTGACGGAGCCATCCGGTATGCTCGCGTACCAGTCGAAAGCAACATCGGTCAAGCTATTAACGAACTGGCGGAGGAGAAGCGCATCATTGCCCCCAGTATTTCCGCATGAGGCTTTGAAGTGGGCGATATGCTGATTCGCATTTCCCGTCCCATCGAATCTTCCGAATTTGGGGATGACATAGCCGCTAGGAAATTCTACCAGATCATACTGAGCAGGATATGGTCTCCCACTACTGCTGATATCTTTTCGCGCTTCGGCTTCGGCCACCAATGTTTTGACTTTGCTGGCAACCAAATCCATAATTTGATCTTGAGTTAGCGGGCTATTGTCATCGGTAGCCAAGACATTTCCCGAGATAGGATGCGACTGATTTTCATGTAGTTCGCCCACTTTTGGATTTGAGGGAATAGGCGTCGGCTGCTTTGGCACACCACTTCCCGGTTCACGAGTAGAGCCCTCCGCTTGATTGGGCGGCTGAGAGGCAAGTCGGGCCGTGAGCTGCATCACGACATTCGTCAAGTCATCGATTTTGGAGTAGAGTTTGGCCATCTCCTTGTCTTTGTTTCTGAGCTGCTTTCGGAGCTCTTGAAGAAGTTGTTGCTCTGCGGTCTTAGGACGGAAAGTTGGCTCATCTTCGCTTTCCGAGCCTGACTCCTCTTGAATTAAGGGCTCTCTTTGCCTATCAGCCTCATCGAGAGGGTTTTCATCATCCAGCGGAGGCGGCTGTTCTTGGGAAGCGGCCACCACATTCAAGCCAGATTGGGTTTGAGATGTGGTGGCCCCATCCTTGATCTTGCTGCGCGTGCCCACCACGTAGACAGTGTGGATAACGCATTCAGCCATCCCCTCATCTTTGGCGGGGTAACCCTGTTCTTCGAACCTCATGAAGTTTAGCCTGGCAGGAGCCCTAGCCCTTTTGTTGGCTCTATATCTGAGCCTTTTCTCCCTCAGCTTCTCGATTTTGAAGGCTTGGCGGGCATCCACTACCCGGGGAGCCATTGTGAGTTGATCAGAGGGGAGCTTAGAGAAGACACCCGATCGAGCAGTGGTCAAGGGCACCGCTGGAGCTTGCTCGGGACGCGTTGTAGTTTTGTTGGTGTTGATGGCCTTGCCCCCAGCTAGAGCCAAGGAAATTCGTTCAGACGCCGACTTGCGTTTGGGTTGGGGCGCCCTTGAGATCACAACATTTGGTCTCCTGCCTTTCGAGACCAGTTTGTCTGCCACCGGGGCTTGAGGAGCTGGGATGGTGCCAATTGGTATGAACATAATAGAGCCGAATGGTAGCAGCGGCTCCTCCCATTGTCGCCCGAGACTGGCCGGAAGGACCGTCCTGGAGTCTATCTTCATCGTGTAGGAGACGGGAGCTGAGTTCATCATCGAAGACATCGTCGGAAGGTGATTGCTTGAAAATCTGCATGAAAAAAACATTATTTTTAGTATAAATACAGGTATGTATATTGATTGAGTTCGCATGAATGCTTAACCCGGAATATAGGAGGAGAGATCCGTCCCACCGGGCGTGCCAGAATCTGTAGGGTGTTTTTCGTCACCCCAGTGAGATGGGAATACGCGCGCGCTTGTCAGGCGTACTACAGATTCCCCCGGCCTAGGGTAGGCCGGGGTTTAATGATTGTGGGGATCCGAATCTCCGGCAGCCGCGGACTAAGCTGCCGTTAATTACCCATCGCCTTTGGGGCGAGGGAACCTCCGATTAACGGGTTAAACTGGTCATGCGAAACGTCCTTAAACTAATATTTGTCCCAAAATGGGAACATTGGACCGAAACGTCCCTAAACTAATATTCTTCCCAAAATGGGAACGTTGGATCGAAACGTCCGTAAACTAATATTTGTCCCAAAATGGGAACATTGGACCGAAACGTCCCTAAACTAATATTCATCCCAAAATGGGAACGTTGGACCGAAATGTCCCTAAACTAATATTCGTCCCAAAATGGGAACGTTGGACCGAAATGTCCTTAAACTAATGTTCGTCCCCAAATGGGAATGATGGACCATCATGTCCCTAAACTGGTAATGGACCACTATGTCCCTAAACTGGAAATCGACCGCAATGTCATTAAACTAAACAATAGAGCCAATTGCTCTCTTGTCGGATCCAAACGATCCCGTTAAGTTGATCTTAGTCTGGAGATTAGGCTAACGTATCCTTAACAAAAGTTTAAGTTGATCTTAGCCTTAAATAGGGCTAACATATCCTTAAACCAAAACCCCAAACCCAAATCTAAGAAAATACGGATTTGGACTAATCCACATCCTACGGGCGACGGCATCACTTAGTCTCCGTATACAATCCACGGGCAACCACAAACAAAACAAACACACACGACACGAAGTGAAATTCTGGAGAAGGAGAAAGTGGCTACCGCAATGCGGTTGCGTAATTAACTGCAGGGGCTTACGCCTGCAGGGAAGAGCGTCCCCACAATCAAAAAACCCTCAAGCGAGGGGGAATCTGACGAAGTCTGCTACATCGGCCGCATCCGTCTAAACCTCCGATACACGGTGCCATAAATCAACTTGGCATCTCCGGAGAGGTGGACGGATAAAACCAAATAGTATCTGCCCCGAATCTCAGGCAAGACGAACCTACGCGGTCGCGTCTCTGTATTCGAAGGGGAACACATACTATCATCTCGAGTAAGATTGTTCTACCCGTGTAGGTCCTCCCTCAATCATCACAATCGCGTGCCTGCGATTACAATAATTGAGTTGAGGGCACTATAGCTAACTGTTGGATATATATGCCCTACAGGCTTTCATTGTATATGATACTAGGGATATGTATGTACAGGACAATCTTGCTCGATATGATGGTATGCTATTTGGTTTGTCTTTATATTAACATGTGATGTGTTTTATTTTGTATTTCATATCTTGTATGCATGTTGATAAAGCCCGTAGGATATTTGCCTGACTACCAGCGTTGTGATGGCAATCATACTTGTGGGAGCTGGGTAGTCGATAGGCACATCCTTAAAATGTCCCTAGTTAATGGAGTATCGAGACTAGGCATCGATACTCCAAAGTAGACTAGTGTATATATATCTAGACCCTGACAAGGGGCGATGGATTGGTCCCGCAACCATTGGTGAGGTGCACCTAAGATTGTATACAGATGCTCACTGGGTGTGAGTTCACCGGACAGGACTCGCCGAGGACTGACTAGATGGTATTATACTTAGCGTCAGATAGCAGTTCTCTGGTGACATATGTGCATATAGTCTATCGACCTGAGGTCGTCATTTTCCTCGTGTGAGTTCCCATTGTGCTTTGATTACTACCCTACAACGGCTCAACTGAGTCGTGCAAACAGGTTTTAGTTGGATCAGTCCCGAGCAACATGGAGGCAGTGAGCGACTGTTAGGGATTCGTCACTCCCGGTATGAGGAGTCGATGTCACGCTTTGATCGGTTGGTCATCACCATAAGTCCCTGGCCAGGGCGGGTTGAGAATTACTGGTGGGCAGACCAGTAGATTCTCGGATGGTCTTGATCCACACTGACATGACTTGTTTGGTTATTAGGGGTCTGACATTTTCTACCCCATAGACCTTACATGCGATACTCTCAGACGAACAGACCGGACTGCACGGATGTTGTCACAGACAGGCTCAGTAGGGGTTCGGATGAGTTCGCTCGTCGGCCTTCCTTTTCGACAGATACCTGGGTAGCCGTTATGTGCAGCTAGTACTGCTGACGTGCTTGTAGTTAAACCCACTGCCAGCATACTGTCGAGTCTTTAGAGTCCCACACAGAGGGTTTCTTTGCTTCGAGCGAAACGATGTAGAGGCCGTATGGTTTTTACGGCAGGGTTTCGGTCATATACGTGTATTTGTGCACGGATCATGATTCGGACGGATAATACTAGCGGGCTTTGGTTTAAGCTGGATCCTAGTATTAGATTATCGGATTATTTTGTCTCTTTGTATTTGTATTGTTCGAAATACGGATACGGGTATATATATACGGTGATGGGTATTCTTGTAATTTTGTCAAGAGTGCTTCTAGAAGAAGACATCTCATTATTTTAATAACCATTTATTTGAAATGGTTAATGAGGTGGAGGGTGAGGTGTTATTTACAATTAATGAAGCATGGCTACTTCGTGACTCATGTAGTGAGTCATGGATTACTATTGAGGCAAAGGAAAATATCTAGATATTTTGTGGAAAATATCTAGATATTTTGTGGAAAATATCTAGATATTTTGTGGAAAGCATCTTTCCTTAATAGTTATCACAATTGGCCATTCTTTATTCATTCTATCATAAACACTCTCTCCCCTCCAAGCTCTCTTCTTCTTCCTCTAACCCTAACTTGTCTCATGAGTTGAGAATCCTAGGGTTTAAGAGACTAAATAAATCCTAATCACTCTATACATCACCTAAGCTACCTAGATTAACACACTAGGTTCTTTAGTTACCTCATATTAGAGGTAGGAGCTCAAAGTAGTTACTCTCGGGTGGATCATCTTTGACCCAAGGAGGCTAACGATCAAGCGATCCGTACACTCTCTTCTAGGAGCTTAAGAAGAGGAGGAGGACAGCGAAAGACGAAGGACTTGGTTCACGAAGGTATAAACTTCTTTCATAGAAGTTAGAACCTCAAAGTTCGTATGTTAGTTAAGGTTTATATAAAGATCCTGTTGATTCAAGTTGTTGTTGCGAAGTTCTAAAATCGTTTTTTGAAAATTCCGCCTTCCCGCGGACACGTGGGGTGCGCGACATCGACTTACAGTGATATCAAAGCCTAGTAAACCTTAACCAACAGATTAGACGAAGTGTAAAACTACGAAACCGAAATAACTCCGAAACACGAAACCAAATATCCAAGTTTCTGTCGAAATTTTCAGAGCCTCTAAAATTTTTTTAAACAATTTTAGAGTGCTACTTTAGTTGTGAGATGAACACAGAAGAAAAACGAGACGAAACCACCTTATTTTGGCCAGCCACATGCTTGAAAAAACTGGCCTGGCCGGCCCAATAAATTGTTTTGTGTCGTTTTTCATTTTGTGTTCCATTCACTTGGATTTAAGGTTTCGGGTGTTGTTTGATTTTGCCAAAATTGCATATACTATTATTTTTCTGATGTGGCAATACGGAGTATTTCGAAGTCGCAGTTTTAACGTCGTTTACATGTTTTCTGTTGATATATGTGTTTCGAAATGTCCGCTAATCGCTATACGTCGATTAGTGGGGATTGCACATATCTGTATTGTTGTTTTGATGGTTTGTGTATATGGATTATTGGATCGTCGATGATGAGTAGCCGGGGATGTGAGAAGAGAGTTTATTCTTTCATTCGATGTAAATTTGTAATATTTATGTAATATTTTTTTGCATGGCACATCCGGGTTAAGGTTGTAGCCACCGTTGTATTATTTCATTTACTGTTTTTTGCTCCTAGGATAGACCCAAGGTGGGGTGCACAAACTACCAGGTTCTTGAAGTGCCAAGTGTCCTACTCATTTTACTGAGGGAGGTTGCTTCACTTCGGGAATTTGGCGAGTAGTTTGCCGCACCCGTAGTTGTCTAGGGTGGGGGTTTGGCTATTCATCATGACCGTGGAACCCGTCTTTCGTTATGGGCTTAAACGAAACGCGGAATTCCTAGTATATCCAATATATTCATCTATGATCTGGAATGCTTATTATTGCGTGAGACGAATGGATATATATATATGATATATAGTAGACGTTTCTTATGTTTTGCACCCGCGCTAGTCCTGCCCCCGCTCTGCCGTTAGTTAAGTAACCTAACGGTGTATGATGGGGCCCCGTGGCGAATGCGGATGGTATAAGCGTACGTTGTATTTTCGTTTCTTTCTGCAATGGTAGGATTAAATGATGGAACGACATTAATTCATTAATGCAAAGAAAACAAACCTAAGCTAAATCGTTGGAACAATTTCAAACCACTCAGTTTTTTTCAAAAAGCAACTTTTAAATGCGAAGCCTAAACCACTCCTTTAAAAAGCTATCATGGTTCCTTCAATTATATCAAGTTCATTACGTTAACGGTTTCGCCAAAAACCAGTCGTAGCCCTCCGTCGTTTCAAATAAACAACACATCGTATTCATGCTATGTTTGTTGGCCTTCGTCAAGGCGTAGTGAATGGTAGCAATGTGTTGCTTGTTTGTTGCATAGACAGATGCATTAGTTTAAGACAGTCGTAAAATCTTGTTGGCCTTCGTCAAGGGAGAGTACGGATGGGTCTAAATTAATCAGGACAATGACGGGAAGAACTTGACTTGCATCTTATGATTTGTTGGCCTTCGTCAAGGTCATAAGAGCGTGGGGCAAAAATCATATCGGGAGTTTCAAACATAAAGGAAACTTGCAGATTTAGCATACCTTCTGGAGTGTGGTGACTAGAGTGGCTTCCATCTATGTCATCACACAATGATGGTTGGATCCCGATCACACTGATGAGTAGTATTACTCTCGGGAGAATTTTTCACTTAACAATCAATACTATAAACCAAGTAGGTGTCTAGAACGGTGTTAGCGGGGCTACGCCTCAAGGGAAAAGAGGTTATTTAATTAAGGAACTTCGCAAAAGCGTTGTAAAACCTCCCTTGAAGTACCGACACTAGCCTGGCTAAAAGGTTAAGCAAGTATTGTGACGTGCGATTAATCCTGACTAATTCTTCTTTTAGGGTTTGAAGAAGAATTCGAGAAAACAGTGGGAGTTATCCTGTTTAGATAAACTAATAACCAATATAAACTTGTAAGAGTATATGCTGAGTGTTTCTTTTCTCTCCCTCTGGCATCTACCATGACGGAACTCAAACTATTATTAAAAAAATACACTGACTGGGCCAAACTATAAGGATTGGCTGAGGAACGTCAACATTGCACTTATTTATGAAAAAGTGGCATATGTCCTCACCAGTACTGCTCTCCCTGTCTAAGGACCAGATTCCTCAGTTGCGGTCAAAAAGGTCCGCAAAACTTGGGATCTGGATTGCGAGAAAGCTAAATGCATCGTGCTGGCGTCCATGAATAATGAACTCCAGAAGCAGCACGAGGATATGGATATCAAATCCATTTTTCTCCATTGCAAGGATTTGTATGGAGAGCACTCTCGTATCGCAAGGTACAAGACCTCAAGGAAGCTATTCCAGATGTGGTTAGCTCCAGGATCACCTGTAGGAGAGCACGTCCTAAAGATGACCAGTCTCATTGAGAAACTCGCAAATCTAGGATGCGTGCTAGAAAATGAGTTATACATTGACTTGATTTTACAGTCCCTTCCCCACACCTTCTCTCAGCTCATGCTGAACTTCAACATGCACGATATGGAAGCTGATCTTCCAAAGCTCCTCAACATGTTGAGGGTAGCAGAGAGCTCCTTGAAAAATGAGAAGACACCCGTTCTTTATGTTGGTCAATAATCCTCTTCTAAATCTAAAGAGAAAGCTAAGGGGAAGAAGAAGATAAACACCACAAAACTGAAGGGAGGTGTCAAAAAGGTGCAGGGGACGAACAAAGCGGGCAGAGTAAAAGAGGACAAGGATAAGTGCTACTACTGTCACAAGAATGGGCATTGGAAGAAGGATTTCAAGGATTTTAAAGCCAAGGACACGAAGCAAGCTACTGCTTCTTCTTCAGGTGTGTTTGTAATCGAAAACTGTTTTTCAGTGAACTCTACATCATGGGTACTAGATACCGATTCTGGTTTTCACATCTGTAATTCTTTGCAGGCTCTGAGAAACCGTAGAGCACTGAAGGCAGGTGATATGACCCTCCGAGTTGGCAACGGAACAAGCGTTGATACTGTTGCAGTAGGCGATTATCACCTGGGGTTGACAAGTGGGCATATTTTGGTGTTGTACAGCTTTTTTTGTATTTCCAGTATGCTATGTAATATTATATCGGTGTCTTTATTATCTAATAAAGGATATAATTTTGCACTTGAAAGAAATGTCATGAATATTCTCCTAAATCAAGAACTGATTGGGTCTGGCACACTGGAAAACGGCATATACGTACTTAATCAACATCAAGTTTTCAATATCCAAAACACACTCAAAAGAAAGGCTCCAGATTCAAACCAAACCTTCTTATAGCATTGTAGACTTGGTCATATAAATGAAAAAAAGTTGACTAAGTTGTATAAAGATGGATATTTAGATCGGTTTAAATATACATCATATGCAACTTGTCAATCATGTATCAAAGGGAAGATGACCAAATCTCTGTTCACAGGACACGAAGAAAGAGCCACTGAGCTCTTGGGACTTATACACAGCGATGTATGTGGTCCAATGTCTACACATGCACGAAGCGGTTACTCCTACTTCATCACTTTTACTGATGATTTCTCAAGGTATGGACATATGTTCTTAATGAAGCATAAATCCGAGGCCTTTGAGAAATTTAAGGAGTATAAAAATGAAGTGGAGAAACAAACTGGTAAAAGTATCAAGACACTTCAATCTGATCAAGGTGGAGAATACTTAAGCACCAGTTTCCTTGAATGCTTAAAAGAGAATGGAATTCTCTCTCAGCTTACTCCTCTATATACACCTCGGCAAAATGGTGTATCAGAGAGGAGGAATCGCACGCTACTTGATATGGTGCGTTCAATGATGAGTAGTGCTGAGTTGCCACTTTCCTTCTGGGATTTTGCGCTGGAATCAGCAGCATACCTATTGAATAGAGTTCCAACTAAGTCTGTGCCTACCACTCCATATGAAATGTGGAGTGGGAAGAGACCATATCTCAAGTATCTCAAGATATGGGGGTGTCCAGCTTTTGTCAAAAAGCAGAATCCGGACAAGCTTGAGGTACAATCGGTTTTGTGCAAGTTTGTGGGATACCCCACGAATTCAAGAGGGTATCCTGTCTACCACACTGAAAAACAAAAAGGTGTTTGTTGCTCGCCACATAGTCTTTTTAGATAGCGAATTTCTTGCAAAAGAAATTAGTGGGAGCACGGTAGAACTGGAAGAAATTCCAAAACCCCAAACTACTGCCGAGGACTTAGTAGAACCTCAGGTTTCAATAGAGACCCACGAACCGACGCCGCTCCGCAAATCTAGTAGGCTTTCTCGTCCGCCTGAGAGATACTATGGGTTTCTCGTAGATGGGGATCGAGAGGATTGCATTATCGATGATAATGAGCCTACTAATTTTCAGCAAGCTATCACGAGTAAATATACTCGGTGAAGTAGCTGGATGCTATGAGATTCGAAATGGAATCCATGTACACCAACAAAGTATGGACTTTGTATGTTGCTCCTCCTGGGGTGAAACCAGTTGCATGCAATTGGATCTTCAAAAAGAAGATTGGTGCAGATGGACAAGTGGAAACCTACAAAGCTAGACTTGTTGCAATAGGTTTTCATCAAAGACCAGGATTGGACTATGATGAAATCTTTTCTCTAGTGGCTATTGTCATGCCCCGCTTCCCAGTGTACGGGGAGAAGACGCGACAAGGCCGCTACGTATTTACTCAGAAGTAAACACGCTAAGCGTATCTAAGCAATATAAAAAGAAATGTACACAAGAGACAAAATGTAAATGAACAGCAACTTTATTTATTAACATTCTTTTTATAATACAATGAAAAGTAAATACATAGAATGAAAGCAATGCCTAAATAGTGGCATAACAGAAATGAAAATATGTACAAGTAAACTAGATCTCTGGGTCGAAGTCTATCTGATCCAAGTCCTAGCTGGTGGGCTCTGTCTCCAGAAGGTCCGATCCACCTGACAACATTCCAAAGAAAGAAGAAAAGAAATGTCGTCGGCTAACAATCGCTCGGTAAGTCCCAAAGATGAGGGAGAAGTAAGAATAGACAGAGAAAGATTA
This sequence comes from Agapanthus africanus, assembly GCA_030015575.1. Lineage (NCBI taxonomy): Eukaryota > Viridiplantae > Streptophyta > Magnoliopsida > Asparagales > Amaryllidaceae > Agapanthus > Agapanthus africanus. Next base: position 372,398 of record JASDDO010000174.1, read on the forward strand.
TAATTGTATTGTATTTTTTATTGTTAAGTTAACGCAGTTGTTTGTAGCTTGGTACATAAGATGCCAGTGTATACAAGAGGAGTCCAACTTACACCGTAGACTTTGGTAACCCATAGTACAAGGCTCCGTCGATAATACCACGGAACAACGGTATGGATGTAATTACGTCTTAAGTGACCACCTCGTGCCACTTTTAACATATTCCGTACCAGTCTACCCCTTTATAAACCCCGTGATGTCTTTTGTATTGCTTGTATTATTTGTACTGATTATATTGTATTATGTTGTATTGTAAATTGTAAATGGAAGACTTGCCGAAACCATGATATCGGTAAATGGAATGGATATAATGGATGTACATATAGATGGAGTATATCCATGGTTCGGTTCGGTCAATATAGATTTTTATTAATTGAATAGACGGATTCATGTTGTAAATGGAATTATACTTGAATCATATTCAAGTCAGATTGATTAGATTGAGACTCAGTCTGAGTCAGACACTTTTAAAAAGGACTTGAAATCCTGAATTAGTTTTGATGTTATCGGTAACTGCTGCACATGGACGACAGGATTTGTGTCTTTTTCCAAGAAAATTACCTTGTTGATAACACGTTTGTTAGATTGTCTACCTTAAATAGGCAAGCACCCATATCTCCAGCTCCGTGAGGCTCAAGAGACTAGTCCTGCTTAAACCTATATTTGCTAGGGTCCTTATTGTAATTTAGTATAACTTGAGGGGAGTTTATGTAAAAATAGTTTGATATAATTTTCAAAATACACCTCAAGTATTTAGTTATCGTCTTTAGAGTTTTCATAGACGTATATTTTATAAATGTGAAAATTTCTAGTGAGTAGAACCTAGTTTTCATAATATATGGTATTTTGTTGAAAGATCGGTATTGTTTTGTATTTGGATGGTATTTTCTTGTAAAGGTGATTCCTTTGATTTGGAAAAACTTGGAATATTTATATAATATATTTAAAATAGATATTTTGATAATATATATTTATATATATATATATATATTTAAAAATAAATTTTATTTATTTTCTTGTAGAAATCTCATTTTCTAAAGAAAAATGCATTAAAATTCCATCGAGATCGAATGCTCCTTTAGGAGGTCTGCATCTCGCTCTACTAGGCCCGAGGATATGCGATAACCCGCACCATCCCGAACGGGGTTCCCCAAAATGGGTTGTAGAGGCGTAATTGTAAGGAATTGATCAATACACTTTTTAAAGAAATGGTTTTGTAAGATGATGGTATTTATTTGTAATATCGTATTATCCCATAATTATATTCCCAAAACTTCATCGTGCTATGTCAAAAATTTGTGTTGTGATGAGGTAGGTCATTACCTCGTGATTTATCTAAAGGTAATACAAGTTTTGTGTTGTTTTATGTCGTAAATGAAGTATGCGGTATTTTACCGTAAAAATACAATAAAAATTGCATAAAAGATTATTTTGAGATAAAACTTGTTTTAAAGTGTTTGTTAATCTTTGTTAAACATTATATGAGAGTATGGTAATGATTGTTTAAGAAAAATGATATTTTTAAAGAAAAACCGAATCGAAAGTCGGATTAACTCCGTTTCCGTCGGGTTTTAGAATTGAAAGTTTTTAGAATAGAAGATGAGAAGAGGAGACGGGACCTATCGTCTTTTGGGAATGAAGAGAGGTAGAGGAAGACTAGGGAAGCGTCGGGACGTCGTTTCGTCGCCGGAATCTCTTTAGAACTTCTTCGGAACTTTACCCTTCGCTAACTCCACTTGTACAGTAAAGGGAATTAGGAATTCTTGAGAGTTTTGGCAGGGATTTCTGAGTGAAGATGTGTGAATTGGGGTGTGGTATTTATAGGAAACACTAGGGTTTGGTGTATTGAATGTAGGAATTAAAATTTGTATTAAAAATGGATTTAAAGAGGTATTTTAAATTCTCTAGTTAATTGCAGAGAAGATAAACAGTCTAGGGAAAGTGAGGTAGGCCAAAGGGTTGCATGGGCAAAATTTAGGGGGCAACACCAACGGTCCGACCGGAGGTACCAGGCCATTTGGGCATTTCACCGGGCTATTACCATTGGTTGGGGTTGGTCTTGGTGCCACGTGTCGGGGTCGCTTCAACTAGCCTCGTGCACATGTTTAAATATTCTGTAACTTAATATATTACGTGTTGTGCACGTGCAAACTCTTGGGCTTCAAAAAGATTAATAGAAATTAAAATAAAAAGATAATGTGGCTGATGGGATTTGAACTCAGGTACTATGTCTCAGCAGTGCAATGCCTTACCAGTGAGCTACAAGTTCTCTCTTACTGTTCAAAAGCAAATCAAACTTATAACTTGTGCTCAGGCTTAGGTACTCCTTTCTGTATTTTGAAAAAAATTCGTAGAGAAAGTTTAGGTTGTTACTGCTATGCTTAAATCCATTCGGATCCTACTTTCCATTGCCGCCTTCCATGACTATGAAATCTGGTAGATGGACATAAAAATAGTTTTTCTAAATGGATATTTAGAAGAAAATGTTTACATGGATCAGCCAAAGGGTTTCTTAGACGGTGGGAGCAGTGGAAAGGTGTGCAAGTTGCTTAAATCCATATATGGATTAAAGCAAGTATCGCGGAGTTGGAACATCTGCTTTGATAAGACGGTCAAAGAATTTGACTTTATCAAAAATGTAGATGTGCCATGCATTTATAGGAAGATTGTAGGAGGAGCAGTGGTCTTCCTTGTACTATACGTTGACGACATACTCCTGATAGGGAATGATATCCCTATGTTACAATCAGTAAAGCTCTTCTTGTCACATAAGTTCTCCATGAAAGACTTGGGTGATGCCTCCTACATTTTGGGGATTAAGATCTATCGTGATAGGTCTAAAAGAATGTTGGAACTTTCACAGTCCAGGTACATTAACACCATACTAAAGAGGTTTAGTATGAAAGATTCCAAACGTGGTAATTTACCCGCTTGTCACAGGATCACCCTTTCCAAAGAGATGTCACCAAAGACTGATGAGGAGAGGGCTCGCATGGGCATTATACCTTACGCTTCGGCGGTAGGATCTATATTGTATGCGATGTTATGTACCAGACCAGATATAGCTTATGCACCTAGTATGGTAAGCAGGTATCAGTCTAACCTGGGTGAGAAGTATTGGATAGCAGTAAAGAACATTCTCATGTACTTGAGAAGGACTAGAGAGATGTTTTTGGTTTATGGTAATGGGGACCTCCAGGTCGAGGTTTTTACCGACTTCAGCTTCCAAAGTGACAAGGATGACTCTAAATCCGTCTCGGATTTTGTGTTTACCCTCAATGGAGGGGCGGTATGTTGGAAGAGTTCCAAACAGGATACCGTCGCAGACTCAAGGATGGAAGCTGAGTATATAGCTGCTAATGATGCCGCAAAAGAGGCTGTCTGGATAAGGAAGTTCATCTCTGAACTTCAGGTGGTTCCGTCGATTGCCAATCTAATACCTTTGTGTTGCGATAACAATGGGGCTGTAACATTAGCGAAGGAACCAAGGTCCCATCAGAAATCTAGACATATCTTGAGACGGTATCACCTAATCAGGGAGATCGTGGATCGCCAGGAGATCGAGGTGCGAAGAGTGGACACAAAAGACAACAAGGCAGATCCATTTACCAAAGCCATCCCTTAAGTCCAGTTCGAGAGGCTATTTGAGATGTTGGGCATGAGGTACGCCATCAACTGGATCTAGTGCAGATAGTGGGTACTTATTTCACCAATTACATGCCTTAGTGAAAGTGGGAGATTGTTGGATATACATGCCCTAGAGGCCTTCATTGTATAGGATGCTTGGGATATGTTTGTACAGGACAATCTTGCTCGATATGATAGTATGTTATTTGGTTTGTCTTTATCTTAATATGTGATGTGTTTTACTTTGTATTTCATATCTTGTATGCATGTTGATAAAGCCCGTACGATATTTGTCTGACTACCAGCGTTATGATGGCAATCATACTTGTGGGAGCTGGGTAGTCGATAGGCACATCCTTAAAATGTCCATAATCGACGGAGTATCAAGACTGGGTATCGATACTCCAGAGTATACTAGTGTATACATATCTAGACCCTGACAAAGGGTCATGGATTGGTCCCGCAACCATTTGTGAGGTGCACCTAAGATTGTATACAGATGCTCACTGGGTGTGAGTTCACCGGACAGGCTCGCCGAGGAATGACTAGATGGTATTATACCTAGCGTCAGATAGCAGTTCTCTGGTGACATGTGTACAGATAGTCTGTCGACCTGAGGTCTTCATTTGTCTCGTGTGAGTTCCCACTGTACTTTGATTACTACCCTACTACGGCTCTACTGAGTCGTGCAAACAGGTTTTAGTTGGGTACAGTCCCGAGCCACATGGAAGCAGTGAGCGACTGTTAGGGATTCGTCACTCCCGGTATGGGAAGTCGATGTCGCGCTGTGATCGGTTGGTTATCACCATAAGTCCCTGGTTGGGGCGGATTGAGAATTACTGGTGGGCGGACCAGTAGATTCTCGAATGGTCTTGAGCCTCACTGACATGACATATTTGGTTATTAGGGGTCTGATGTTTTCCACCCCCTAGACCTTACATGCGATACTCTCAGACGAACAGACCGGACAGTACGGATATTGTCACGGACAAGATCAGTAGGGGTTCGGATGAGTTCGCTCGTCGGTCTTCCTTTTCGACAGATACCTGGGTAGCCGTTACGTGCAGCTAGAACCGCTGATGTGCTTGTGGTTAAACCCACTGCCAGCATACTGTCGAGTTTTTAGAGTCCCACACAGAGGGTTTCTCTGCTTCGAGCGAAACGATGTAGAGGTTGTATGGTTTTTACGGCAGGGTTTCGGTCATATACGTGTACTTATGCACGGATCATGATTCGGACGGATAATACTAGTGGGCTTTGGTTTAAGCCGGATCTTAGTATTAGATTATTTGATTATTTTGTCTCTTTGTATTCGTATTGTTCGAAATACGGATACGGGTATGTATATAAGGTGAGGGGTATTCTTGTAATTTTATCAAGAGTGCTTCTAGAAGAAGACACCTCATTATTTTAATAATCATTTATTTTAAATGGTTAATGAGGTGGAGGGTGAGGTGTTATTTACAATTAATGAAACATGTCTACTTGGTGACTGATGTAGTGAGTCATGGATTACTATTGAGGCAAAGGAAAATATCTAGATATTTTGTGGAAAATGTCTAGATATTTTATGGCAAGCATCTTTGCTTAATAGTTATCACAATGGACCATTCTTTATTCATTCTATCATAAACACTCTCTCTCATCCAAGCTCTCTTCTTCTTCCTCTAACCCTAACTTTTCTCTTGAGTTGAGAATCCTAGGGTTCAAGAAACTAAACAAATCCTAATCACTCTCTACATCACCTAAGCTACCTAGATTAGCATACTATGTTTTTTAATTACCTCGTATTAGAGGTAGGAGCTCAAAATAGTCACTCTCGGGTGGATCATCTTTGACCCAAGGAGGCTAACGATCAAGTGATCCGTACACTCTCTTCTAGGAGCTTAAGAAAAGGAGGAAGACAGCGAAAGACGAAGGACTTGGTTCAAGAAGGTATAAACTTCTTTCATAGTAGTTAGAACCTCAAAGTTCATATGTTAGTTATGGTTTATATAAAGATCTTATTGATTCAAGTCGTTGTTGCGAAGTTCTTGCTGGGTTCCTTAGCATCCTAACTATGTTTTCTAAGGCATCAAGCATGCAATTTTAAAAAATCTAGAGTGATAAGCAACTCATAACCGAGGATCTAACTAGAGAATTAGGGTTATTAAACATGTAAACAACTTTACACTAAGTGAAATGGGAATACAACCTTTGTAGACCGGTCCTTCACTTCTAAAGCTCCGTGTAGTAGTCCCTTTGCTCCAAGTAGTGGTCTCCCGGACTCTCGTTATGCTTGTTCCCTCATGAGAATTAAATAAAATACAGATACAGCAGCAAGGAAAACCTCAAATGAGGCATCACATGCCCACACGTGGTCGGGCGTCACGTGCCTGTTCATATCAGAATTTTGCATTTTTATATCGCCCATTCTTAGTCACATTGCATATAAGTAAGTACTTTTGATCCATATCTGCTAAATAGTTGCAGCTTATAGGTTCTCAGCTCTTTACAGTGAAATTCATGAAAAGTCGGAACAAATGTAGGACTACGACCAACAAACAGAGAAATACGGGTTTCTGCACACATTCCGTATAATGCCGCCTACCAGTTCAAGGAACAAATGGAAAATCATTGAGCATATCAATGCACAAAGCACAAGGGCAGCACAAGATCCAAGACTTCAAACACGGAGCTCAAGGCAAAAGTCCATTGTTGAATATCTGGAAGAGAACTGAAGAGCTTTTGAGAAACCAAGTGTTCCAAACAGAAGACAAAAATAACATAAAGAAGCCCTGAAAAAATGAACCACCAAGTCTACCAAATGGCCGCGGAACCGCGGCCAAATAGGCACTTCTGCCGCGGAACCGCGGCCGTGCAATGTACGTGTCGGTGGCAGTGTTGGTGCTTTGACTCGGCTCTCTAGGGGTAGTTTTGTAATTTCGTATGGATCAGAATGTAAACCTAGGATTTTTCTATCTATAAATAGGAAAGCTCAAAGCCAAATTAAGCGTGCCTCTTTTGAGGATGCTTCTCTTTATTTGGTTTTTATATTCTAGATCTAAATTTTAATTTCAATTGTAATGCGTTCTTAAGAGGTCGTCAATAAAGTAAGTCTTTTATTTTATTTCGCATTCTTCTTATCTGCAATTTATTATCTGCATTTTTATTTGTTCTTTATTTATCTGCAATTTAGGTCATCAATAAAAATAAAAAAATAAATTTTATTGTTATCTTCCTAATGAGTGAGTAATTTCTCACTTGTTAGGGGTAGGAAATGGAAGGTTTGAGAGAAGGAAATCTCTCTCACTCCTTTCTTTGCCCAAATAATTTTAATACGGACTCCCTTTAAATCAACCATAATCCGCTCACTACGGCGTCCTATCCTACATGATAGCGGTGATTCTCTAGTTAGACCGGTTGTGGTTGAATTAATCGGAGGTTAGGTCTAAGAGCCAAGAACGGACAGACAAGGACCAAAAGGAAGAAACTAAGTTTCTTCCCAGTCGTGCTAATCCCCGTTGTTGCCGATTACCCTAACACCTTTATTCACAACTAAGGCATTGAAAGAAGCGAGAAGATCCCTATTTCGAACTAACCTAATCCTAACCCTAACAAGCCTTTTTTATCAACTTATTCTCATTCATAGATCTTAAAACAAAACCCAACTTAATTGGACTTAACTTGTTAGAACATAAAGAAAAGGATTCGTTCTCCCTGTGGATCGACCCGTATTCAACCGGCTAGCTACCAAGCGACACCGTCTTGATTGCGGTAAATAAAAATTAAGAATACAGAAAACCCTTCCAATCAAATGGCGCCGTTTCCGGGGAGATGGTAATTTCTTTCTTTGTGTAATTTCGGGTTAATTAAAAAAAAATGAAAATTGAAAAATTGAAAAATTAAAAATGTAAAAAAAATTAAAAAAATCATTTTGTTATTTTTGATTAGTTTTTGTGTAAATTGTGCAGGAAAGGAAGAAGGACTGGTTCAGATCTGGAGCAACTCAGTGAACAAATCCAGAAACATGGGATCTAAACAGAAAGAGGAGAACCAACTCAGCACAGGGAAAAATTCAGAAGATCTAAATCAACTGTTCAGCCGCGGAATCGCGGCAAAATCAAGGCTTTGACCGCGGAACCGCGGTCAACTGGTGACGTCAGCATCCAATTTTCTCTGTAAGTATCTCTTTTCTACTCTCCTCTCCTCTGCATTCCACTGAAAAAAATTTCCTACAGGTTTCTTTGCACAGATTCTCTTTCTCCTATCCAATAAATTGTTTTTGTGCAGGATTCTTTGCGCTGCCAAATAAAAAAAAAAATTGCAAGTGTTTTAGATTTTTGGTGTGTTACTGCTTTGCATAATTAATACGGAATCTAAGGGGCTATAACACCAATTAAGATTAGGTGGGGATTTCATTACCCTTCCTAAGACCCCAAAAATCACTAAAAGCATATGCATCACCCTTGAGTTAATTAAAAAATATTTAAAGTCAGCCAACTAAGGACTGTCGTGCTCATTAGGACAGAGGAAGGTTGTGGGCATTCAATCGTTTATCTAAACTTGACTTTGTGGTGCTTAGGCTAGACAAGTGAGAAAGGTAACTTTAAAAGGCCACGGTGATTCGTGAGCGGAACCCTCCTTTCTTCATTTGTGCTTACCTGGCCACAATTGGCGGTGAAGAGGAGATTTGAGGGATATCTCACAACTTGTCACTTTGGAACAGTTAGGAGCAGTCTAGTAGACTTAGAAGACCATAGCTCTAGGTTTGATTGTGCATATTTTAACTGTGATTGTTTGAAGTAAGTCCGTATACATTCTTGCAAAACTCTTTTAAAAAAATAAAAAAAAACACTTTCAAAAATTTCAAAACTCCAAAAACAAACAATTTTTTTAATAAAAATATAAAAAAAATTAAAATTATAAAAAAAAATCACATTCTTTTTCTTCTCCTTTCTCTCATCACATCATGGGTACCCCACCTCGCAAAACTCTTGCCGAACTTTGGTACCCACAACCAGACATTACTTCCTACGGTTCTTGTTTTGGTCGAATTTCGAACGACCCCTCCATGTCCAAAATTTCTTTGAAAGATCGGATAGACGCGTCTAGGACAACCAATTGGACTCCGTAATCCACCTTGTATCAACCATTTCAACCTTCACCACCTTCTTATGTTGATACTTTTTTTTCGAGCCCTGTTGTAACTCTGAAACCCATGTCTATTGCTGAACATATTGAACAATCTCGTAACCGATCTTTCACTCCTTTCACCACTGCGAATTTTTTGGATCAATAATTACATTCACCTTCTTATCCGTATGTTGACCATTCCCCTGTCCAACCATTCTATTTCTATCCATCCTACCCAACTTTTACACCTTCCCTAGACATTGCTTCGACACAGCCATTTGAGAGTTTTCAGTATCCAAACAAATTTGAATCTTTTACTGAAACTCCTTCAAAACCCATGTCTAGTTTGGAACAGTCGTTGAAAGACTTTAGGATAGCGTCATGCCAACAGATGATGGATTTGAATGCGTCCATGGCCGCCCACAACCTAGTGACCCGGTAGCTGGTTTCCAACTAGCTCCAAATTTTCTAATATATGATGAGGCGGTTGGACAGATTGAGAATTTGAGCGGTGAGAGTGAGCTGTACACCCTTCCAAATCAAACCTACCCATCCCCAATTGAATCCTACAACTCCGGTTTTGAATGTCTATCAAGTGTTCCAAATGATTCACCAGTTGAAGATAAAATGTTTAATGAGTTATGCGACTTTGCAGTGTTTGATTTACCTGATTGTGAAGGGTCCCTTACGAGTGAAACCATCACCAATCCTTTTGACCTCTACACCTCCACTCTAGAACCTAAATTGATTGATACCCATACTTTTGTTGAGGTGTCTGAGAAAATTAATTTTCACTTGATTAAGGATATTGACGCTGGGAATATTTTGGATGATGAACCCGCAGATTTGACTGAATTTTTCTGTCCAATTCATCATCCAGGGTCATTAAATGTTTCTCCCGAACTTCATATGCGTCTTGATTTTGATGAGAATTGCATGGATAAGCTAAATTTTGAGGAGAGTGTTGAGGAAATTATTGAGGATGAAGCAGTTTTACTTGAGGAGTCGGATTTTCCAATTCATTCTATCCCTTTCATTGATTGTGCACACCCTCCTGAATCTTTAACCGATACCCTTCCCCAATCACTTCCCTCCATCCTCGCTCCGACCTTGTAAGGAACCGTTAAGCATTCATTTTCAATGTCTGGTTTACCAAGTTCTACGTACCCATGTTTTCTCACGAATCTTGAGGGATTTGACCTCATTTCTCAGTGGGATGATAGATTAGCACAATCGTTTTTTACACATCGGTCATTACAAATTGTGCTAATTTATACACTCCATTTCCACCCTCAAGTTCGTATTCCACTTCTTTCTCCCACTTTCTCTGGTTCTTCTTCTAATCTTGCTTTAATGATAGCGAGTGTTACTGAATCACAATCCGATATTTTGAGTTCGATAATTCTAGAAAAACAACTTGATTTAGACTCCTTTGAGAATAAGGTAGATGAGCCTTACGAATCTCCTACCTCCATAATTTTTGAAAAATCAAGTGTGTTGAATTCTGGTGCGACACTTATTGACATTGAAACGTTCAATCGGACCATCAATGAAAGTTTCGAAGATATTTTCGCCGACGAACTCACATTCCTAAACGACATGGATTTTGTGATTAATCAACCTCTATCAGAAGAAGTCGAACCACCACCATTTCTTCTTATCCCATACGAGAATGTGACCATTCTTCCCATTCCTAATCATCCACATTCTCGTTTCCATTCACCATTATTGTTTCGTCTCTACAAATAGAGACGTAAACCTTTTCTTTTACACCACTTATCTCTTCCCTACTTCTTCCTGGCTCCATACAACATATTCTTTCACCAACTACACCATTATAACGATAAAATTTTTGAATGGTTGGTGCTAACCTTTGGCCTGTGTAAGGCCTTGTATAGCTTGATACTATGTTTTTCTCCCCCCTAACTCTGAACTTTAACGCTTAAACAGTGGAAACACTGTTTCACTTAAGCTTGGGGGGACCTTTTTGTGTATATATATTTTGTTTTCTTTTTCTGTTAATAATAATAATAATAATAAAACAGGAGAGTGCCGACAATTTTGACCCTCTTGGTACATCCTGACAGTGAGGGCACTGTCAAGTTTAAGTTTGGGGGTGTGCTCGGTAAGCTTTCTTCCTTCGCATTTATGTGTATATTTTTGCATTTGCATATTTATTTTAAAATCCATAAAAATCAAAAAAATTAAAAATTATAAAAATTGAAAAGTTCAATTTTGGCCATATTTGAATTAAGTTCAACATGACGGTTGACTAGTTAGGAAAAACTAGATCCTAAACTTAGTAAATTAAAAATCCTAAAAATAACATTTCTTAAAGTTTAACTGTAGAAAATATACGTCCTTATAGTTTATTTAGAAATAGGCAAATTTTGAGTTCAGTTTTTGGGCTAAATCGAAATAAGGGAAGAGTATTGAAAGCTCTATTTGAAGTATAAGTCTGAAAAATAATTCTGAACCTTAAGTTCAAATTCTGAAAATATATACCCTACTATACGCACTTACACACATCTTGAAACTTGGGATAGTAAAGGATACCTTGAAATGCTCTTGTCTAAAAACCTTAGTATGAAGGAAAATAAAAGTATAAGTGGTGAATAAAGAGATAAAAAAAAATGAACACTGGTTTTGTAATTGCTTAAGGCAGCATAAATAAAAAAATATAGCGAGGGTGCTTTATTACCTAATGCCTTAGACCAACTGGTTTAGGAGTCACTGCTCAGCCTTAGGTGTTGCAAGACGAGAAATTACGCCTAAATGCGCAAGCACATTTTGTAATCGGTCGTTTAGTATCTCAAGAAGTATTAACGGTCGCATGAAGGATGTGTGAGCAATTTCATCTAAAATTCACCAACTAAAAGTATTTTGGAAGATGGACAAGATTATGATAGCTTGAATTGAATTTCCAAGTGTAGGGGTGATAATTACACACACGTAGGGGTATATGATTGGAATTTGGATAAGAGATAGGAATGAAAGATAGGGCTTATACCTTCAGTAAAGATGATAAAAATTCCTGAGTTAAGATTGCACCTTAGAAGGAAAACTTAAGAGATGCTGAAAGCTTTATAAACTGGAAAAACGTATATGATCTTAAGTTAAATGAAAAGGAAGCGTGAAAAATACGGGTTGATGATTTCTAAGTTGAAGATAATAGAATTTCTTGCTAGAATACTGAATTGAAGAATTAGAGTCAATGGCCAAATTGATTGGATTTTATGGGTAGTATCCGCTAAAAATCCTCAGGAGACAACACTCCTCCTACTAGGAACACCCAGAGGTTTAACGGCTTGTTGCACGAGCTCGGTGCAATCGCGTTCCCTGTGAAAGTGAGGTTAGGATTTTTCGAGAATAAAATTGGTTTTGCTCGGGACGAGCAAAAGATATGTTTGGGGGTATTTGTTCATATCAGATTTTTGCATTTTTATATCGCCCATTCTTAATCACATTGCATATAAGTAGGTATTTTTGATCCATGTCTGCTAAATAGTTGCAGGTTACAGGTTCTCAGCTCTTTACAGTGAAATTTATGAAAAGTCGCAACAAATGAGGGACTACGACCAACAAACAGAGAAATACGGGTTTCCGCACACTATCCATATAATGTCGCATACCAATTCAAGGAACAAATGGAAAATCATTGAGCATATCAATGCACAAAGCACAAGGGCAGCACAAGATCCAAGACTTCAAACGCGGAGCTCAAGGCAAAAGCCCACTGTTGAATATCTAGAAGAGAACTGAAGAGCTTTTGAGAAACCAAGTGTTCCAAACAGAAGACAAAAATAACATAAAGAAGCCCTGAAAAAATGAACCACCAAGTCAACCAAATGGCCGTGGAACCGCGGCCAAACAGGCACTTCTGCCGCGGGACCACGGCCGTGCAATGCACGTGTCGGTGCTTTGACTCGGCCTCTTTCGAGGATGCCTCTCTTTATTTGTTTTTTATATTCTAGATCTAAATTTTAAATTCAATTGTAATGCGTTCTTAAGAGGTCGTCAAAAAAGTAAGTCTTTTATTTTATCTCGCATTCTTCTTATCTGCAATTTACTATCTGCACTTTTATTTGTTCTTTATTTATCTGCAATTTAGGTCATCAATAAAAATTAAAAAATGAATTTTATTGTTATTTTCCTAATGAGTGAGTAATTTCTCACTTGTTAGGGGTAGGAAATGGAAGGTTTGCGAGAAGGAAATCTCTCTCACTCCTTTCTTTGCCCAAATAATTTTAATACGGACTCCCTTTAAATCAATCATAATCCGCTCACTACGGCACCCTATCCTACATGATAGCGGTGACTCCCTAGTTAGACCGGTTGTGGTTGAATTAACCGGAGGTTAAGGCTAAGAGCCAAGAACGGACGGACAAGGACCAAAAGGAAGAAACTAAGTTTCTTCCCAGTCGTGCTAATCCCCGTTGTTGCAGATTACCCTAACACCATTATTCACAACTAAGGCATTGAAAGAAGCGAGAAAATCCCTATTTCGAACCGACCTAATCTTAACCCTAGCAAGCCTTTTTTATCAACTTATTCTCATTCATAGATCTTAAAACAAAACCCAATTTAATTGGACTTAACTCGTTAGAACATAAAGAAAAGGAATCCTTCTCCCTGTGGATCGACCCGTATTCAACCGGCTAGCTACCAAGTGACACCGTCTTGATTGCGGTAAATAAAAATTAAGAACACAGAAAACCCTACCAATCAGTGCCCACACGTGATCGGGCATCACGTACCCACACATGACCGGGCCTCACGTGCAGACACGTGACCATTTACAGGCAAAGCCTGTAGGCACTGAATAAAATAAATAATTGGAAATGCTTAATCAGTGGGGTCACGTGCCAATACGTAATAGGCTCTTAAACCCTCTGAAACAATAGAATTAAATTCTAAATTAAATGCTTGATCAGTGGGGTCACGTGCCAACACGTGATAGGCTCTTAAACCCTCTGAAACAATAAAATTAAATTCTAAATTAAATGCTTAATCAGTGGGGTCACGTGCCAACACATGATAGGCTCTTAAACCCTCTGAAACAATAGAATTAAATTCTAAATTAAATGCTTAAACAGTGGGGTCAAGTGCCAACACGTGATGGGTTCCTGAGCCCTCTAAACCAATAGAATTAAATTCTAATTAGATGCTTTATCAAGTGGGGTCACGTGCCAACACGTGATAGACTCCTAAACTCACTGAATTAATAGAATTAAATTCTAATTAAAAGGCAATCAAAAGCCCTAATTGGAAAAATATTTCCCGAGATCTTTCCAAACAAAAAAGATTGCACTCTGTAAAAGGGAGCACTTTTGGATTAAAAATCCAATAGTGATTAAAAATCACCAATTTATAGAAAGATTCGATACAAGAAAATATTTTCCTAAAATTTGCCAGGAACAACAAATAAAATATCTTTTGGATTAAAAATCCAATGGTGAATAAAATTCACCGAGTGATCTAAAAGATCATGTTGGTTATAAAATCAATCAAAATCTTTCAATGAAAGATTGACTAAACAAACTGATTCTTTTCTTTCTCTTATAAATAGGAGACAAGAAGGAAGAAAAAGAGAATAATAAGAACAAGAGAGAGAGAGAATATAGAAGGAAAAAATGAGAAGTGAATTTAATTCTCCAGAGAGAAAAGAAGATCTCTTAAGAGAAAGAAAACTCTAGGTAAGAGAAAGAAAACTCTAGGTAAAAGAAAGAAGGAGATCATTCTATAAGCTCCCACAAAACAAAAGAGAATTTAATTCTCAAACCAAAAGTTTAACTCTTCTAAAAAAGAACTTAGTTCTTTCTCTGGTTGAAGATCTGCAGAAGAAGATCTCCCCACAAGTTGAGAATTTAATTTTCATCGGGGAGATTCTGCCATGCAGATCCAAAACTTAGAGGGAGAATTGGCTTTATAGAATTTAATTCTTTCAAACATATAGGAATTTAATTCCTCTAAATAAAATTAGGGTTTAACCCTATAAAAGAATTTAATTCTTAAACAAGGGATCTAACTCTCCATGCACGTAAAAGAGATCAGTACCCAACCTGATCACGTGTGTCCACATGACTCCCCTCCTCAATGATCAAAAGAGAACGAATGAAATTGGGTCGCGTGCTCCCACGTGACCCTTGAACAAACTTCTCAAAATAAAAAGGGAGTAAAGCCAAGGCAGAACAGATTTTGGACGTCTCACATGTTCCTACGTGACCTCTAGCAATTATCAAACAAAAGAGGATTCTACCCAAAGGCAATGCCCACCTAAATGATGCCTCACGTGTCTCCACGTGACCCCTGACAAACACCATTTTAAAGATGGGGTAAAACTGAAGGATTAATATCCAACGCATGGGCGCCCTCACGTGTCCCCACGTGACCCCTAACAAATACTTTTAATATCCAATGCATGGGTACCCATCACGTGCCCACACGTGATGGCCATAAAGATCAAGTGTTTAACACTTATATATTCTGGGAGTAAAATAAAAGAAGAAAGGCCCCATCTTCAGGCGCCTCACGTGACCCCACGTGAGCGCTTCAGTCTTAGTGTTTAACACTTCTTTAAGTGCCTCACGTGGGAGCACGTGAGCGCCGAATGTACTCTAGCGTTTAACACTATATTCAAGCCAATCTTAGCCTAAATTAGCTAAGTTTTCCAGAGGCAAGATCCCTTGAAACTGAACCCCAATTATACTCTTGACTTCCAAAACTGATCATCTCAGATGGCATTCAAAGTAATGTTCATCCCATTGCTTCTCAATCTGGCAATTTGGTTCAAGAGTACATCTCTTCACACCTCTGATACATGTCGTTGTAATTCTTCAACGTCTTAAGAGAGATGGTGGGTCCTGAGGACCAATAACTATCTGGTGCATTTCCAAATCCTAGAGTCCAAATGCTCTTTTGTTGGATCTAAATGATCCTGTTAAGTAGATCTTAGTCTAAAATTAGACTAGCGTATCCTTAACAAACATTTAAGTTGATCTTAATCTCCAACAAGATTAACGATCCTTAAATCAATCCAGATACAGATCCCTCAACCAATATTGGTTCAAGGGTACATCTCTTCACTCCTCTGATATTTGTCGTTGTAATCCTTCAACGTCTTCAAAGAGGTGACGGGTCCCGACAACCAGACATTCCATGGACTGTGGGATTCTTAAACTCATGGACTATGATGTCCTTAAACTTTATAGACTATGATGTCTCTAAACTGGACTATGATGTCCTTAAACTTTATGGACTGTGAGGTCCTTAAACTCATAGACTATGATGTCTTTAAACTTTACAGACTATGACGTCTTTAAAATATGGACTATGATGTCCTTAAACTCTATGGACTATCATGTCCTTAAACCCAATGGACCGCAAAGTCCCTAAACTAAAACAATAGAGCCCAAATGCTCTTTTGTTGGATCTAAATAATCCTTTTAAGTTGATCTTAGTCTAAAATTAGACTAACGTATCCTTAACAAATGTTTAAGTTGATATTAGTCTCAAATGAGACTAACGCATCCTTAAACCCAACCCAAAACCTAAATCTAAGAAAATACGGATTTGGACTAATCAACGCCCTACGGGCGACAACATAAATTATTCTCCGTATACAATCCACGGGCAATCAAAAACAAAACAAACACGCACGACACGAGTAACCATCTGGAGAAGGAGAAAGTGGTTACCGCGATGCGGTAGCGTAATTAACTGCGGGGGTTTGCGCCTGCAGGGAAGAGCGTCCCCACAATCAAAAACCCCTCACCATGAGGGGGAATCTGACGAAGTCTGCTACATCGGCCGCATCCGTCTAAACCTTCGATACATGGTGCCATAAATCAACTTGGCATCTTCGGAGAGATAGACAGATAAAACCAAATAGCATCTACCCCCAAAATTTAGGCCAGACGTCCCAACGTCCCGGTCGCGTATTTGCGGCGGAGAACAGATTCTGGCACGTCCGGTGGGATCTTTTCCTCTTTCCACTCCACACTTCGTGTGTCGTGTTCGCTAATGAATCGCGGTCTAATATGGTTGCCCTTGGATTCGAGGTACTAAGATTTGGCTTTGCTCCCGTGCAGAAAAAAGATCAATGGCCTCTAACTGCTCCAGCTGCAACAACAACTCCCGTTCTGCCTCATCTGGAGGAGTAACCTATGAGCCCCAAGCGGCCTCCCTTTTCACAATGCCGGTGGAACAAGTGACCCAAGCCACCACTGGGCTATTCTTCGGGACCATGATCCCACCAACTAGCTACAACGTTCAGAGGCCGTCACAGGAAGCTGCGAAGAAGTCGGTCTTTGATCGGCTTGCAACCACCATGGCCCCCCTCAGCGGGTCGTCCAGCTCCAATGCCTCAGTCTTTGACAGGCTGGGTCAAAGCTCAAGTGGGCCCGCAAAGAGGCCCGCAATACCAAAGAAGGGCACTCCAACTCCTGCTACAGTTGAGGTCGTCCAGGCTGCTCTCCCTACTCGAAGGTCGGCTTTCGACAGGTTGACCATTCTCTCTCAGCGGACGTCTGTCTTTGACAGGCTGACACCAACGACAGGCTCTCTTCAGAACAGGGGGTATGGAAAAGCTGATCCAACGATGGAGGTGGTACCGGCCGCTCACCATGCTCAACGTCGCCACTGGCGCTGAGTAAAGAAGGCTGGGGGCAGCTTCCCTTCTGCATTGACTCCGCCAGCTCCAACGGTGGAGGTCGATGCTGCTGTTCCAACTGGGAACAGCTTTGAACCACTCCGGAGGGTGCGCAAGAACTCTCCGACTGCCGTGCTGAAAAGATCTCCTCCACCAATGGAAAATGTTACAAAGGTAGAGCCAGAACAACCCCCTCAGCGGTTGTCCTCCAAAATTCGCAGGGTCTGGCGACAGGTCCAAAGCTCTATGATTAACCCAGACTACTATCGCCAACCGAATAGCATGAAAGTTCGGCAAGAGAAGGACCACCCTGTCATGCCACATAAGAGGTCATCTATTTGGGTGCCCGCTGCAACGGTTCCCTCAACTTCGATCGCTCACAAAAGAAGGAGGTCGGACAAAGTCCATGTGTCCTCGACAAAGCTCAAAGGCACTGAATCGAAACGCCACAAGTCTGGGGGCATGGTGGTGCACACTGTTTATATGGCATCCGGGAAAGAGGATAGCCGTATCTCTATGGGCCATTGACTACTCACCAGATCCGTAACAAAGGCCCAGGAGCAACAATAGAAGCTCCAGGAAATGTTAACACTGATGGCCGCACTCACTGGGCCAAAAGAAAGCCTGGAGACGTCGTCAGAGCAGCGCCATGAACAAGAAACCGATGCTGAGTTCCTCCGTAGAATCCTCGAGAAGAAGGAAAAAGAGGCAGCAGAACAAGCTACCAATATAAAACGAATGGCTCTTTTATTCCAAGACATGGTTGGGATGATGTTACAGCCGGATCCTCCAGCTGAAGACCCTCCAATTATCCTCGAAGACGATAGGGGAGAAACATCGAACCATCTTCTGGCTTGTTCAGCAGCCAAAGAGGAGACCATCTCCAAAGCCGCCCTGGATGACTATATCGCTCAGCAGATACGAGCTCACCAGGAGAGCGAAGCGGCCGGGCAAATTGTTAAGACTGGACGACCCTATCCAGGCTGGTATGATCAAATCAAGTACCCGCCGGGATATACGATCCCTAAATTCCATGTGTATAAGGGTACGGGGAATCCACACCAGCACGTCGCTCAATTCAGAGCCTTGTGCGGTAATACTGGGGGTGACGACAAACTACTGCTTCGCCAGTTTGTTGGCAGCTTGTCGGAAACAGCGTTTGAATGGTATTCTGAGCTCCCGAATGACTCTATCAAGACGTTTGCAGAAATGGAGTTGCTATTCACCCAGCGTTTCGCAAGCGCTAGTGAACGCACCCTGATCACAGCACCCATCAATGCCAGGGTGAAGCCAGGCAAAACCTGGGTTCAGTACGCCATTCGATAGCAAAATCTATGGTCGAAGTGCGAGCAATGCATCGAAGAAGCGTCTGCGGTAGGCATGGAGTGTGTACTCTTGATCCGCTGGCGACCATTTCTCAATTCATGATATTATTCAAGCCGACCACTTTCCAGGTCTTGATCGACAAACTGGCCCAAATGGACCAGATTGGCCATAGACCGTCCTCCTCGAAAATGGAGCCTCGAAACGAAAAAGGGAAGGGGAAAGCGACCTTCATCGCCAATGCTCAACAGCAGCCGAGTGGTCTAAAACCAGCTGATCGCCAAAGTGATAGACAGCGATTCCTCAACGAAAAGTTAAGACGTCCTTACTCGTTTCCGCGGGAGAAAACAAAGAGACTGTTCGAGCTGGCGATACGCAACAGGCTCATCAATCTGCCGGACCCGAGACGTCCATTGCAGCCCGGCGATGCCAATAATCCTAGTTATTGCCCCTATCACCGAGTAATAGGCCATCCAATTGAAGATTGCTTCATCTTCAAAGGCTGGATTGAGGACCAATACCAACAGGGAAAATTCGCGCTGTCTGAGAATTAGAGGATGAGCCCGCCCCAGCCACACACTCCTAAAAAGATGGACATGCCGGGGGCATCGTGCTCTTTTATAGAAGAAACTCCATGGGAGGTCACTCTTTCAGCCAAGACGAAAAGAATGCTGAAGGATCTCCAGACATGCCCCGCGATCAGGTGGAAAAGCCGGCTAGAACCCGAGGTCATCGAGGGAATGCTGAAGCCGTGCCTGACTCCAAGAATTGGTAGTGATAATCAAAACGCTCAGGCCCAGCCGTCAAAGTCTTCGAAAAAGAAGAAGAAGACCAAAAAGCCCGTGAAGCATGGTGACAAGCGCACGGACCTGCAAAAACATATTGATGCGTTGGAAGAATATAACCAGAAGGCGCGAACCCCGGTCATGCTTCAAGAGTTTCTCAACCACATCCTTGAGGACGGAAATGATGACAATGATGAGGGAGAAGAATCGTCAGATGAACCTGAGAACTATGTGGCGAGTTGCCACGTGATCTCTCATTGATCAATAGATGGTGAAGAAGCTCCCGATGCAGAGAAACTGGGGGCAGATCCCGAACCGGAACTTCAAGAACCGTCAGACGAGATGATTGAGTATTCCTGAATGAAGCTCTTCAGAAAAGCAAAGCTGACCGAGAGCGTAAAATGACCATATTTGAAAAAGTCAAACACCGACGACTAAACGAAAGGATTGAAATACCCCAACCGGATAGGAGAACTTCGGCCGCCAGCAAAAGAAGGTTCAAGGAAATGAAAAGGTTTGCCAAAGCCATATCGATGGGAATGAAGCTGCCGCCCTCCGAAGGAAACATTTCTGATAGGATACACCTTGACGAAGAGGATGCACATCCAAACTACTGCTTGTACCATTGGAGGACCAGACACCCTACTGAAGAGTGCATAGCCTTTAAAAATTTATGGCAGGGATACGTTGCTCATCGACAACATTTCAAGCGAATGAAGCGCAAAACTCGTTGAGAGCAGAGAAGAGCGACAGATGAGCGCAAAAGAACTGACGGCGACTATCACATGGTTAATTCCGGGGGATCGCAAGTTCTCACCTTCAGGAGCGATTCCGATGAAGAAATAGCCCTCGGCCCTCTCTTCAAGGAATCCATCTCCGAAACAGAAGAGATGAAGAGCTGCGAGAACATTCAGCTGCATAATCGCACGTTGTAACGACCATGTTTTCTAATATCTAATAAAATATATTTTATTTATATTTCTACTATCAAATAATTATTTAAATGTTTCTTTCATATAATACTAATTTTTTAAAGTAGTGTTAATAATTTTCAAAGCAGTAAATATGATTAAAAGAAATTTCTAAAATCTATTTATTATTTTTATAGGCTCAAAATGTTTTAGAAAGATTTTATAATACCTTAAAATAATCTACATATTTTTATTATCAATAAAAGTAATTAATTCGTATTTTAAAGATGAACTAGATATTATATAATTATTATAACTAGCTAACAATTTAGAAATAGATATACTAATTGTTTTTAGCCCAAAACTATTTTTATATTAAAGATAGTAATAAAATATATTTTCTGGAATTTTTCCATAATTTTTCCGTATTTTTAACTATTTTTAACAAATTTTTCAAAGCCAAATCAATATTTTAAATAATCTGCCGTTTTATTTATTTTCATTAATTTTTATTTTAAATTTTTTTAAAACCTTTTAACCTGGACCGTTGGATCTAAGATCAGACGGCCCAGAATACCCTGGCGGCGCCCACGTGGTGATCCACACACTCGGCTGTGCGCGAATCCACGCACGACACGTGGCGTGGCGGCGGCGTGATCTGCGCCGTTGGATGCAGATCCAACGGCTGAGGATTAAGGCGGCGGCGGATAATCATGAGGGAATGATTTGGCAATCATTGCGCAGCATAGATTCTCGAGGAAATCTTGGATTTTTATGGTTAGTGAAAACGCTATAAATAGGCACCTTCAAATCACATTTTCTCACAACTCAGAACTCCAAAATTCTGAAAAAAATACCGGTGCTTTCGTATCGACGACACCGACGCTACGGCTCCTTCCAATCGCAGAGGAAAAATCGGGACGCGGAGTTATTGAGGATTTAGTACGAGACTACGTTTTTAGCTCTTCGGCTTTCCGACTCAAACAAAAAGGGTAGGATCCGCCTCTCTCTCCTTTTCCTGTCACCTTCTTCTATCTCATTAACCTAGTTTCAACTTCTAATTCTCAACCCCATTTAAAATGGTGTTATAATATTTGTGCATACCCTTTTTCCTTGTATCCTTAATCATGATAATGTTAACCCATATTTTTAAAACGGTGTTTAAATTTCATCTGTACACAATTATATTGCACACCCATAATACCTGGAATCTGATGTAATCCATGAATTTTCATTTCACCTCTGTCATACCCATACTATAAAAATGATCTCGAAATAGGTTACTTCCACAAGATACCATCGTTTAAATATTATATTTTTAAAGACATGTAAAATAAATATTTTAGATACAGTATACGTATATTTTACTTACAAATATTTTTAAAATCCCCTCAACTTTTTAAGAAAGAAAATATTATTTAAATAACGATATCTTTTCAAAAGGGAATATTTAGTATCTTTTAAAAGGTAATTTTTTAAAACCAATCTAAAATAAAGGAAAGGTTGTAGGCATCGATCGTTTATCTAAACCAGACTTTGTGGTGCCTAGGCTCGACAAGTGAGAAAGGTAACTTTAAAAGGCCCATCTCACGGTGATTTGTGAGCGGATCCCTCATTTCCTTACTTGTGCTTACCTGGCCACAATTGGCGGTGAAGAGGCGATTTTAGAACCTCATAACTTGTCCTTTTGGAATATTAGGAGAAGTCTAGATTTTCAAATAAAAACCTTTTACAAAAGATTTCCAAATAAATACCACAACCTTTTATCAAAAGGATATTTTCTGTAAAACCTTATTCTTTTCCAAAATAATAAATATCACAAATATCAATGTTTTTCTTAGAAGTAATAAAAGATATTTAAACCTTATTATTTTAACTAAGCTTTCTCTAAAGGACACGAAGTACTTTACAAATTCTAGAAAATAAAACGAGTGGTTTGGAAGGCCATATTAAATGAGATCAAATACTCTTTCTAAAATTCCAGTTTATGACAACATGACATATACAAAACATGATACGGTTAGGGTTAGAATGCGCGGACCTAGGTATGGAATACTTTATGAAGATCCCTGCAGGCAGGGTGACCAGTCCAATATATGGGCGACTATACAAATATGAAGATCCCGATATTCCAGGCGACCAGTCCAAAGTGTGGACGACTATACAATGTGGAAATTCCATGCCTAGAGGTATACGCACTAACTCTAATATGTCCAAACATTTATACTGAACCACGGGGATGGGTAGTTTGATTAGTCAAGGATAATTCAGAACTCGGATTCCCCTACTACTTGATCATGATCCCGGGAAGTGAAACGGTACATTTTACTTCCCCAGCTGTTGTTCCGTGGCCACAACGGAAT
Source organism: Agapanthus africanus (assembly GCA_030015575.1). Taxonomy (NCBI): domain Eukaryota; kingdom Viridiplantae; phylum Streptophyta; class Magnoliopsida; order Asparagales; family Amaryllidaceae; genus Agapanthus; species Agapanthus africanus. The sequence continues at coordinate 395,211 of JASDDO010000174.1, forward strand.
AATCTCGAGTATCCGGACCCTTGTTTAACAAACTAATACATACTATTACCTTCATCTACATATAACTTACAACATATATAACCTACTCATATTCACATACACATGTACATCATATTCATTATACACACCTGTTCGCTTCTATACCTTTACTATCTTATAAGGCAATCCTACCCGAGTATAACTCGCTGACGGACCTTCTTTTTCCTTCTCTATCTTTGGAATGTCCGTCAGATAAGAATGAGTATTACAGCGAAGATCAAGGTGTGAAGCCAACTTATGAAGATTATGCAGACAGGTAAATGGAAGATTAGATAGTTTTAATTTTTGTTGTTGCCCACATGTTTAGGGCTTTTTGTTTCTCCTTTGATGTAAATAAACTACTTAGTTTATTTTACTATTTCCTTTGGGATGTAATAAAGTTTGGTTAATGGAAATAAAATGCCTTTCGCTTTTATTATTTTTGTTTTGATACACATCCTGCATATTAATTATTTATACGCTTAACGTAACTGTATTGAATAGACCACCTTCAATACAGTTAGGTTGGGACCTTGCCACGTCTTCCTTCTCCTTCTTTTAGGAAGCGGGGCGTGACACACGTTACCCGAAAAGAATCTCAGACCCGCAAACAAAGGATCGAACAAAAAGGATAAGGGGAAAGAAAAGGTCCGTAAGGATATTGCCCTCGATGAGCGAGTCGTTGAAGAACTGGCAGCCAAGGACCCGCCCAAGAAAAACAAGGTGGATTACAACGTTCTGGCACACCTGAGAAAGATACCCTCGCAGCTAAGCATTCTCGACGCCCTTCTGCTATCCAAAGAGGCGAGAGATTCTCTGATCAAGGAATTACAGGAGCCTGACCAGTTTCAAGTTTTCCTCGCCGAAGAAAAGATGAAGGACGAGCTGGAAGAAATTCACACAGCTGACATCACTTTCGGCGACGAAGATCTCCTCCTCGGGACATGCGAGCACAACCGTCCCCTATATGTCTCCGGGTATTGCCATAACATTAAGATAGGGAAGATCCTAGTTGACAATGGGTCCTCTGTCAATCTCCTAAATGTGAGGGTGCTAAAAGAAATCTGCATGAGCGTTCAACACCTCGCTCGGGATAAAATCACTATCTCCGGATTCGACTCCCAGTCATCACGGACGCTCGGGTCTGTGATACTGACGTTACGCTTTGCGCTGCTCGTCACTGATATCAAGTTCCACGTTATTGATGCCAAGACATGCTACAACGTCTTTCTCGGCAGGCCTTGGTTGCACAAGTACAACATCATCCCTTCTACACAACATCAGTGTATGAAGTATTTCAAAGATGGTCTTGAGTATACCGTGACAGGGGAGCTGAACCCATTCTCCGTGAATGAAGTCCGAAAGTACGAAGATGCAAAGTATTTCTTACCAGACTTTGAAGACACAGAAAGATTCCATAAACCGGAGAATAAGCAAAAAGCTATCACCACCATTCCGATCTTCGGGAGCGATACCGAGGAGGAGGAAGAGATAGTCTATTCGGGACCTCCCCAATACAACAAACCGGGACTGTCTACCCCTATTCTGGTCTTTGGCAGTCACTCTGAAGACGAGGTCAACGCGGTATTCTCGGCTCGTCCATCAGTGCAAGCCTTCATTGTAGATGACCAGAGTTTGCAAATCGTCATGATTCCGCAAGAGCATTACAAAGAGCTCGACGCACTTGATACTTATAGTGTGCAAGAACTGCAGACGTTCTACGTCCCTCCCAGGCAAAAAGATAAAAAGGCGATCCTCTTTTATCGATCCGCGAAAACCAAAGTGGAGAAAGAAATCTGGCATGGCGTCGATTCTACGCTTGACAGGCTCCAGCCCATCCGTTTGCCCAGATACTACATAGAAGGATTAAAAAGGCTGTTGAGACGCCAAGGCATACCCTTCAAACAGACTGCTCGAAAAGCTCAGTTCTACAATAGGATTTGGAACGTCCCCGTAACTCAGCGCAAATTGCCCAACGGGAGAATGGAAACGATCGGGCTTGGATATGTTCAATCCAAGAAACGGGAGCGATTCCATGGGTGCTACGTTATACATGATTTCGATGAAGAATGAGATGCTCTGTTAGAAGACGCTAACCATGAACCAAAACGAGGTCTCGCCATGAAAGTGCCAAGTCTGTTGTTCGAAGAACAGATGGACAAGCTAATAAGGGAAGCGGGTCAAAAGGTCCAGGATGACCATAGCCGCGAAAGGGCCATTTACGAGAAAGCCAGGACGCAACGCCTCTTTCAGCAGGCTGCGGAGAATGACGATTCTCTTCGTCGCCGGCCGACATACAGAAGACCCGACGCAGAGGTAAAAACAAGCTAAAGAACGGAAAAAACGTTCGACAGCGGCAAAGCGGGTCCAAGAAGCCACGCGATCGAGAATTTAGCAGCCGGGATCCGTCTCTTATAAAGAAGATGGGTCGAGCATATTCTTTTCCCCAAGACAAGACAAGGAAGATATTCGGTCTTGTCATAAAACATCAAATGATTACACTCCCGAATTCCAAACACCCCGAATAAGCAGACGAGGTCTCTCACCCGGATTATTGCTCCTATCACCGAGCGATAAGACATCCTCTCGAAGACTGCTTCACATTCAAAGACTGGATAGAAGACCAGTATCAGCAAGGCAGGTTCGCTTTATCCAGCAATTGGAGAGTAACCCCGCCACAAAAGCATGAACCGAAAGCCACATATGCAGCAAAAGTAGAACCGGATCAACATCGGTCTTGGAAACGATCTCGTACCTGTCACGTAATAACGCTGACAGGAGAAGGAGTGCCCAAAGATATGGATGACCTCTCCTGGTGTTTCGAAAACGATGATGACGAGGTGATCTCAGAGTTTCCACCAGCGCCAAAAGAGCTGGAAGATGGAATACATACTACTGCAGATAACCTGATAAAAATCGACTTGGGGACGGCAAATGACCCGCGGCCAACATTCGTCGGCGAGCTGTTGTCTAAAGAACATGTAGCCACGCTAAAAGACGTGCTCATGCAGTATAAAGACTGCTTCGCATGGAACTACTCCGAGATGCTGGGACTAGGTCCAGAGATAGCAGTGCATAAATTGGCGATATCTCCTGACGTCAAGCCAGTCAAACAAGCACCAAGAAGGATGCGGCTCGAGCTTGAGATGAGTATCAACGCCGAAGTTAAGAAGCTAATCGACTCCGGCTTCATCCAAGAGGTTCAGTACCCTGACTGGATTGCCAACATCGTCCCGGTGATGAAGAAAAATGGGACGGTGCGCATTTGCGTGGACTTTCGGGACCTCAACAAAGCATGTTCGAAAGATGACATTCTCGTACCGGTTACTGAGCTGATGATAGACAACACGTCCACTCATGAAGTTTTCTCCTTCATGGACGGCTCATCAGGATACAATCAAATAAAGATGCATCCCGAAGACCAGAAGCATACCGCTTTCCTGATCCCTTTGGGCATATTCTGCTACAAGGCAATGCCTTTCGGTCTGATGAACACCGGCGCTACCTATCAGAGGGCCATGACGAAGATTTTCAATGACCTCATACATGAAGTCGTCGAATGCTATATCGACGACCTTTTGGTGAAAAGCAAATCGCACGAGGAGCATTGGGAGCATCTAAAAATAGTGTTCCAACGTCTTCGGAAATACAACTTGAAGATGAACCCTCTGAAATGCGCATTCGGAGTTTCCTCGGGCAAATTCCAAGGATTCATCGTACGACATCGAGGCATCGAAATAGACCCGTCAAAGATCAAGGCGATCATGGAAATGCCTCTGCCAAGAACTCTCAAGCAACCGCGGTCTCTCCAAGGAAAGCTCGCCTACATTCGACGGTTCATAGCTAACCTCTCCGGCAAATGTCGCCCCTACAGTCACCTAATGAAGAAAGGGAACCCGTTCGTCTGGGATCGCAAATGCCAGAATGCACTCGACGAAATCAAACAATACCTGCAGAATCCGCCGGTACTAACCGCTCCGGTCAAGGGAAAGCCTCTCATTCTGTATACAACCGCCCTTGAAGGTTCTCTAGGCGCATTATGGGCACAAGAAAACGACCAAGGGAAGGAGAGAGTCCTCTACTATTTGAGCCGAGTTCTCCTGGGGGCAGAAAACAATTACTCCCCTATCGAAAAACATTGCCTGGCGTTAATCTTTGCGATAACGAAGCTTCGGCATTATGCTTTGGCGCATGAGATCCATCTCATATCAAAGGTGGATCCTCTTAAATATTTGATGTTAAGAGCCATACTAACAGGACGACTCGCTAAATGGGCCCTACTCTTAATAGAATTCTCGATAACTTATCAACCTCTCAAGGCAGTGAAAGGCCAGGTCATCGCTGACTTCCTCGCCGAGCATCCTATACCTGCCGATTCACCCCTAAATTGCGAATTGCCAGACGAGCACGCGTTTGACACAATTGAGGGGGAGAAAGGAGAGAGTAACACCCGATGGGAACTCTACTTCGATGGGGAATCTTCCATGAAGCGGAAGCATAGCTCCCCTATAATCAAATCGGGGGTGGGCCTTATCTTCGTGACTCCACAAGGAGGGATAATGCGCTTCGCCTTCTCCTTAACAGATCCGAGGACGAACAATGAAGCCGAATATGAAGCTTTGATAGCAGGTCTTGAGATCGCTGTCGACATGGGAATTGAAAACCTCCTCATATACGGAGACTTCCAACTGATCGTTAGCCAAGTAAACGGCGACTATCAGACGTGCAAACCGGAGTTGGTAAAGTACGGCAAGAGAGTACAACAATTGCTGACTTAAATCCCTGCCTATGCCCTGGAAAGCATACCGCGCGCGGAAAATAGCAAGGCGGATGCATTAGCCAAGCTCGCTAAAGAACTGGCCGATGAGAACCTCGATGACGTAAGGATCGTTGTGGAAAGCCATCGGGTTCTTGCACCGGCAGAAATATCTCCGGAGTCGTCCGAAGAAAAGGGAGCGACCGAGCAAGCGACCCTACAAATAAAAGACCAGGAAAACGCTAAGGATTGGAGAGAAGTCTTTATAGACTACTTCAAATCCCGTCGAACACCTGAAGATGCGTCGTCAAGACATCAACTCATGAAACGAGCTCTATCCTTCGCCTTCATCAATGACACGCTGTATAAGAGATCGTTCGACTCTCTATGGCTGAGATGCATAGGACCTGAAGAGGCAAGGAGAGTCATCCAAGAAACTCACGACGGACTCTGCGGTTCTCATCAAGCCGGGCCGAAGATGAAGCTGAAGATCAAAAGGATGGGCTACTATTGGCCCGCAATGATCCAAGACTGCCTCAAATACGCGAAGCAGTGCCACTCGTGCCAGATTCACGGGGACTTCAACCACCAGCATCCAAATCCGTTATACCCAATGGTGGCTAGCTGGCCGTTCGAAATATGGGGAACTGACATAATCGGTCCCATCGAACCAGCATCGTCCAGAGGACATCGGTTCATATTGGCGACAACTGATTACTTTTCTAAGTGGGCTGAGGCCATACCGCTGAAAGAAGTGAAGACGGAGAACATCCTCCATTTCTTCAAGACGCACGTCATATATCGGTTCGGCACTCCGCGACAGATTATCTCCGATAACGGGTCAGCCTACAGAAGTCACAGAATCAGCCGCTTCACACAGCAACATAATATAGACTTGAGATACTCTTCGGTCTATAATCTCTGAGCTAACGGTCTAGCTAAGGCCTTCAACAAGACCTTGACAAAGATCATAAAGAAGACGGTGTCCAGAAATAGAAGGGACTGGCATGAGAGACTGCATGAAGCTCTCTGGGCGTATCGAACTACGTTCAAAACGGCCATAAACACAACGCTGTATGCATTGGTATTCGGCACTGAAGCAGTACTCCCCTTGGAGATAGAGCTACCCTCCTTACGAGTGGCGGTTCATTACGAGTTTTGAGAAGTTGTGGGTATAAGAATAAAGTGGAGAACCAGGTGTCACAAGTATCGAGATTCTTCAAAGAGATCGAAGATGTAGATTCTTGTGATTGGTATTCAGATGATAGTGATGATTTTGAGAAACGTGTTTCTCTTTCAGGTTACTCATAATTGGATGGATTCCTAAGTTGAGTAATGCTGAGTAGCCTCTTTCCATTAAGTTGATATGCACTGGTGACAGCTGCATGATTTGAATCTGGTTCCAATTAAATAAGTGCCAAAGTTTCTATATTGGATATAGAATAGTTCGTACCTTAAAAGATATTAAGGTACGGGGAGTTGTCCAGCTTATGATTAAAACCAGACACTGGATAACTCAGGGCACGTTTCTGTAATGGCTGTTTGTGGGTTGACCCTGGTTATGACGAGGGTTGATATTCTACCATTTGCAAGATCAATAGTGATATTGTTCTTGACTTGCCACAGTTTTAGTAAAAAATGGATCTTTTTCAGAAAACAGTAGTGGGAGTATGGTAGAACTGGAAGTGATTCCAGAACCGCGAACGATTACGGAAAATTTAATAGGACCTATACATTCAATCAAGTTTGACATTCCAATAGCCACTCCGCAGATTTGGTGGGTAACCTCAGACACCCGAGAGGTACTTCGGTAGCCTCAAGGACGGTGACAGGGAGGTTCTTATCTACCCAGACTTGACACTACTATTGTTCCAGGTTATGAGACCCGGTAGGAGGGTTGTCGTAGTCAGTGGGAGCAACGGAAGCATAGTGGGCAAGATGCTTATATCTATTTATAGACTTGAGCAGTTATAGCGGAGATAGATCATCTAATTTTGATGTGACAGTCATGGGTTTGACTTCAATCAGAATAAGGGATGGATCAGTTAAGAAGGTAGTAGGGTGTGATGTCATGGTATCTGGATGACATACACAGAGTGGGAAGTAAAATTCCTATACTACGATCGGTTGTACTGTGGTCGTCACACAGTTGTTTCTCCAGACAGGATATGGATATAATATTTGACATTTTGGTTTCTAGATCTATGGTTTTAGATCTGGATTTGGGTAGTTTCCCAATGTGGGTACTTTGACAGATATTCTAATGGTTTTTGGAATAGTTGACTCCTAGCATGGTGGTGTACCTGCAGGTGATGGAGTCACCCTCTCTAAAGGTGTCTTACAGACTAAAGGGGAGAGGGATGTGCATGATTGGCAGATCACTTGCTTAGGCAATTGAGTCAATCATGAGATGTCAAGTACCACACCAAATGTTGGTTTTGCACTAGATGCAATAAGTTTGTATTAATCCAATCCTGGAGAAATATAAGGAAGCAGTTTTAGAACATAAGTACATGTTCTACGGATTTGATGACGGCAGCCTCCTTCGGAAGACGGTTATCATTCCAGGCTTCAAAGGTGACATGGTTGACAGAGTGATTGTCAGAGTTTTAGTTTTTCCCTTTGACGAAGAGGGACAGTATTATGGACAGGTGGTCCAAAAGGATACTGTGGAAAGCAAGGTGCCCGATACTGATTAGGTTCAGTGATCGATTCAGTCTAAGAAGTTTGGATATGGAGTTCATTTATGAACTAAGGTCCCATCAGATATCCAGACATGTTCTAAGACAGGTATTACTCAATTCGGGAGATGGTTTTCTCCGCGAACTTGAGATTAAGAGAGATATAGAAAGATACTTCTAGGCGGATCCACTCACTGAGGCTATTTCTCGAACACAATAGTTTTACAAACGGGCTTTGTGAAACTGATTAGTAGAGGAGTTGGATGTTCGGTTTCACACGGGCTGTGAGTAGTCGACATCGCAATATTAGCCTTGAGTGCAAGTGGGAGATTGTTGGAGATAGTGCCCTCATAGTCAATTATTGGATCGCAGGTACGTGATTGCAATGATTGCGGAGGACCTATACCGGTATAACAGTCTTACTCGAGATGATAGTATGCTATCTGGTTTGCCTTTATCAGTCGTGTACATGTTCAGGTGACTGATTGCATGTTACACTTTGATAGAGCCCTTAGGATCTTGCTTTACTACCAACAGTATAATGGCGATCATATACGTGAGAGTTGGGTAGTTTATATGCATATCCTTAATTGTGGTCCCTAGTCGTGGGAGTTTCGAGACAGGGCATCGATACTCCGGAGTAGACTAGTGTATACAGTCGAGACCCCGTCGAGGGGCGGTGGCCGGTCTCACAAGACACTGGTGTCAGTTGGATCACCTAAGATGTATACAGGTGCTCATTGGGTTATGAGTACACCGGACAGGACTCGCCGGGAATCTGCTAGTTAGTATTATATCTACCGTCAGATAGCAGTTCCCTGGTGACATGTGTACAGATTAGTTCATCGACCTGAGGTCGTCATTTGTCTCGTGTGAGTTCCCACTGTGCTTTGATTTCTACCCTACCACGGCTCAAAGGAGTCTTGCAAACAGGTAGTTTTTGGGTACAGTCCCGAGCCATATGGAGGCACGTGAGCGGATCGGCAGGGGATTCGTCTCTCCCGGTATTGGGGGCGAGGTCGTGCAGTGTCTAGGAGAGCCATTACACAAAGTCCATGGCCATGGCAGGAGATTTACTGGTAGGTACTCCAGTAGTATCTCAGGGTGTTATTGGGCTACACTCCGACACGACTTATACTGCTATTGGGGGTCTGACGTTGTTAGCCCCCTAGGCAGATATGCGATACTCATTGACGAACGGACCGGACTGTATATACATTGTCACTGTTAGGCTCAGTAGGGTTTTCGGAGGAGTTCGCTCATCGGTCTCCCTTGAGTTCGCTCCTCGGCCACCCTTGAGGTCAGTCCATGGGCAGCCGTTACGCATAGCTAGTGCCGCTGACGGTTTGTGGTTAAACCCACTGCCAGGGTGCTGACGAGTCATTAGAGTCCCCCACAGACAGTTTCCCAAGTTCGGGCGAAACGTTGTAGAGGCCGTATGGTTTTATGGCAGGGTTCGGAAAATGCACGTGCGTTTACGCACGTGTCAGTTTTCGGGCAGATGATACTGGTCGGCTTTGGTTTAAGCCGGATCCGAGTATTATATTGAGTAGGTATAATATCTTTGTCTCAGTTGCATTTATATTCGGTCGTAATATAAATGCGGGTATATTTATACAGTTTCGGGGTTATCCTGAAAGTCGTTTCAGGATCACTTTTGGAAGTTGCCAGTTTTCAGTTTTCTATCAGCCGTCTTTTAACATTTGGTTAAAGGCGGATTTATCTTTTCTTGGATGAGAGTGAGTCGTGCTTCTAGAAGGTTCTAGAAGGTTCTAGAATTTGTGACAAGGCTAAGTGACTCATCTTTGCATTTATTAAAGGGTGACTAGGTTTAAGTGAGTCATGCTTTGTATTAAAGCATTTTGTTTTGGTTAAGATATTTTCTTCTTGATATGCTTGATGTTGTGGTCACCTCCCCTCTCCTACGGTCACCCCCTCTCCATATATGAGGCCGGCCCCCTCTCTCTCTCTCTCACTACTTGATGATTTTTCATTTGGAAAAAAGGATATGATAGATTTTCGGGGTGTATGGAATTCACAGCTCATTTCATTCCATCACCCGATTCCCTCGGCAACTTCATTTTCCGATCGTCCACGGACTTGGACGAAGTGAGACAAAGTCATCTACTCATTCTCTACATCATTCTTGGTCGTCTCTTTTAGCAAACTTGACGATCGAGTTGCCTCGAGTCAGAGGCGGGAGCCCGTTTAAAGAACCGATCATGTGGTGCCACCTCGACGAGGAGATCGGAGATCGACGAGATCGGAGCAGCCGCAACGGAGCGTGGGATGATGGTTGAAGAACGAAGGACTCGGATCGTTCGGTACAATCTTCCTACACTCTTTACAGTTTGTTAGTTTAGCAATAATGGCAGATCCGGGTTAAAGTATACGATAGCGCCAGTTTAAAAGTTTTGTTCCGCATTTTGGCGTCTGTAGACTGCCGGGGCGCTAGCGTAGACTTACAGTGGTATCAGAGCCTAACCATTTTGCTATGCTAACTTGTGCTAACGCGTTTAAAATATCGATCCGACCGGAAATCAAAAATCACAAAATCTTAGCTTGACAGTTTCTGTTGTTTTTAAACGGTCTGATAAAATTATTCTACACATCTCAGAATACTGTGCAGGCGTTTTTAAGAGCCACGACAAAATTTGGGGTCGTGACTCCTCCAAGCCGCCGCGGAAAGGCGGCCAAACCCCATGGGGAGCACGTGCTCCCAAATTTGGTCAGTGGATTCTGTGATGGATTTTGGGGTTTTTTGTATATATCGTTTTGGCCCAGATTTTGTTATTGTTCACCAGTAAGCAGTGGGGCCCACTTTTTGAAATTTGGTCTTTGGTCGATCGAAATTTAAACACGTTAGTTTACAGTGCTTACATTATATCTCCGACCGGGAATGTCATTTGATCGGTAAACTGCGTCTGATTGCTATAGTTCTTTTAGACGGGTTTGCGAACGTGACATTCGCGTTGATGTTCTGTGTTGTGCTGTGTTGTTGCGGATTTGTCGTGGTGGATAGCAGTGTGCAATGGTAGTACAGTTTGTATTTATTTGTACATTTGATATTGCGGGGCGAGCGTCCAACTTGTGGACTGCCGTCACTGCCTGTTGTATAATATTCTTTTGGGGTACGACCAGGTTGCGGTCGATGTACCTATTGTACTATTTTTCATTACTGTACTAGGTTTTACCCCAAGACGGAGTGCACGGATAGCCGGGTTCTGAGAAGCAACGGGTCCGCATCTCATGGCTTTGAGAGGCAGAGGGGTCCCACTCTAGAATTGGCAGACTATTCGCCGCACTCGTAGGGGGTACAGGTTGACCCAAGGAGGGGTGCTCAATTTACCGGATTCCGTGAAGTGCCGGGTGTTCCATTCACTATGCTGTGGGGACTACCTCGCTTCAGGTTTTGGCGGGTAACTTGCCGCACCCGTAGGGGTCTAGGTTTCATTGCACAGGCTATCCACACGATAGGGGAACGTCGAGTTTCAGCAGCGGCTCTGTGAAACTCGGGGATCCCAGATTATCTGTATTGTTCTGTGATGCTTATTACTTTTCTGTAATGTTGCATATTATCACGCCTGGAGCGATTATTGTATATTGGTTTATATACTATTAGATGTTGTATATGTTTTACACCCGCGCTAGTCCAGTCCCCGCTCTGTCGTTAGTTAAGTAACCTAACGGGTTATGACGGGACCCAGTGACGAATGCGGATGGCATATACGTACATTTTATTTTCGTTCTTTTCTGGTGTGATTGAATGATGGGACTGCGTTGATTCTGATCAATGCAAAGTATAACAAACCTGTTTACAGTTGTTGGAACAAATTTAAAAAGTGTTATTGCAAAGACGTTTCCTTTTGTTATGCATAGCGGTATTCAGTGGAATATCCTGCACCTCATTCGACGAGGCAAGGGCCGATATCCCTTCACCGGGACCGACCCCTTGGGCAGAAGTTTGCGTCAGAGTAATAACTTCACTATAGTCGATTACATGTTGCTTTGCATAGCGGTATTCAGTGGAATATCCTGCACCTCATTCCACGAGGAAAGAGCCGAGATCCCTTTACCGGGAGTGACCTCTTTAGCAAAAGGTTTTCGCCACTATATTTTAAAAGGCTATCAGGTTCCTTCAGCGATATCAAGTTCACTACGCTAAAGGTTTTTTGCCAAAAACCAACCGTAGCCCTCCGTCGTTTCTTATGGATGGTCAGTAATATTCAAGCTATGTTTGTTGGCTTTCGTCAAGACATAGTGTTTGGTAGTTGCTGGGGTATTCATTTGTTGCATAGATAGATGTGTTGGTTTGGGACAGTCGTATTACCTTGTTGGATTTCGTCAAGGGTATGTACGGGTGGATTCAAAGTAACAAGATAATGACGGGAAGAACTTGACATGTGACTTATGATTTGTTGACTTTCGCCAAGGTCATAAGAGCATGGGGCAAAAAATCATATCGGGAGTTTCTAAAGAAACTGAAACTTGCCAGGCATGCGCATACCTTCTGGAGTGTGATAACGCGAGTGGATTCCGTCACGTTATCATGCGATGAGAGTTGGATCCCGATTCCCACTGATGAGTTGGTTTACTCTTCGGGTGATCCCGATTGATTCTTCTTTAGGTTTGGGGGAGAATTTGACAGGACAGTGGGAGGTTTCCGGATTAGATAAAATGATGACCATTCTGATCTAGGTTAGAGTGCACGCAGAGTGTTTCTTTTCTCTCTCTCTCTTTGGCAGCGACCTTTGACCGACCCTAGACTATGACTCAGTGACCAGGTTGACCGAACCTTCTTAAAATACTGGCTTTTGGATTGTCTGAGTTGCATAAGTCATTGCCACTCCTTCTTTTACCCTTTGCATTTCTCAGAACACCCGTATTACTACGGATATCCACTTCCATTGGATAGAGCCATCGTATGGTTATATACGAACTCGAAGGGACTTCTTCGAGGATGGATCCAGGTTCAGGAGAAATAGAATTGGTTTATTCAGTTGTCTTTTATTATCACATTCTCTCAGGTTGCGAGAGCTCCTTGGTTTAGGAGAGTACACCTATTACGCTTATTGGATAGTCTTATTCCAAACCATAGGCTGGTACCAAAAGGTAGGGAATGAAGAAAACCAATTAGCCTAAGTAGGGTGTGCAGAAGGTAATATGTAAAGACAAAATAAAGGGATTAGAAAGAGGGCAAAGTAAATTGCGACTGATATCATTCACGACCAAAAACCGCATACTTCATCGCCACTCCTATTTCACCTTTAAAAGAATAAGGTATTATTCAGTTGTCTTTTATCGTCACCTTCTCTCGAGATGCGAGTACTCCTTGGTTTAGGAGGGTACACCTATTATGCTTACTAGATAGTCTTCTTCCAAACCATAGGCTGGTGCCGAACGGTAGGGAAGGAAGAAAACCATTTAGCCTAACGATGGTGTACAGAAGGTAACGACTAAAGACAAATAAAGGGATTTGGAGAGATGGCAGTAAAATATACGGTTGAAGTCATGAATTGGATTATGGAAGAGGCATTGCTATGAATACCAGGATACCCCTACGAAACATTTTTATGTTTCAGTGCATTGTTAAAGGAAAAACTGTTTTCCCGATTAGACACTTACTCCAAGGGTATGTATTTACCAGGTTTCATTCTCATATCGGTATGGTTTTACAGATGATGAGTGGGAGTAAGATATTGGGAATTAGGTGATCATCCTCATTATATCGGAATTCGTTGTAATTGGTGATATTTGAGGAAATCGCCAGGGTACAGTTTTCCACCTACAACGCACAGGTTTTGAGTTGTTCAACTCAGCGGACTTATACAGAGTATTGTATGTTGTCCAGTGTCCATCAGGACAAAGGGGTAGGTCCTCGTACTATGTTCTGTTTACTTATAACTTCTCTAGTATTTAGACAAGTGTTTCGTAGAAATACAAGGTCTAAGTTTTGAGAAGTTGTGGGTATAAGAATAAAGTGGAGAACCAGGTGTCACAAGTATCGGGATTCTTCAAAGAGATCGAAGATGTAGATTCTTGTGATTGGTATTCAGATGATAGTGATGGTTTTGAGAAACGTGTTTCTCTTTCAGGTTACTCATAATTGGATGGATTCCTAAGTTGAGTAATGCTGAGTAGCCTCTTTCCATTAAGTTGATATGCACTGGTGACAGCTGCATGATTTGAATCTGGTTCCAATTAAATAAGTGCCAAAGTTTCTATATTGGATATAGAATAGTTCGTACCTTAAAAGATATTAAGGTACGGGGAGTTGTCCAGCTTATGATTAAAACCAGACACTGGATAACTCAGGGCACGTTTCTGTAATGGCTGTTTGTGGGTTGACCCTGGTTATGACGAGGGTTGATATTCTACCATTTGCAAGATCAATAGTGATATTGTTCTTGACTCGCCACAGTTTTAGTAAAAAATGGATCTTTTTCAGAAAACAGTAGTGGGAGTATGGTAGAACTGGAAGTGATTCCAGAACCGCGAACGATTACGGAAAATTTAATAGGACCTATACATTCAATCAAGTTTGACATTCCAATAGCCACTCCGCAGATTTGGTGGGTAACCTCAGACACCCGAGAGGTACTTCGGTAGCCTCAAGGACGGTGACAGGGAGGTTCTTATCTACCCAGACTTGACACTACTATTGTTCCAGGTTATGAGACCCGGTAGGAGGGTTGTCGTAGTCAGTGGGAGCAACGGAAGCATAGTGGGCAAGATGCTTATATCTATTTATAGACTTGAGCAGTTATAGCGGATTTAGATCATCTAATTTTGATGTGACAGTCATGGGTTTGACTTCAATCAGAATAAGGGATGGATCAGTTAAGAAGGTAGTAGGGTATGATGTCATGGTATCTGGATGACATACACAGAGTGGGAAGTAAAATTCCTATACTACGATCGGTTGTACTGTGGTCGTCACACAGTTGTTTCTCCAGACAGGCTATGGATATAATATTTGACATTTTGGTTTCTAGATCTATGGTTTTAGATCTGGATTTGGGTAGTTTCCCAATGTGGGTACTTTGACAGATATTCTAATGGTTTTTGGAATAGTTGACTCCTAGCATGGTGGTGTACCTGCAGGTGATGGAGTCACCCTCTCTAAAGGTGTCTTACAGACTAAAGGGGAGAGGGATGTGCATGATTGGCAGATCACTTGCTTAGGCAATTGAGTTAATCATGAGATGTCAAGTACCACACCAAATGTTGGTTTTGCACTAGATGCAATAAGTTTGTATTAATCCAATCCTGGAGAAATATAAGGAAGCAGTTTTAGAACATAAGTACATGTTCTACGGATTTGATGACGGCAGCCTCCTTCGGGAGACGGTTATCATTCCAGGCTTCAAAGGTGACATGGTTGACAGAGTGATTGTCAGAGTTTTAGTTTTTCCCTTTGACGAAGAGGGACAGTATTATGGACAGGTGGTCCAAAAGGATACTGTGGAAAGCAAGGTGCCCGATACTGATTAGGTTCAGTGATCGATTCAGTCTAAGAAGTTTGGATATGGAGTTCATTTATGAGCTAAGGTCCCATCAGATATCCAGACATGTTCTAAGACAGGTATTACTCAATTCGGGAGATGGTTTTCTCCGCGAACTTGAGATTAAGAGAGATATAGAAAGATACTTCTAGGCGGATCCACTCACTGAGGCTATTTCTCGAACACAATAGTTTTACAAACGGGCTTTGTGAAACTGATTAGTAGAGGAGTTGGATGTTCGGTTTCACACGGGCTGTGAGTAGTCGACATCGCAATATTAGCCTTGAGTGCAAGTGGGAGATTGTTGGAGATAGTGCCCTCATAGTCAATTATTGGATCGCAGGTACGTGATTGCAATGATTGCGGAGGACCTATACCGGTATAACAGTCTTACTCGAGATGATAGTATGCTATCCGGTTTGCCTTTATCAGTCGTGTACATGTTCAGGTGACTGATTGCATGTTACACTTTGATAGAGCCCTTAGGATCTTGCTTTACTACCAACAGTATGATGGCGATCATATACGTGAGAGTTGGGTAGTTTATATGCATATCCTTAATTGTGGTCCCTAGTCGTGGGAGTTTCGAGACAGGGCATCGATACTCCGGAGTAGACTAGTGTATACTGTCGAGACCCCGTCGAGGGGCGGTGGCCGGTCTCACAAGCCACTGGTGTCAGTTGGATCACCTAAGATGTATACAGGTGCTCATTGGGTTATGAGTACACCGGACAGGACTCGCCGGGAATCTGCTAGTTAGTATTATATCTACCGTCAGATAGCAGTTCCCTGGTGACATGTGTACAGATTAGTTCATCGACCTGAGGTCGTCATTTGTCTCGTGTGAGTTCCCACTGTGCTTTGATTTCTACCCTACCACGGCTCAAAGGAGTCGTGCAAACAGGTAGTTTTTGGGTACAGTCCCGAGCCATATGGAGGCACGTGAGCGGATCGGCAGGGGATTCGTCTCTCCCGGTGTTGGGGGCGAGGTCGTGCAGTGTCTAGGAGAGCCATTACACAAAGGCCATGGCCATGGCAGGAGATTTACTGGTAGGTACTCCAGTAGTATCTCAGGGTGTTATTGGGCTACACTCCGACACGACTTATACTGCTATTGGGGGTCTGACGTTGCTATCCCCCTAGGCAGATATGCGATACTCATTGACGAACGGACCGGACTGTATATACATTGTCACTGTTAGGCTCAGTAGGGTTTTCGGAGGAGTTCGCTCATCGGTCTCCCTTGAGTTCGCTCCTCGGCCACCCTTGAGGTCAGTCCATGGGCAGCCGTTACGCATAGCTAGTGCCGCTGACGGTTTGTGGTTAAACCCACTGCCAGGGTGCTGACGAGTCATTAGAGTCCCCCACAGACAGTTTCCCAAGTTCGGGCGAAACGTTGTAGAGGCCGTATGGTTTTATGGCAGGGTTCGGAAAATGCACGTGTGTTTACGCACGTGTCAGTTTTCGGGCAGATGATACTGGTCGGCTTTGGTTTAAGCCGGATCCGAGTATTATATTGAGTAGGTATAATATCTTTGTCTCAGTTGCATTTATATTCGGTCGTAATATAAATGCGGGTATATTTATACAGTTTCGGGGTTATCCTGAAAGTCGTTTCAGGATCACTTTTGGAAGTTGCCAGTTTTCAGTTTTCTATCAGCCGTCTTTTAACATTTGGTTAAAGGCGGATTTATCTTTTCTTGGATGAGAGTGAGTCGTGCTTCTAGAAGGTTCTAGAAGGTTCTAGAATTTGTGAAAAGGCTAAGTGACTCATCTTTGCATTTATTAAAGGGTGACTAGGTTTAAGTGAGTCATGCTTTGTATTAAAGCATTTTGTTTTGGTTAAGATAATTTCTTCTTGATATGCTTGATGTTGTGGCCACCTCCCCTCTCCTACGGTCACCCCCTCTCCATATATGAGGCCGGCCCCCTCTCTCTCTCTCTCACTACTTGATGATTTTTCATTTGGAAAAAAGGATATGATAGATTTTCGGGGTGTATGGAATTCACAGCTCATTTCATTCCATCACCCGATTCCCTCGGCAACTTCATTTACCGATCGTCCACGGACTTGGACGAAGTGAGACAAAGTCATCTACTCATTCTCTACATCATTCTTGGTCGTCTCTTTTAGCAAACTTGACGATCGAGTTGCCTCGAGTCAGAGGCGGGAGCCCGTTTAAAGAACCGATCATGTGGTGCCACCTCGACGAGGAGATCGGAGATCGACGAGATCGGAGCAGCCGCAACGGAGCGTGGGATGATGGTTGAAGAACGAAGGACTCGGATCGTTCGGTACAATCTTCCTACACTCTTTACAGTTTGTTAGTTTAGCAATAATGGCAGATCCGGGTTAAAGTATACGATAGCGCCAGTTTAAAACTTTTGTTCCGCATTTTGGCGTCTGTAGACTGCCGGGGCGCTAGCGTAGACTTACACTCACGGCTCATAAGATTCAAAAGCCTTAAGCTACAGAGATCTGAATATGTTCTTAAGCCATCACATTTCCCAGACTGCCCTACAAGCGGTTCAATATTGACCCTTGTATACAATCCACGGGCACAAATAAACGTTTCCCCAACAGAGTCCCACCACTGACGAGGGATATCTTCATATGGCGAACGACACTTGTAAATCCTATCGACTTATAAGAAGAAAACACTCTTGTAAGATCCTTACGACTTATAAGAGAACACACACTTAGGAATCATCACGATTCCTAATGAGAAAATGCACTTACGAGATCCTCACGACTCGTAGGGAGAAATACCTTTATGAGTATCTTACGGCTCGTAAAGTCAAAAGGCCTTAGTCAACAGGATCCTAACCCTGTTTGCTAAGCCACCTTTGCTCTACATCGACAGAGGGAAATGATGATTCGCTTCTGGCTATGTCCCAGTGGTAGCGATGCTGATGCCTAAATCGGTATCAAATCCCAAGTCCTTTCACGGCAAATGATGATTCGCTCCTGGCAGTATTCCAGTCGTAGCGATGCTGATGCAGATATTGGCATCAGGTTCCAAGTTCCATACTTGCAACAAAATCAGCAAGTAAAAGAAATGCATATGAAATAGCCGAAATGGTGGGGCAACTTGCAACAAAATCAGCAAGTAAAAGATATGCATACAAAAATAGCCGAAATGATTGGGCAACTCGCAATAAAACGCAGCGAGTAAAAACAAAAATAGCCGAAATGATTGGGCACCGCGAAAAATAGCCGAAATGATTGGGCAATCACGACTTTCGCGATATAAAAGCTGAAATAATAGAGCATTGATTGGAGTGATTTTGCGTGCTTGCGCTTTCTAAAAGATAGATCAAAAATATTTGTAACCGCAATCAAGAACGGTGTCGCTTTGCAGCTAGCCGGTGAGTACGGGTCGGTCCACAGGGATGTTGTGAATTTCCTAATCGCGCTAACGAGTTAATTCCGAAGGGTGTTCGGATTGATTATTAAATCTAAAAACCTAATTAACGTAGGGCAATAATTGAAATCTACTCTTTCTAGGGCTAAGTTTAGGAATGGTTTGGAGATGTAAATAAATCTCAACGCTTTCTATACCCAAATTAGGATCTAAGAGGAGTTATGGTAATTATCAATAAAGGGGATTGGATCCATTCGGGAAGGTGTTCCTTCCTCTAGGTTCTTGTCCTTCCTTTATCAATCCTTACCCTAACCTCCATGGAAAACATCACAACCGGGCCTTTAGACTACGGTATCACCGCTACCTCGAGGGATAGAGTGCCGTAGGGAGCGGTATGTGCATGTATGCATGGAGATCTATAGATTCTAAGTGATGGGTAAGAAAGGGATGAGAGATCTCATCTCTCAAAATCCTTCCTCAAAGCTAAACCCTAAACAAGTTCCTAAGGCAAGAAATTAAATTACTTACAGATGCATCCCTCCAATCATCCATGCAGGTTTGTCAGATCTGAATTTCTGAATGGAAAAGAAACACCGATGCTCTCCAAAAGATTTCTGAAATTTTATTAATGAAGGGAGGCATAAAGTTTACAATGAATTAGAGTCCCTATTTATAAAGAATAGAAAACCCTAGGGTTACAATGACTCGCATGTCTGAATTTACAAAAATAGCCCTTAGGTTGACTAGTCAACGCAGCCAAAAAAACTTGGTAAAATTTGCAACTCCTAATTCCTCATGACCGCCGCGGAACCGCGGCCGCAGCCAGGGTTTGGCCGCTGTTCCGCGGCCAAAAGATGGACTTGGGCTGATTGCTTTCTGTTGCTGGCTCTGCATGACTTGTAATTTCTGTTTCTTTGGTTCTTTTATCAATTGGGCTTCTACAATAGCTCCAGATCTTCACTGAATATTTGTAGTGGATTTTTAACCGTTGCTTTGTGTTGACGTCTTGAACCTTGCTTTGTGAACTGTTTCTTATGTAAGCTTGATCAAGATCTTCTGTTCATTGGTTAAAATTCACTTTTTCATCGTCTTTACCTCGTTTTCACTGTTTTCTGTCCAAGAACCTGTAACCTGTAACATGTAGCAGACATGCGTCAAAAGCACCTGTTTTCATTGTAAAATGCATAAGAATGGGGAATATAAAATACAATATTATGGTGTGAACAAATACCCCCAAACTTATCTTTTGCTCGTCCTCGAGCAAACTTATTTTTTTTATTCACTACAAAAAACCTAACCGCACTTTCGCAGGGAAACGCGATTGCACTGAGCTCGTGCAACAAGCCGTTAAACCTCTAGGTGTCCCTAGTAGGAGGAGTGTTGTCTCCTGAGGGTTTTCAGCGGATTACACCCACAAAATCCTATCAATTTGGCCCATTGATTTTTGTTCTCCAATTAGGTTTTCTAACAAGGAATTCTATTATCTTTTGACTCGCAAATTATCCATCCATATTCTTCACACTTCCTCATTATTTAACTTAAGATTATATATATCCTGTAGAATTACCTAGCTTTCGGCATTTCTTAAGTTTTCCTTCTAGAGTTCCATCTCCACTTAGGAATTTCTATCAACTCTATTAAAGACACAAGTTCTATTCTTCATTCCTTTCTCTTATCTAAACTCTAATCACATATCCCTATGTGTGTGTAAATATCACCCCTACACTTGGAAATTCAAATCAAGCAATCGTACTCCCGTCCATTGTCCAAAGCACTTGTGAGACTTCGCTTTCACATCCTTCATGCGACTGTTAATACTTCTTGAGGTACCAACAACCGATTACAAGATGCGTTAGCACTTTAAGGCGTACTTCCTAGTTTTGCAACACCCAAGGCTTTTAGCAGTAGCACCCTCGCTAAATATTTTTTTATTTTTACAGCCTTAAGTAATCACAAAAACCAGTGTCCATTTTTTTTTCTTTATCCACTTTTTTTTCTTTTCTTTTTCATTGTGCTAAGGACTTTAGACAAGAGTATTTCAAGGTCTTTTCTACTAATCCAAATTTCAAGGTGCGTGTCTGTGCATTTTGTAGGGTATACATTTTCAGAATCTAGACTTAAGCTAGGAACTATTTTTCAAACTTATACTCTAATAAAAATTTTAATACTTTTCCTTTGTTTCGACTTAGCCCAAGAAGTGAACCCAAAATTTGCCTATTTCTAAATAACCTACAAGGCATATACTTTCTACCGTTAAACTTTAAGGAAGGTTATTTTTAGGGTTTTTAATTTACTAAGTCTAAGATCTAGTTGTTCCTAGCCAGTTAACCTATTTATCAAACTCGAGTCAATTAGCCAAAATTGAATACAATAATTTTTATAATTTTTGAAATTTTTTAATTTTTATGGGTTTTCAAATAAGTATGCAAATGCAAAAAAAAATATGTACAAATGAATGCGAAGGAAGAAGACGTACCGAGCATTCAAAATTGTTTGGATATGTGAAACTCTCCAATGGCTGTGTAGAAACATTGTCTAGTGACGGTGGAAAAGTTGGGTAGGACTGGTAGGAAGTGGGTGATTGGGTAGGGGTAGGGTCAACATGTGGATAAAAAGGTGAATAGTCGTGCGGATCCCTAGAACTAGATGAGTGGAGAGGGATGAAAGATCGACTGTGAGCTTGAGCAATATGCTCAGCAATGGACATCGGCCTAGGAGTGACAGAAGGACTTGGAAAAGTGGTGTCAACATATGTAGGTGGTAAAGGTTGACTAGGTTGACACAAAATGGGTTGAAAAGTCAAACTGTTTCTCCTAGACTCCTCTATGTGATCTTTCAGAGATTTTTTAGGCATGGAGGGATCGTCTTTAAATTGACCGAACACATTGACATATGACGCAAAATTAGGTTCGGGATACCAAAGTTCGGCTAATGATTTTTTATGTGGGGTACCCATGTTAGAAGAAGAAAGGTGACAAGAAGGAAGGTTGGATGGTGCAAGGATTTATTTGGGGCAAAAGTTTGCAAGTTCTTGTAACAAAAATTTTCCTTTTTCTTTTTCTTTATTTGAAAATTGTTGCAAAAAGATGTTTAATTAAAGATATGCAACCGAAAATATATTACCTGCAATCAGTTATTATCTTAAGCATATCACAAGAATCTTTATTTGGAAAAAATTGTTGCAAAAAGATATTTGAGAAAAGATATGCAACAAAAAAGATTACTTGCAATCAATTTCTATTTTGAGCGGGGCCCAAAAATCCTGCACAAGATCGTTATATGGAAGGCAATATATTTTATAGCTCACAGAATCTTGCAGGAATTTCCAGAAAATATATTTCAAAAATTACAGAGGAGAGAGACAGGAAACTTACAGAGGAAATTCCACAAGATGATGTCACTGTCGAGCCGCCCTTCCGCGGCAAATCCTGGTTCCCACCGCGGTTCCGCGGTGGGGTAGTCGGCGCGAGTCTCAAAAAAATTTCTGACGCTCTGATTTGACTAGATGGCCGCGTTTCCGCGGTCTAAGATGGGTATGCGTGGCGGAATCGCGGCGGGGTGGAGGCTTCAGGGTGCGGGAAAAATTCCACTGTTCTGTTTTGAAAATCCTTCTCTGTTCTGATCTCCTGATTTCTGTTTCGCCTTTTGGAAATTTCCAGATCGTCTTTGTAAATCCTGCAAAAATTCAACCACAAAGTATCCCTTCCAAAAATAACAGATTATATATTTTTTATATTATTTTGGATTTTTTAGATTTTTATGAATTTTTAAATTTTAAAATTAACCCGAAATTGCGAAAAGAAAATTCTACGCCATCCCCGGCAACGGCGCCATTTGATTGGAGTGATTTTGCGTGCTTGCGCTTTCTAAAAGATAGATCAAAAATATTTGTAACAGCAATCAAGAACGGAGTCGCTTTGCAGCTAGCCGGTGAGTACGGGTCGGTCCACAGGGATGTTGTGAATTTCCTAATCGCGCTAACGAGTTAATTCCGAAGGGTGTTCGGATTGATTATTAAATCTAAAAACCTAATTAACGTAGGGCAATAATTGAAATCTACTCTTGCTAGGGCTAGGTTTAGGAATGGTTTGGAGATGTAAATAAATCTCAACGCTTTCTATACCCAAATTAGGATCTAAGAGGAGTTATGGTAATTATCAATAAAGGGGATTGGATCCATTCGGGAAGGTGTTCCTTCCTCTAGGTTCTTGTCCTTCCTTTATCAATCCTTACCCTAACCTCCATGGAAAACATCACAACCGGGCCTTTAGACTACGGTATCACCGCTACCTCGAGGGATAGAGTGCCGTAGGGAGCGGTATGTGCATGTATGCATGGAGATCTATAGATTCTAAGTGATGGGTAAGAAAGGGATGAGAGATCTCATCTCTCAAAATCCTTCCTCAAAGCTAAACCTTAAACAAGTTCCTAAGGCAAGAAATTAAATTACTTACAGATGCATCCCTCCAATCATCCATGCAGGTTTGTCAGATCTGAATTTCTGAATGGAAAAGAAACACCGATGCTCTCCAAAAGATTTCTGAAATTTTATTAATGAAGGGAGGCATAAAGTTTACAATGAATTAGAGTCCCTATTTATAAAGAATAGGAAACCCTAGGGTTACAATGACTCGCATGTCTGAATTTACAAAAATAGCCCTTAGGTTGACTAGTCAACGCAGCCAAAAAACTTGGTAAAATTTGCAACTCCTAATCCTCATGACCGCCGCGGAACCGCGGCCGCAGCCAGGGTTTGGCCGCGGTTCCGCGGCCAAAAGATAGACTTGGGCTGATTGCTTTCTGTTGCTGGCTCTGCATGACTTGTAATTTCTGTTTCTTTGGTTCTTTTATCAATTGGGCTTCTACAATAGCTCCAGATCTTCAGTGAATATTTGTAGTGGATTTTTAACCGTTGCTTTGTGTTGACGTCTTGAACCTTGCTTTGTGAACTGTTTCTTATGTAGGCTTGATCAAGATCTTCTGTTCATTGGTTAAAATTCACTTTTTCTTCGTCTTTACCTCGTTTTCACTGTTTTCTGTCCAAGAACCTGTAACCTGTAACATGTAGCAGACATGCGTCAAAAGCACCTGTTTTCATTGTAAAATGCATAAGAATGGGGAATATAAAATACAATATTATGGTGTGAACAAGCATCGCGGAAAGAAAACAAAAAAAATACATATGAAATGAAAAATTTTGCCCTAAAGGTGAGATCACATCGATCCCTGTATACAATCCAGGGGCACAAACAAAGAGGGAACCATATCATCCTACCAGGCTCTATCAGAAAGAGAGACAAGTCTCGATGGCCACATCTACAGCCTGGAGATCCACAACAGCGTTCCTCCTCATCCCAGCAGGATTCAGACGCGACAATCAACCGCGGAGCCATGACGAAGTCCCTGGTTCCAAATCTCGACGGTTCACAGATAACCTAGAGACCACCTCGACATTCATCTCATTACAGCAGACGCTACGTCATCTAATGACCCCGTCGCAGAAATACGTCAGCCAATGACCCCCCTGCGGAATCACGTCGGCAAATGACCTCGTCGCGAAATCACGTCAGCACATGACCCCGTCGCGGAAATACATCATCCAATGACCCCGTCGTGGAAACCCGTCAGCAAATGACCCCGTCACGGAAACACGTCTGTAAATGACCCCGTCTCGGAAGTACGTCAGCACATGACCCCGTTTCGGAAATACGCCATCCAATGACCCCGTTGCGGAATTACGTCATCAAATGACCCCGTCGCGAAATCACGTCAGCAAATGACCCCCGTCGCGGAAATACGTCATCCAATGACCCCATCGCGGAAATACGTCATCGAATGAGCCCGTCGCGGAAATACGTCAGCACATGACCCCGTTTCGGAAATACGTCATCTAATGACCCCGTTGCGGAATTACGTCATCAAATGACCCCGTCTCGGAAATACGTCAGCCAATGACCCCGTTTCGGAAATACATCAGCACATGACCCCGTCGCGGAAATACGTCATCCAATGACCCCGTCGCGGAAATACGTCATCGAATGACCCCGTCACGGAAATACGTCAGCACATAACCCTGTTTCGGAAATACGTCATCCAATGACCCCATTGCAGAATTACGTCATCAAATGACCCCGTCTCGGAAATACGTCAGCACATGACCCCGTCGCGGAAATACGTCAGCAAATGACCCCATCGCGGAAATACGTCATCCAATGACCTCGTTGCGGAATTACGTCAGCCAATGACCCCGTTGCGGAAATACGTCAGCCCATGACCCCATCACGGAAATACGTCATCCAATGACCCCGTTTCGGAAATACGTCATCCAATGACCCCATCGCGGAAATACATCATCAACTCACCCCATATGGCTAAAGTCAATCATGACCCCATATGGCCAAAGTCAACCCTCGACCTCCCCGTCAAAGAAATGCTTTGATTCGGGAGCAGGTCAACTCATCAATCACTTACGAGTCCTCTCAACTTGTAAGGAAGAAAATTCTCTTGTAAGATCCTTATGACTCTCAAGAGAAAAACACACTTAGGAATTCTCACGATTCCTAAGGAAAAAATACACATACGAGATCCTCTCGACTCGTAGGGAGAAAAATCTTTATGAGACGCTCACGGCTCATAAAGTTGGAAAGCCTTAGGAGGCAGATCCGAACCTGACTCTTAAGCCATCACTGTCCTACAAAGATATCAAAATAGATTATCCACAAAATGCTTTCGCTAAAAGGGGATACACCACCATGAAACAAAATATGTCTTTTATTCATGAATCAAAATGAATGCAAAGTACAATCTATAAAAGAATCAAAAAAAATACTCTCATTCAGGAGTACTTACAAAAGGAGAATAAAAAGAAACATATACATTTTTAAGCCGGCGGACGATTTAATAGATTCGTCAGTTCATCTTTCTTCCGCTGATTCTCAGCTTCATGATTCATTATTGTCATGAGACGGGTCTCCGCTTGAGACTGTTGGGCCTGATACGAGGCGAGCCGACTTTCAAGCTCCTTTTCGGTAACTTTGTGAGCTTCAACCATCTCGCGAGAAAAAATGACGGCTTTATCAATAGCTACCACCTCCCTGATAGCTTCTTGAAGCACCCGCCAAAGTTCATACACAAGAGTGGTCTTGGCCGTAAGTTCAGCTTGAAGTTCCCCCGGCGCATTGGAAGCCAGCTCCCTCTCCGAAAACTTTAAATTGAGCCTCTTCTCACATGATTGCATATTTGCGGCGCACCATTCGACCAGCCCCCGCAAGCTCGCCTTTGCAGCCACGACCTCTGAAGGAAGGCGCGTGCACTCAAGACTATGTAAGCAAGCCTCCACCCGACGATGAAACTCAACCCAGACATGCACCGGTGTTTCATCATGGTAAGCAGCAAGAAATGGGAGAGAAATGTTGGCTTCAGAAGCAAATTCTTCGGCCGTGATCGAGCTACCAGCACGAAGATCTTCGATGAGAGCCGACAAAGAGTGAAGGCTTTGCTTCGCCATCCGTTCATATGCGCGTGGGGCATAAGGGCCCGGCGGCATAAGGATGCGAGATTCCAGCGGGATAGGAACGGGCAAAGCTGTATAGATTCATAAACAATCAGCGAGATTTGCAAACAAAGAATAGATGGAACAACGTCAAAACTTTACTTACCCACAGTCATGCAAGAAGGGTTTAAAATATCTCCAGGCCCGTCAAGGATCTCAACTTCATCGTCAGCTTCCAGAACTGCAGAAGACATTAGCATCGTTATAAAAAATAATGATAATGCAATGATGGGGTGAAATAACACTAACCTTGCCCGGAAGAGAGGACGATGCGTTGCAGGGATATTGCCTGCGGAGCGGCCATCTCGAGCAAACGCTGGAAAGACTTTCTGGGAGATAAATTCACGAAGGACGCCGCCAATCCTCGCAATTCTAAAAGACAGAAAGAGTCAGATAAAAGAAAGATCATTAAAGCAAGATAAGAAGACTACCTTCGATACTCTTCCCGCCTTGAGCCGGAGGGATAGCAGCTTCGGCAGCCCCCTCCATTCCCTCAGGAACATCATCGGAGAAATTTGCTGGTGTGACAGCTTCCAGTTGAGGGGCAACGGCCGCCACTTCAGGGACGGCAATCTCAGTTACCTGTTCCACCATCTCCAGGCCATCACCAGAAATGTTCATTAAATCCACGGCTGGAAGGGACGCCTCTTCAGGGTGAACGGGCACAAGGGGAACAGAAGTCGCCAATAGAAGCTCTGCAGCAAGAATAGCAACTGTAGCGACCCCCTCCACACCTACTGGTGTCTCATCGGGGATATTTACAGAGTCCACAGTCAAGACACGACTCGAGCTCAGATTTTCTGCCATGGCCGAAGTCCCTGCAAAAGTTTTACGAAGATAAGAAGACATGGAAAGAAAAACAAATTATTTGCCAAAGGAAAAATACAGAAAACGTGCATACCAATACGCCAAGATGCCTCGAGTATAACTTTTTCAAGCCGATGTTCCTTCCTGAGGAGGTATGCTCGCCGGGGTTCAAATGTAGATTCGTGGCCGCCCGTCCACATTGACAACTCATCTTCAGAAGCGGCTGAGATAGGCTGCTTGAGGGCTATCTCTTCTCCCTGTCGCAGGGGACCTATAAATATTCTCCGTATTGATGGGGGATCTTCGTAGAATATGACGGGGGGATAAGGACTCTTCGGAACACTCACATTCTCAGTTTCGTCCTATGAGCACCTTATGGTCTCAGCCAATTGTGCGGCTTTCTCGGCAGATGAACTCGGAAAGAGAAGACCATCATCCGGCTCTTGCATGGATATTGGCTCGTCTTGATAAATAGGTTCAGATTCCATCAAAAATTCAAGCAGACCGGTAGCCGTCTTCTTCCTCCGCTTCGACCCGGAACTAGCGCTGGAAGATGATCGCTTCCTTCCCTTCGGCGCTTTGGTGTGACGTTGCCCAACCTCGCCTCCAGTATCCCCTTGTGGCGGTCCTACCAATGATGACACTGCCATCAATGACGCCGCAACTGATGGAACTGCTACCGACGCATCATCAGAAGCCTTTGCCCGAGCTCTGGTGCACATCGGCATACCAACTGTGGGTGGAGTCAGGCCCGCATCCACCGCCTCAGGAATAAGTAAGACACCAGTACCCCTCAAGGGAGGACGAACCACTGTCCGCGGTCGCAGCGGGACTCCCATAGCCTGGATCGGGGCAGGAGCTCTATATCCAAAAAGTATCCTCCTCTCCTCCGCAATGATGGGACCAACTCGGTAGCGGTACCAACCAGTAAAAGCCCCCACACACTTTGGAATGTAGTCGGCCTCAGGGATCATGAAGCGAGAGCCGGTGTTCAGCCGCATGAAGTGATGAGTGGCGTCACGAACAACTTCCAAAGACGAGCTGGGCTCCACTATGAATGCCTCGAAGGGAACACCCTGGTTATAACCCAATTGCCGAGCAAAGCGGTGTGGATTATACCTCATAAAAAGAACCGCATCGTTTCAACGGAACACCAAGTAACCCGGCATGATCGAGTACAAGTGCATGGCTTCCCTGGGCTTCAATGATGGTGCTCCCTCTTTCGATAAATCAAACAACTGCTGAATAGGTCCTGAAGGAGCAGAGAGGACTCGGTCATTGAATACCATCCCGCCTTCGTTGGCATAAGGATTAAGCAGCACGCGAAGAGCCCCTGACTGAGACGGATCAAGAGCAGAAGCGTCCACCAACCTCATGAGCCATGGGAAGGTATAAGCATCATAAAAGCCCGATCTCTGGTGCGCAGCGAATGCCCCTAACACGTGCATCTCAATCCACGACGTGAAATAATGAGGAGAGAAACTCACCACATCTACACCTGGGGTCGAGGTATTGGCCGCAGTACTTAGCCTATAGTACAAATGCGATAACCCCGCAATGCCCACGGCTAGTCGTGTCTCTTCGGCAATGCGGTGAGCAGGATAAATGACCGAGGCTCTCATAAAGCGACGATGCGTTGGAACGACAAACCAACTGAGCCAAACGCTGATAAAACCGACGAAGAAAGTTTCTTCATCCATACCGGGGACCGCAATTGACTCAAAAGGTACGGCCGGCAAGATTGGGATGTAAAACTGTGGCAAATATTCTTCTTTGGTCGGTAACTTATTTAGCCCAAACCCGAAGGGGTCGTTAATATTCGCGAATATCGGGGCCTCCTTTAATAGGATATCTCCACGAAGAAAGCAGGCGATAAAACTTTTAAAAGTGATGCCTTATTCCTCTGACTCTGCGAACAGCTTCTCAAAAATACCCAGAGTCTTGATTAGAATTGGATACTTGTGACGGACGGCATTTTCGGTCGACAAGATATCAAGCGTAGCAGGCACAGTTGCGAATGCATACTCGTCAGGAGGCAGCAATTCTTCATAGGGCGCTCCCCTGATCGGCAATCCGGAGATTTCGCGAAACTCTTCCAAAGAGATCGAAACTTCACGATCCCCTAACAAGAAAGTGTTGGTGGGAAGATTCCATTGATTTAGGAAAGCTTTAACCCACCAGACATGGGGAGACTGATAATGAAAGAGAGATGCGTACACTGCCTGACAAAGCCCGACCTTCTGCAGCCGTGCACGATGGGCGGACAAGATATAACGAGCCTAGAGAAGATAGCTCATTGGATGGTGAGGAGTAAGCCCTATCTTATAGACTTGTCCCCAGGGCTGGGCTTCACCTTGGCAAATACGACGCCCCAAGATATCTATGGTTGGTAAGGGGTGGTTTGGTATCCCAGTTGTCGATGGCTCAAGCCGGCTCGTAGGAGTCCAATCCAGCACCTCCACGGCAAAGGCAGTCTGCGGACGTTCCATCGGCAAGAATGGGTGGAGAGGCTACGTTGGCACCTCGCAAAGAAAGATGCGGCGGCCCCGAATGATATGCCCGTACCAGGTTCCCCACAAAAGCAGGTTGGTGCAATCCGGGTCATGAGCCCTAATCATTGCCATCGCTTCTTCGTCAGACGGTGATTGAGGAAAAGCAGCCTCCGAGTGGGTAAAAAGGAAGTATGGAAGAAAAGCCATTGTTCCTGAAATAAAGGAAGGGAAAAATGTTAATGAAACCCACACATGTATATATATAAATATATATATATATATATATATATATATAAAGACAGTGGAAGAAAATGACAAGCAGCTTATTTCATGGGACCATTAGTTGCAAAACACACGGGCCCCACAAAATCAATATGGCGGCTCACAGATAACAAGGCAGAGTAATCATTATGAGAACAAAAGGAAGATTCTCAATAAATAAATAAGTGGATTTCAAACATCTCTGCACATTCCCTTAAGGAAAAACCCATCATGAATACTGTGCAAATCAAGCAGAATCTCTCCTAAAATTTTGTTGTCAAGAACAACTGAGGATAGAAATCCCAAGAGGTCTTCTTAGAACTAAGTTCTCTGGAGGAATTAAATTTCTTTTGAACAAAGGAATTAAATTCCAAGAAAATTTTTAGAGCTAAGCTCTTTGAAATGGAATTAAATTCCAGAAGAAAACAAGTACCATCATCAATCCCCTAAGATCAGAGAAACGCCTAACATTAGGGGTTTACTACCTAAAGATCGTGCATTCTTAGAGCTTGGAAAGATGAGTTCTTATTAAAGAGAAAAACCCTTGGTGTGGATTTAAAAGCCAAAGAGAATTTTATAAAAGGAGAAGAAAAGTTCCTCGGCCGTTCAAGATCCTTACCTGAAAAAGGATTCTTTTTGACAGAGTTAAACTCTGGATTTTGTTTCGTTAAATAGAGAACTGGGCTCTGAGAAAGAGAATTAAATTCTCAAAACAAGAAATTGAAAAAGGAAGAAGATGGAGGAGTGTAGGCGCTGCTGAAGAGACCCTTGCATTTATAAGACATGCTAGGAAACGGTTCATCTTCCCTGTTCCCTAGGCAAATCCAACGGCCACAAGAATTACAGCGTTGCACTTACGTGCAAACACGTGAGAACAACGCTGTAGGGGCATTTGTTCTCTCATGAGAATTAAATAAAATACAGATACAGCAGCAAGGAAAACCTCAAACGAGGCATCACGTGCCCACACGTGACCGGGCCTCACGTGCAGACACGTGACCATTTACAGGCAAAGCATGTAGGCACTGAATAAAATAAATAATTGGAAATTCTTAATCAGTGGGGTCATGTGCCAACACGTGATAGGCTCTTAAACCCTCTGAAACAATAGAATTAAATTCTAAATTAAATGCTTAATCGGTGGGGTCACGTGCCAACACGTGATAGGCTCTTAAACCCTCTGAAACAATAGAATTAAATTCTAAATTAAATGCTTAATCAGTGGGGTCACGTGCCAACACATGATAGGCTCTTAAACCCTCTGAAACAATAGAATTAAATTCTAAATTAAATGCCTAATCGGTGGGGTCACGTGCCAACACGTGATAGGCTCTTAAACCCTCTGAAACAATAGAATTAAATTTTAAATTAAATGCTTAATCAGTGGGGTCACGTGTCAACACGTGATGGATTGCTGAGCCCTCTAAACCAATAGAATTAAATTCTAATTAGATACTTTATCAAGTGGGGTCACGTGCCAACACGTGATAGACTCCTAAACTCACTGAATTAATAGAATTAAATTCTAATTAAAAGGCAATCAAAAGCCCTAATTGGAAAAATATTTCCTTAGATCTTTCCAAACAAAAAAGATAGCACTCTATAAAGTGAGCACCGTTGGATTAAAAATCCAAGGGTGATTAAAAATCACTAATTTATAGAAAGATTCGATACAAGGAAATATTTTCCTAAAATTTGCCAGGAACTACAAATAAATTATCTTTTGGATTAAAAATCCAATGGTGAATAAAATTCACCGAGTGATCTAAAAGATCATGTTGGTTATAAAATCAATCAAAATCTTTCAATGAAAGATTGACTAAACAAACTGATTCTTTTCTTTCTCTTATAAATAGGAGCCAAGAAGGAAGAAAAAGAGAATAATAAGAACAAGAGAGAGAGAATATAGAAGAAAAAAAAAGAGAAGAGAATTTAATTCTCCAGAGAGAAAAGAAGATCTCTTCAAAGAAAGAAAACTCTAGGTAAAAGAAAGAAAGAGATCATTCTATAAGCTCCCAAAAAACAAAAGAGAATTTAATTCTCAAACCAAGAGTTTAACTCTTCTAAAAAAGAACTTAGTTCTTCCTCTGGTTGAAGATCTACAGAAGCAGATCTCCCCATAAGTTGAGAATTTAATTCTCATCGGGGAGATTCTGCCATGCAGATCCAAAACTTAGAGGGAGAATTGGGTTTAAAGAATTTAATTCTTTCAAACATATAGGAATTTAATTCCTCTAAATAAAATTCGGGTTTAACGCTATAAAAGAATTTAATTCTTAAACAAGGGATCTAACTCTCCATGCACGTAAAAGAGATCAGTACCCAACCTGATCACGTGTGTCCACGTGACTCCCCTCCTCAATGATCAAAAGAGAACGAATGAAATTGGGTCACGTGCTCCCACATAACCCTTGAACAAACTTCTCAAAATAAAAAGGGAGTAAAGCCAAGGCAGAACAGATTTTGGGCGTCTCACGTGTTCCCACGTGACCCCTAGCAATTATCAAACAAAAGAGGATTCTACCCAAGGGCAATGCCCACCTAAAGGATGCCTCACGTGTCTCCACGTGACCCCTGACAAACACCATTTTAAAGATGGGGTAAAACTGAAGGATTAATATCCAATGCATGGGCGCCCTCACGTGTCCCCACGTAACCCCTAACAAATACTTTTAATATCCAATGCATGGGTACCCATCACGTGCCCACACGTGATGGCCATAAAGATCAAGTGTTTAACATTTATATATTCTGGGAGTAAAATAAAAGAAGCAAGGCCCCATCTTCAGGCACCTCACGTGACCCCACGTGAGTGCTTCAGTCTTAGTGTTTAACACTTCTTTAAGTGCCTCACGTGGGAGCACGTGAGCGCCGAATGTACTCTAGTGTATAACACTATATTTAAGCCAATCTTACCCTAAATTAGCTAAGTTTTTCAGAGTCAATATCTCTTGAAACTGAACCCCAATTATACTCTTGACTTCCAAAACTGATCATCTCAGATGGCATTCAAAGTAATGTTCATCCCATTGCTTCTCAATCTGGCAATTTGGTTCAAGGGTACATCTCTTCACACCTCTGATACATGTCGTTGTAATTCTTCAACGTCTTAAGAGAGGTGGTGGGTCCTGAGGACCAATAACTATCTGGTGCATTTCCAAACCCTAGAGTCCAAATGCTCTTTTGTTGGATCTAAATGATCCTGTTAAGTAGATCTTAGTCTAAATTAGACTAACGTATCCTTAACAAACATTTAAGTTGATCTTAATCTCCTACGAGATTAACGATCCTTAAATCAATCCAATTACAGATCCCCAACCAATATTGGTTCAAGGGTACATCTCTTCACTCCTCTGATATTTGTCGTTGTAATCCTTCAACGTCTTCAGAGAGGTGACAGGTCCCGACAACCAGACATTCCATGGACTGTGGGGTCCTTAAACTCATGGACTATGATGTCCTTAAACTTTACAGACTATGATGTCTCTAAACTGGACTATGATGTCCTTAAACATTATAGATTGTGATGTCCTTAAACTCATAGACTATGATGTGTTTAAACTTTACAGACTATGACGTCTTTAAAATACGGACTATGATGTCCTTAAACTCCACGGACTATGATGTCCTTAAACCCAATGGACCGCAAAGTCCCTAAACTAAAACAATAGAGCCCAAATGCTCTTTTGTTGGATCTAAATGATCATGTTAAGTTGATCTTAGTCTAAAATTAGACTAACGTATCCTTAACAAACGTTTAAGTTGATCTTAGTCTCAAATGAGACTAACGCATCCTTAAACCCAACCCAAAACTCAAATCTAAGAAAATATGGATTTGGACTAATCCACGCGCTACGGGCGACAACATAAATTAGTCTCCGTATACAATCCACGGGCAACCAAAAACAAAACAAACATACACGACACGAAGTGACCATCTGGAGAAGGAGAAAGTGGTTACCGCGATGCGGTAGCGTAATTAACTGCAGGGGCTTGTGCCTGCAGGGAAGAGCATCCCCATAATCAAAAACCCCTCACCATGAAGGGTAATCTGATGAAATCTGCTACATCGGCCGCATCCGTCTAAACCTTCGATACATGGTGCCATAAATCAACTTGGTATCTTCGGAGAGGTAGACGGATAAAACCAAATAGTATCTGCCCCCAAAATTCAGGCCAGACGTCCCAACATCCCGGTCGCGTCTTTTCGGCGGAGAACAATGCTCCACTAGGCGAAAGGAACCAGCTTGCTTGAAGAACTTCGAGGCCGAAGATGATCTACGTCGAAGAATCTTTAACTCAAGCTACCTCTTCAACCTATACTAAATGGCTAGTCTAGTGTAGGTTGATGAAGTAGGAATTTTTCTCAGTTTAGAATTATTTTTCTCTCACTTTTTCTTCACCTCAAGAAAATCTAGTAAGCTCAAAGAGATGAAGAAGAAGATGAAGTCAAGAATAATTGCTACCATGGGTGAGAAAAATATCATATATGAACTCATGTAGAGACTTAACCATGGCTAAAGATAATGGTTAGGTTAATAAATATCTAGAGTAAAACAAAATTAGTGGACGAAGTCAATGGTTTTTACAAGCTTCTCAAAGCATCATGAACCATGACAAATTCTACCTAATTTTGTTTATCCCTAAATAAATAATTACCCTTAATTATCTAGGTTATGGTATGAGTCTCATACACCCGTGTACAATGTATTATCAAGCATTACACAAAGAAATAACACAATAATATATATCACATATATATTAAATGTACAAGTGAGAAAAAGAAATTTTTAAGTGAGCTAATATTAGTTAATGTATATTAATATATCAAATATATAATCATACATTAAATTATCAAATCAACACATGATTTAATAATCCGGTTATATCACATATAACCGACTAATATCATTTATATCAACTTATCGAATCAACATTTGATTCGATAACCCGACCATATCACATATAACCAACCGATATCACATATCGTGAGATAAGAATACGGTATCACATATACGTATTAATCTCGGTCCCGCACATATCACATATGTGCCCTACTTCGTTTCACTTGAGCCAGGAAACCTCTGTGTAGGACTCTAAAGACTCGTCAATACACCGGCAGTAGGTAATGTTCATATCAGTTACCCACAAGCCGTCAGCGGTACTAGATGGACGTAAAGGCTACTCGGGTATTAAGCAATCATAAGATCAACTAGAAAGCCTACTTATACTCCCGTGAATCCAATAAGTAACACTACCGTACAGTCCGGTCTCTTCGTCTGATATGTCGCATATCGAGTCTAGGGGTGGTAAACGTCAGACCCCAGTAACTTGATAAGTCATGCCGATATGAGGCTCATAACGGGTCAAGAAACTACTGATAACACTTACCAGTAAATCTCCGTATCAGCCCTGGCCAGGGACTTCCTGTTATGGCCAATCGAGCACAGCGCAACATCAACCCCCAATACCGGGAGAGATGAAACCCCTCCTATCGCTCATTGCCTCCATGTGGCTCGGGAGTGTACCCAAAAACCATATGTTTGCACATTCTCTTAAACGTGGTAGGGTGGAAATCAAACACAGTGGGAATCACATAAGGCTCTATGATGATCTCAGGTCTACTGACTAACCTATACCAGTGTCACCAGAGAACTGCTATCTGACGATAGGTATAATACCATCTAAGATTTCTCGGAGAGTCCTGTTCAGTGTACCCAGTCTTCACTGAGCACACGTATACCATCTTTGATGTCAAACACCAATGGATATGGGATCTTCCATCACCCATCAAATAGGTCAAGAAGTGTATACGCTAGTCTACTCTGAAATATCGATGCCCCGTCTCGATACACCCTTGACTAGGAACAATTAAAGGATGAACTTGTGGACTACCCTGGCCCCACTAGTATGATCTACATCATAATCCTGGTAGTCAAGTATAAATCCTAAGGGCTTTACCAACATGTGAGAGCAAGACAGCATCACAATACTAGTCTACATGTTAAGATAAAGAACAACCAGATAGCATACTATCATGTCGAGCAAGAAAGTCATCTTTATATATGTCCAAGCATCCATTATAATATACAATCATGTACAACAATGGACTCTAGGGCATACATACAACTAACAATCTCCCACTTGCACTTAGGCCAGATGTTGTAGTATCTCATACCCAACATCCCGAAGAGTCTCTCAAATTGTATCTGGGGAATGGCCTTTGAGAGTGGATCCGCCGTGTTATTCTTCGTGTCAACTCTCCTGACCTCGATCTCCCGGTGATCAACTATCTCCCGGATCAGGTGATATCGCCTCAGAATATGCCTGGATCGCTGATGGGACCTGGGTTCCTTGGCCAAAGCCACAGCTCCATTGTTATCACAATACAAAGGCATTGGATGCTCGATGGATGGAACCACTCCAAGATCAGTTATGAACTTCTGCATCCAGACAGCTTCTTTGGCGGCATCGTTGGCAGCGATGTATTCAGACTCCATCGTCGAGTCTACCACGGTATCTTGCTTGGAACTCTTCCAACATATCGCCCCTCCATTGAGGGTGAAGACAAAACCCGAGACTGACCTAGAGTCGTCCTTATCACTCTGAAAGCTCGAATCGGTAAAGGGCTCCATTTGGAGTTCACCGTTACCATACACCAAGAACATATCTTTAGTCCTTCTCAAGTACTTAAGAATGTTCTTCACAGCTGTCCAGTGATTCTCCCCAGGACCCGATTGATACCTGCTTACAACACTAAGTGCGTATGCTGCATCCGGTCGGGTACATAACATCGCATACATGATAGACCTGACTGCCGAAGCATAGCATATCCCTTGCATGTGAGCCCTCTCCAAATCAGTCTTGGGGGACATCTCTTTGGAGAGAGCGATTCCTGAGATCGTGGGTAAATTCTCATGCTTAGAATCTTCCATACTAAACCTCTTTAGTATGGTGTCAATGTACATCCACTTTCTTTTCCTGATGCTGAACCGAAAGTGTTCCATACTCGCAAGAAACTAAATCAAATGATTATTTTTTCACCAGCGGATTGGGACAATCCCAACATCCGTTTAGATCTATCTCTATAGATCTTAATCCCAGGATGTAGGAAGCATCACCCAGATCCTTCATGGAGAATCTTTGTGATAAGAAGAGCTTGACCGAGTGCAGCATAGAAACATCATTTCCTATCAAGAGTATGTCATGCACGTACAATACGAGGAAGACGACCTTACTCTCTGCAACCTTCTTGTATACACAAGGTTCATATACGTTTTTTATGAAGTCAAACTCTTTGACTGCCACATCAAAACATATGTTCCAACTCTGCGACGCCTGCTTTAACCCGTAGATTGATTTAAGCAGCTTGCACACCTTTCCGCTGCTCCCACTATCCATGAAGCCCTCTGGCTGAGTCATGTACACGCTCTCTTCTAAATCACCATTTAGAAAAGCGGTCTTAACGTCCATCTGCCTGATTTCGTAGTCATGGTATGCAGCGATGGCAAGTAGGATCTGTATGGACTTAAGCATAGCCACTGGAGAAAAGGTTTCAACATAATCCACACCTGGTCGTTGACGAAAACCTTTTGCTACAAGTATAGCTTTGAAAGTCTCAATTTTTCCATCTACACCTGTTCCCTGATTAAAAATCAGGAAAAAGCATCAAAAGAAGCATCACGTGCTCACACGTGACCAGCGGTCACGTGTTGGCACGTGATGGCTAAAGCAACGGCGGCAAAGAACAGAGCAAAGAAGAGGAGCCCATTCACGCGTACTTGCACGTGACCGGGGGTCGCGTGCTTGCACGTGACCGGGGGTCGCGTGCTTGCACGTGACCAGGGTCGCCTGCCAGCACGTGACTGGCTTTAAAAGCCTTGCTGTTCAACAGAATTAAATTCTGAAAAAGATCATTTAAATCTTTCCAAAATAGAGAAGAATTATGTAAAACCATTGGATTAAGAATCCAAGGGTGATTAAATATCACCAATTTATGGAAAAATCTGGGACAAGGAAAGATTTCCCCTAAATCTCACCGAAATAACAAAGGGAATATCTTTGGATTTAAAATCCAACGGTGAATAAAATTCACCTAATAATCTAAAGGCCCGGATTAATGATGAAAATAAATCAAATCTTTCAACGAGAGATTTACAAAACAGATTGATTCTTTTCCTTCTCCTATAAATAGGAGCCAAAAGAATAGAGATAGAGAGAGGTTTGGAATCTTGAAAATTCAAAGAGAAAAAAAAGAAGAAGAATTTGATTCTCTACAAGAAAAACCCTAGGTAAGAAAAGAAAGGGGGTAAAGGCTTCAAAAAGAGAATTTAATTCTCAATCCAAGAGCTTAACTCTTATATAAAAAGAAAAGAACTTAGTTCTTTCTCTGGTGGAAGACCTGCAAATTGCACATCTCCCCATAGGTTGAGAATTTAATTCTCATCGGGTCAAGATCCTGCCATGCAGATCTAAAATATAGAGGAGGAATTGTGTTTTGAGAATTTAATTCTCACAAAGTTATAGGAATTTAATTCCTCTAAGATAAAATTAGGGTTTAACCCTATATGAGAATTTAATTCTCCAAAATTATAGGAATTTAATTCCTTCAAAATGAACAGAACTAGGGTTTAACCCTAATTGAGAATTTGATTCTCTTAAACTCACAGGAATTTTATTCCCCTTAAAATAAAATTAGGGTTTCACCCTATATCAGAACTTGTCTCTTTACATATATGAGAATCTAATTCCTACAGAAAGAAAATTAGGGTTTAACCCTACCTAAGAATATAATTCTTCGAAAATAGGAATTTAATTCCTCCAAAGTTGCGGCTAGGGTTTAACCCTATGAAGAATTTAATTCTTAAAAAGACATACAGATCTTTAAACAGGAAAGAACCAGGGTCACGTGTCCCCACGTGACCCCTGTAAAAGATCCGCAGGAAAGAAGCGCTGGGCACCCTCACGTGTCATCACGTGATCCCTAATGAATATTCTAATAAATCAGGGCATGAGCACCCATCACGTGCCCACACATGATGGCTGTAAGAATTAAAGGTGTTAAACATTTATCTGTAGAACAAAATGAAGGGGATCTGGCCCCACCTCATGTGCTC
The DNA here is from genome assembly GCA_030015575.1 of Agapanthus africanus. Lineage (NCBI taxonomy): Eukaryota > Viridiplantae > Streptophyta > Magnoliopsida > Asparagales > Amaryllidaceae > Agapanthus > Agapanthus africanus. The sequence goes on from JASDDO010000174.1 coordinate 433,764, forward strand.
CCGCGTGATCCCCCCCTCCCCTCTGTTAATGTTTAACACTAATCTGATAAATTTTGTTGCCGGTGTTTAACATTGTTATCTGTTAGTGTTTAACACTAATTTGAGAATCACAATTTTTAGTCTCAACACTAATTTGATAATCTTATTTCCAGTGTTCAACACTATTGGCCTTTAGTGTTTAACACTAGCTTTAGCCCAATTGGCTAATTTTCTAGAGGCAAAACCTCCCCTACAATTGAATATGTCTAATGTACCAATGGAGGGCCAATATTCCGAACTTGATTGGACTTAGCCCAAGAAGGCCATAAGTCCTCAATTCAGACTTAACTAAGCCAACGGGCTCATAATATAATTAATTGGTCTTGGTTCCAAATTGGACTACATATCACTTAATCTACCTTGGTTCAAGGGTACATCTCTTCACTCCTTTGATATTTGTCGTTGTAATTCCTCAACGTCTTCAAAGAGATGACGGGTCCCAACAACCATACATTTCACGGACTGTGGGGTTCTTAAACTCATGGACTATGACGTCCTTAACCTTGACCGGGATGTCTTAAAACTAACAACGGACTGTGGGGTCCTTAAACTCATGGACTATGACGTCCTTAACCTTGACCGGAATGTCTTAAAACTAACAACGGACTATGACGTCCTTAACCTTGACCGTGATGTCTTAAAACTAACACCGGACTGTGAGGTCCTTAAGCTCACGGACTATAATGTCCTTAACCTTGACCGCAACGTCTTAAAACTAACGTCGGACCACAATGTCCTTAAACTAACTATCGACCGCAATGTCACTAAACTAAACAATAGAGCCCCCCAATTACTCTCTTGTCGGATCTAAACGATCCCGTTAAGTTGATCTTAGTCTAAAATGAGACTAACGTATCCTTAACAAACGTTTAAGTTGATCTTAGTCTCAAATGAGGCTAACGTATCCTTAAACCCAAACCCCCAAACCCAAATCTAAGATAATACGGATTTGGACTAGTCCACGCCCTACGGCCGACAACATAACTTAGTCTCCGTATACAATCCACGAGCAACCGAACACAAAACAAACACCCATGACACGAAGTGACCATCTGGAGAAGGAGAAAGTTGTTACCGCGATGCGGTAGCGTAATTAACTGCAGGGGCTTGCGCCTGCAGGGAAGAGCGTCCCCACAATCAAAAACCCCTCAAGCGAGGGGGAATCTGACGAAGTCTGCTACATCGGCCGCATCCGTTTAAACCTTCGATACATGGTGCCATAAATCAACTTGGCATCTTCGGAGAGGTGGATGGATATCACCAATTAGCATCTGCCCCGAATTTCAGGCAAGACGGACCTACGCAGTCGCGTCTCTGTGTTCGGCGGGAAACAGATTCTGGCACGCCCGTTGGGACCTTTTCCTCTTTCCATTCCACACTTCGTGTGTCGTGATTCGCGAACCAATCGCGGTTCGCTAATGGTTGCCCTTGGGTTTCGAGGTACTAAGATTTGGCGTTTCGTTTGCTGCAGAAAGCAAAAGGATCAATGGCTGGCAACTGCTCGAGCTGCTCCAACTGCAAAGGCAACCTACGCTCCGCCTCACCTGGAGGTGTAGCCTACGGACCGCAGGCTGCTTCCCTGTTCACTATGCCTGTGGAACAAGTGACTCAGGCTACCACCGGTCTGTTCTTTGGGACCATGCTTCCGCCAGTGAACATTAATATCCCGCTGCCGAAGGAAGCGCAAAAGAAGTCGGTCTTCGATCGGCTCACTACTACCACGGCCCCTCTCCGTCCAATTCCAACTCTTCGGTCTTCACCAGACTGGGCCTGAACTCCGATGGGCCTGCCAGGAAGCCCATGACCCCCGAAGTGGCCATCCTGAGGAAGATAGCCATATTTGCTTCTGAAGTCGTCAAAGCGGCTTCTCCTACCAAAGAGTCGGTTTTTACAAGACTGGCGATTCCGGCTCCCGTTCCTGCTCGAAGGTCTGTCTTTGACAGACTGGATACCGCTACTCAAAAGGTATCAGTCTTCAAGAGGCTGGCACCAGCGGCGCCTCATCTAGACAGGGGGCAAGACGAAACCATCCCCGTCGCCGAACCAGCCCCAACGGCTCGACACGCTCGACGTCGCCACTGGCGTCGAGTAAGGAAAGCTGGGGGCAGCTCCCCCTCTGGGCTAACCCCACCAGCTCCAACGGTGGAAATCAATGCTGCTGTTCCAACTGGGAATAGTTTTGAACTGCTCAACAAGGTGCGCAGAAACTCTCCGACTGCCACGCTGAAAAGATCTCCTCCATCCGTGGAGAATGTTACAGAAACAAAGCCAGAGCAGCCCCCTCAACGGCTGTCCCCCAAAATTTATAAGGTCTGGCGACAGGTTCAGGACTCGGTAATCATTCGAGATCACTCTCACCGGCAGAAGAAGGTGAAAGTTCAGGAAGAAAAGAACCGTCCTGTCAAACCACAAAGGACGACAACCACTTGGATGCCCGCTGCAACGGCTCCCTCCACGTCGACTACTCAAAAAAGAAGAAGGCCAGAGAAAGTCCCCACGCCTGCAGCAAATGTCAAAGACAGTAAGCCTAAACGCCCTAAGTCTGGGGGCATGGTGGTGCATACAGTCTACATGGCGTCCGGGAAAGAGGACAGCCGTACATCTACAGGTCATAGACCGCTTACGCGATCGGTGACTAAAGCTCAGGAGCAGCAGCAGAAGCTCCAAGAAATGATGAATGCGATGGCCGCACTTACTGGGCCAAAAGAAAGCCCAGAAGCGTCCTCGGATCAACGCCATGAGCAAGAAACTGACGCTGAATTCCTTCGTAGGATACTTGAAAAGAAGGACAAATAGGCTGCGGAACAAGCAGCCAATATAAAGTGAATGGCCCTTCTGTTCCAGGACATGGTGGGTATGATGATCCAGCAGGATCCTCCTGCTGAAGATCCTCCGATTATCCTTGAAGATGACAGAGGGGAAACGTCAAATCCACCTCTGTCTCTTTCAACAGACAAAGAGGAAACGATCTCTAAAGCTGCCCTGGATGACTACATAGCCCAGCAGATACGAGTTCACCAGGCAACTGAGGCAGCCGGCCAAGTCATCAAAATGGGGCGACCATATCCGAGCTGGTATGATCAGATCAAATACCCGTCGGGCTACATTATCCCAAAGTTCCATGTCTACAAGGGGATAGGCAATCCCCATCAACATGTGGCCCAGTTCAGGGCTCTTTGCGGCAACACCGACGGCGACGATAAGCTCTTACTTCGCCAATTCGTCGGCAGTTTATCAGAGACGGCGTTTAAGTGGTACTCTGAGCTTCCGAACGACTCCGTCAAAACTTTCGCAGAGATGGAGTTGCTATTCACTCAGCGATTCGCGAGCGCCAGCGAACGCACCCTGATAACAGCTTTGAATAACGCAAGGGTGAAGCCGGGTGAAACTTGCGTCCAATATGCGATTCGATGGCGGAACTTATGGTCGAAGTGCGAGCAGCGCATCGAAGAAGCACCAGCGGTGGGCATGTTCGTGGGCACCCTAGACCCTCATGCAACTATTTCACAGTTCATGATGTTCTTTAAACCGACCACATTCCAGGCGTTAATTGACAAGCTGGCCCAGATGGACCAGATGGGTCACAGACCGTCTCCCCCGAAACTGGAACCTCGGAACGACAAGGGTAAAGGGAAGGCGACCTTCGTTGCGAACGCTCAACAGCAACCCAGTGCTCCAAGACTGGCGGATCAATTGGAGGAGAGACGGCGTTATTACAATGAGAAAATGAAACGCCCTTACTCATTCCCGCAGGATAAAACGAAGAGGCTGTTCTAGTTGGCGGTACGCAACAGGCTTATTAACTTACCAAATCCAAGGCGACCACCACAACCCAGCGAGGTGAATAACCCCAATTACTGCCCTTACCATCAAACGGTAAGCCATCCGATTGAGGATTGCTTCATCTTTAAAGGATGGATCGAAGATCAGTACCTTCAAGGCAAGTTTGCGCTGTCCGAGAAGTGGAAGGTAAACCCACCACAACCGCACACTCCTAAGAAGACAGACACACCGGGGACAACTTGTTCTTTTATTGAAGAAGCTCCATGGGAGGTCGTGCTGTCAGCCAAAACCAAAAGGATGCTGAGTGATCTTCATACGTGCCCGGCGGTCAGATGTAAGAACCCGCTTGAACCTCAAATCATCGAGGGGATGGTGAACCCGCGCCCAACTCCAAAGATCGGTGGTGATGGCCCAAGCACTCACAACCAACCATCAAAATCTTCAAGGAAAAAGAAGAAGAGATCCAAAAAGCCCGTGAAGCCTGGTGACAAGCGCACGGACTTACAGAAACAGATCGACGCGCTGGAAGAGTACAATCAAAAGGCACGGACTCCCATCACACTCCAAGAGTTCCTCAGCCACGTCTTTCAGGAGGAAGATGATGGAGAGAGCTCGTCGGATGGATCCGAAGGATACGTGGCGAGTTGTCATATGATCTCTCACTCATTTACAGACGATGAAAAAACTCTTTGCACTGAGAAACTGGGGGCAGAACCTGAGCCGGAACTTGTGTGGCCGTCAGAAGAAATGATCGACGCCTTTCTGGATGAGATTCGTCTGAAAAGTAAAGTCGATCAGGAGCGTAAGATGGCCATATTGGAAGGAGCCAAACATCGGCGACTAGACGAAAGAGTCGAAGCACTCCCGCCAAATAAAAAGACATCCGATGCGGATAAAAACAGATTCAAGACGAGGAAAAGGTTTGCTAAAGCCATATCAATGGGAATGAAGCTACCACCCTCGGAAGAAAACACTCTCGGTGAAGCAGAAATGCATCCTAATTACTGCTCATATCATCAAAAGATTTCGCAACCCACTGAGGAGTGCGACGCTTTTAAGAAATGATGGAAGGGATATATTGCTCACCGGCAACATTTTAAACGGATGAAACGCAAAACTCGTCGGGAGCAGAAAAGTACGACCGAGGAGCACAAAAGAACTACCGGTAACTGTCGCACGGTCAACGCCGGAGGATCACAGGTTCTCACCTTTGAGAGCGACTCTGACGAAGAAATGGCTCTCGGCCCTCTCTTTAAAGAATCCATCTTAGGGAAAGAGGAAGAACCAGAGCCCTGCGAAAACATTCAGCTGCGCAATCGCACGCTTCCAGAAAAGAATCTCGGACCCTCAACTAGAAAAGATAAGGGAAAGGAAAAGGTCGTTGAGGATATCGCTTTAGATGACCAAGTCATGAAAGAGCTGACTGCCAAGGACCCGCCCAAGAAGAGTAAGGTGGACTACAACGTCCTAGCGCACCTGAGGAAGCTACCCTCTCAGCTCAACATTCTCGACGCCCTCTTATTATCAAAAGAAGTGAGAGATTCATTAATCAAGCCGCTGCAAGAGCCCGAGCAATTCCAAGCCTTCCTCGCCGAAGAAAGGATGAAGGATGAACTGGAGGAAGTGCACACAGCCGATGTCACGTTCGGTGATGAAGACCTTCTCCTTGGGACGTGCGACCACAACCGTCCCCTATATGTCTCCGGATACTGCCATGATATCAAGATAGGCAAAATCCTGGTTGATAACGAATCCTCCGTCAATCTCCTTAATGTACAGGTGTTGAAGGAAATCTGCATGAGCGTTCAGCACCTCGCTCGTGATAAAATTACCATCTCCGGTTTCGATTCTCAGTCATCACGGACCTTCGGATCAGTGGTACTAACATTATGCTTCGGGCTACTCGTCACGGATATCAAGTTTCACGTCATTGACGCCAAGACCTGCTACAATACTCTGCTCGGTCGTCCTTGGTTACACGAGTACAACATCATCCCTTCTACGCAACATCAGTATATGAAGTATTTCAAGGATGGTCTCGAGTATACCGTAACAGGAGAGCTGAACCCGTTCTCCATGAACGAAGTCCGTAAGTACGAAGATGCAAAATACTTTTTGCCAGATTTCGAGGACACAGAAAGGTGTCGCAAACCGGAGAACAAAGCCGCCGCCACCATTCCTGTGTTCGGGAGTGATGCCGAAGAAGAAGAAGAGATAGTTTACGCTGGACCGTCACGACGCAACAACTCGGGGCCGTCCGCCCCCATATTGATCTTCGGAAGCGACTCGGAAGATGAAGTTAATGCCGTGTTCTCCAGTCGGCCGTCAATACAAGCATTCTCTGGTGATGATCAGAGTTTGCAAGTTACCATGATTCCGCGGGAGCACTACAAAGACCTTGACGCACTTGAAGCTTACAATATGCAAGACCTGCAAACATTTTACGTCCCTCCCAGGCGAAAAGGTGAAAAGGCGATCCTATTCTACCGGTCCACAGAGACAAGAGTGGAGAAAGAAATCTGGCACGGCGCGGATTCTACACTTGACAGGCTCCAACCCATCCGTTTGCCCAGATATTATACGAATGGACTAAAAAGGCTATTGAAGCACCAAGGGGTACCCTTAAAACAGACTATTCGACAAGCTCGGTTTTACAACAGGATTTTGGATGTCCCTGGGACTCAGCGCAAGTTGCCCAACGGGAGAATGGAAATGCTTGGGCTTGGATATGTGAGATCCGGGAAACGGGAACGAGTCCATAGTAGCTACGCCATATATAACTTCGATGAAGAAGAGGACGCCCTGTCAGAAAACGCCGACCCCGTACCAAAACTAGATCCCGCAATCAAAGTGTCGAGTCCGTCATTTGAAGAACGAATGGACAAGCTCATCAGGAAAGCGGGTCAAAAAGCTCGAGACGACCATAATCGCGAAATGGCCATCTATGAGAAAGCCAGGACGTAACGCCTTCTTCAACAGGCTACGAAAGATGAAAATGCTCCTCCCTGTCAACCTGTTGTGCAAAAGGCCCGACGCAGAGGTAGAAACAAGCCAAAGAGCGGAAAAGGCGTTCGACAGCGACAAAGCGGGACTAAGAAGTCACGTGATCGGGAATTGCGCGGTCCGAATTTGTCCCTCATGAAGAAGATGAGTCGAGTATATTCTTTCCCTCAAGACAAGACGAAGAAGATACTTGATCTCGCTTTAAAATATCGAATGATTACACTTCCGGAGTCTAAACACCATGAGCAAGCTAACGAGGTCTCTCATCCGGGCTATTGCTCTTATCACCGAGCAATAAGACACCCTCTCGAGGACTGCTTCACCTTCAAGAACTGGGTCGAAGACCAGTATCAGCAAGGCAGGTTTGCTCTATCCAGCAACTGGAGGATAACGCCGCCACAGAAGCATGAACCTAAAGCCACAAAAGCAGAACCAGATCCACATCAGTCTTGGAAGCGAGCTCGTACTTGTCATATGATAACAATATCAAAAGGAGGGCCTGAGAATATGGATAACCTTCCCTGGTGCGTCGAAAACAGCGATGACGAGGTGATCTCAGAATTTCCACCAGCACCAAAAGAGCTGGAAGATGGAATACACACCACTGCAGATAACCTCAAGAAAATTGAGTTAGGGACGGCGAACGACCCGCGACCGACATTCGTCAGCGAGCTGCTATCTGAAGAAAGGGTGGCTGCGTTAAAATACGTGCTTATGCAGTATAGAGATTGCTTCGCATGGAACTATTCCGAAATGCCAGGACTAGATCCAGAAATAGCCGTCCATAAATTGGCGATATCTCCGGACGTCAAGCCAGTCAAACAAGCGCCGAGAAGAATGCGGTTCGAGCTTGAGATGAGCATAAACGCCGAAGTCAAGAAGCTGATCGACTCTGGGTTTATCCAGGAAGTTCAGTATCCCGATTGGATCGCCAACATCGTCCCAGTGATGAAGAAGAATGGGACAGTGCGCATATGCGTGGATTTCCGGGATCTTAATAAAGCTTGCCCAAAGGACGACTTCCCAGTACCAGTCACTGAACTGATGATAGATAACACGTCCACTCACGAGGTTTTCTCCTTCATGGACGGCTCATCAGGATATAATCAGATAAAGATGCATCCCGAAGACCAGAAGCACACCGCTTTCCGGACCCCTTTGGGTATATTCTGCTATAAAGTGATGCCCTTCGGTCTAAAGAACGCCGGTGCCACCTATCAGAGGGCCATGACGAAGATCTTCGATGACCTCATACATGAAATCGTCGAATGCTATATCGACGACCTCGTGGTGAAAAGCAAATTGTACGAGGAACATCTCGAGCATCTGGAGATCGTATTACAACGTCTTCGGCAATACAACTTGAAGATGAACCCTCTCAAATGCGCATTCGGAGTTTCTTCAGGCAAATTCCTAGGATTCATTGTCCGGCACCGAGGTATCGAGATAGATCCGTCAAAAATCAAAGCGATCATGGAAATGCCCCCGCCAAGGACCCTCAAACAATTACGGTCTCTCCAAGGGAAGCTCGCGTATATCCGGCGATTTATAGCAAATCTCTCTGGCAAGTGTCTTCCTTATAGCCATCTGATGAAGAAGGGAACCCCGTTCGTCTGGGATCACAAATGCCAAGGCGCGCTGGACGAGATCAAGCAGTATCTACAGAACCCGCCAGTACTGGCCGCTCCGGTTAGGGGAAAACCTCTCATTCTGTATACAACCGCCCTTGAAGGTTCCTTAGGCGCATTGTGGGCACAGGAGAACGACCAAGTGAAGGAGAGAGCGCTCTACTATCTGAGTCGAGTCCTACTGGGGGCAGAAAGCAATTATTCTCCCATCGAAAAACACTGCCTGGCGTTGATCTTCGCGATAACGAAACTCAGGCACTATGCGTTGGCGCATGAAGTCCGTCTCATTTCAAAGGTGGACCCTCTCAAATATTTGATGTCAAAAGCCATATTGACGGGACGACTCGCTAAATGGGCCTTGCTCTTAATGGAGTTTTCGATAACCTATCAGCCTTTTAAGGCGGTGGAAGGCCAGGCCATCACCGACTTCCTCGCTGAGCATCCGATACCGGCCGATTCTCCCTTGAATTGCGAACTTCCAGATGAACATGCGTTTGACGCGATCGACGGAAGTGGTACCCGGTGGGAACTTTACTTCGATGGAGCATCCTCCATGAAGAAGCGCAGACAAAACACGCCTATAATCAAATCAGGGGTAGGCCTCATCTTCGTAACTCCATAAGGAGGGATAATGCGTTTTGCTTTCTCCTTAACAGAGCCGAGGACAAACAATGAAGCCGAATACGAAGCCATGATAGCGGGTCTTGAGATCGCCATCGACATGGGAATTGAAAACCTCCTCATATACGGAGACTCCCAGCTGGTCGTCAGTCAAGTAAATGGCGACTACCAAACGTGCAAACCAGAGCTGGTGAAATACGGCGAAAAGGTGCAGCAACTGTTGACCCAAATTCCTTCCTACACCCTGGAAAGCATACTGCGTGCAGAAAATAGCAAAGCGGATGCGTTGGCCAAGCTCGCTAAGGATCTAGCCGACGAAAACCTCGATGACGTAAGAATCGTGGTACAAAGCCGTCGGGTACTTGCCCCAGCAGAAATATCTCCGGAATCATCCGAAGAAAAGGGAGTGACTGAGCAAATGGCTATGCAAATAAAAGACCAGGAAAAAGCTGAGGATTGGAGAGAAGTCTTTATAGACTACTTCAAGTCCCGTCGAACGCCTGAAGATGCGTCCTCAAGACATCAGCTTATGAAACGAGCTCTGTATTTCGCCTTCGTCAATGATACTTTGTACAAGAGGTCGTTTGATTCTCTATGGTTGAGATGCCTGGGACCTGATGAAGCGAAAAGAGTCGTTCAGGAAGTTCACGACGGACTCTGCGGTTCTCACCAAGCGGGCCCGAAGATGAAGTTGAAGATTAAACGAATGGGCTACTATTGGCCTACAATGATCCAGGATTGCCTCGAATATGCGAAGCAGTGCCACTCATGCCAGATTCATGGGGACTTTATCCACCAACATCCAAATCCTCTACACCCAACAGTGGCCAGTTGGCCATTCGAAATGTAGGGAACTGACGTAATCGGCCGCATTGAACCAGCATCATCCAGGGGACATCGATTCATCCTGACGACAACTGACTACTTTTCCAAATCGGCAGAAGCAGTACCACTGAGAGAAGTGAAGACGTAGAATATCCTCCATTTCTTCAAGACGCACGTCATTTATCGGTTTGGAACTCCACGACGGATCATCTCCGATAACGGGCCGGCCTACAGAAGCCACAAGATCAGCCGCTTCGCGCAACAACACAACATAGACTGGAGATATTCCTCAGTTTATAATCTCCGAGCTAACGGTCTAGCTGAGGCTTTCAACAAGACCTTGACGAAGATCGTGAAGAAGACGGTGTCCCGAAATAAGAAGGACTGGCACGAGAGACTGCAAGAAGCTCTCTGGGCATATCGAACTACGTTCAAGACGGCCACGAACACAACGCCGTATGCGTTGGTATTCGGTACAGAAGCAGTACTCCCCCTCGAGATAGAATTACCTTCTCTACGAGTGGCAATCCATTACGAGCTGACGGACGAAGAAAACGGTCACCTTCAGCTTGAGGAGCTTGATGCCCTTGATGAAACCCGGCTCATAGCGCAACAAAATCTAGAGGCTTATAAAGCAAAGATGACGCGCTCATATGAAAGATTGACCAGGCCGAAGACATTCCGCCAAGACGAACTCGTGCTAGTGGTCAAAAGACCTATGATCCCCAATCGCGCCAAGCGGGAAAAATTCGAGCCGAACTATGAAGGCCCGTACATCATAGACAAGGTTTACCAGGGTGGAGCCTATCTACTCATAGATATGCATGGCGAAAGACCTTTCAGACCGATAAACGGCCGCTTCCTCAAGAAGTACTACGCGTAACGAGTTGCGGCCTAGGTCAATGATAGATGACGACGACTATGTCCGCTCGCTATCTTCCTAAGCCCAAACTCTATAAGTAGTAACCAGCCTTCTTCAACAACGGGCCGAAACATCCTTAAACTAACAGCGGACCGAAACGTCCTTAAACTAACAACGGACCGAAACGTCCTTAAACTAACAGCGGACCGAAACGTCATTAAACTAATGACGGACCGCTACGTCCTAAAACTAGCTGTTGACCGAGATGTCGATAAGCTACGGTGGATTGCAACTCCCAAAGCCGACAAAAAAAAAGAAAAAAATAATAATAAAAACGGTATGTCCATAAGCAAAATGGGCACGGATGAAAAGCCGAAAGGGCTCCGTAAGTAAAAACAGCAGGGCTACCGGCGAGTGTTTCTGAAAACCTGAAAGGGCGTAACCTCGTTAGAAAAAATTAAAAAAAAATAAAAAAAACGGTATGTCCATAAGCAAAATGGGCACGGATGAAAACCCGAAAGGGCTCCATGAGTAAAAACAGCAGGGCTACCGGCGAGTGTTTGTGAAAACCCGAAAGGGCGCAACCTCGTTGAAAGACATTTGTAGGGTCCTCTCGACCTTGTAAGGAGAAACCACCTGCGTGAGATCCTTACGACTCATAAGGGAGCAACACACTTAGGAATCCTCACGATTTCTAAGAAGAAATTACACTTACGAGATCCTCATGACTCATAGGGAGAACTCTCTTATGGGACCCTCACGGCTCATAAGACTTGAAAGTCTTAAGTTACAGAGACCTGAACCTGTTCTTAAGCAACCCCCACAAACTTCGATATTGCCCTACAAGCGGCTCAATACTGACCCTTGTATACAATCCATGGGCACAAATAAACATTTCCTTAACCGAGTCCCATCCATGACTGGGGATATGTTCGCACGGTAAACAACCCTTGTGAGTCCTCTCGACTTATAAGGAGAAAACCCTTTTGTACGATCCTTACGACTTACAGGGGAACATGCACATAGGAATCCTCACGATTCCTAAGAAGAAAACACACCTACGAGATCCTCACGACTTGTAGGGAGAAATACCTTTGTGAGACCCTTACGGCTCATGAAGTCAAAAGCCTTAGTCGACAGGACCCTAACCCTGTTTACTAAGCCACCTTTGTGAGACATCGACAGAGGCAAATGATGATTCTCTCCTGGCAATATCCCAGTCGTAGCGGTGCTGATGCCGAAATCGGTGTCTAATCCAAAGCTTGCGGCGAAAAGCCAGCAAGCCACACATGCATACGAAATAGCCGAAATGATGGGGCAACTTGCAATAAAAAGCAGCAAGTAAAAATGTATGCATGAAAAATAGCCGAAATGATTGGGCAACTCGCAATAAAAAGCAGCGAGGAAAAATAAAATAAATAGCCAAAATGATTGGGCCCCGCGAAAAATAGCCGAAATGATGGGGCAATCGCGACCTTCGCGATATAAAAGCTGAAATGATAGAGCATCGCGGAAAAAGAAATAAAATAAAAATGAAATTTATGCCCTACAGGTGATGTTACATCAATCCCTGTATAAAATCCAGGGGCGCAAACGAAGAAAGAATCATACTCCTCCCCCTCAGGTTTCATCAGAAGAAGAAGCCAAATCTGGACGGGCCACAAATAACCTAGAGATCGTCTCAACATTCGTCTCATTGCGGCAAATACAACCTCGAGCAAAACGGAACAGCGGCAACTCCCAGTTCCATGACTCGGCAGTGTACAGATCACCGAGAGTCAAATCCCAACTCCGTGAAATGCGGATATAATGAGCAAAATTCCTGGCTACGTGGAACGCGGATAATGTCACTCTTTGACCCCGTGGAAAACGTCCAGAGTGGATCCTGGTCCTCGCAGAGCATGGCAGTGAACCCGTGTGAAGCATCCAGAGCGGAGCCTAGTCCTCGCCAAACACGGCAGTGAACCCGTGTGAAGCATCTAGTGCAAAATTCCTGGCTATGTGGAACGCGGATAACGTCACTCTTTGACCCCGTGGAAAACGTCCAGAGTGGAGTCTGGTCCTCGCCAAACACGGCAGTGAACCCGTGGGAAGCATCCAGAGCAAAATTCCTGGTCACGTGGAACGCGGATAACGTCACTCTTTGACCCTATGGAAAACGTCTAGAGCGGAGCCTGGTCCTCGCCGAACACGGCAGTGAACCCGTGGGAAGCATCCAGAGCAAAATTCCTGGTCACGTGGAACGCGGATAACGTCACTCTTTGACCCCGTGGAAAACGTCCAGAGTGGATCCTAGTCCTCGCAGAGCACGGCAATGAACCCGTGTAAAGCATCCAGAGCGGAGCCTGGTCCTCGCCAAGCACGGCAGTGAACCCGTGTGATGCATCCAGAGCAAAATTCCTGGTCACGTGGAACGCGGATAACGTCACTCTTTGACCCTGTGGAAAATGTCCAGAGCGGAGCCTGGTCCTCGCCGAACACGGCAGTGAACCCGTGGGAAGCATCCAGAGCAAAATTCCTGGTCACGTGGAACGCGGATAACGTCACTCTTTGACCCCGTGGAAAACGTCCAGAGCGGAGCCTGGTCCTCGCCGAACATGGCAGTGAACCCGTGGGAAGCATTTAGAGCAAAATTCTTGGTCACGTGGAACGCGGATAATGTCACTCTTTGACCCCGTGGAAAACGTCCAGAGCGGAGCCTGGTCCTCGCCGAACAAGGCTGTGAACCCGTGGGAAGCATCCAGAGCAAAATTCCTGGTCACGTGGAACGCGGATAACGTCACTCTTTGACCCCGTGGAAAACGTCTAGAGCGGAGCCTGGTCCTCGCCGAACATGGCAATGAACCCGTGGGAAGCATCCAGAGCAAAATTCCTGGTCACATGGAACGCGGATAACGTCACTATTTGACCCCGTGGAAAACGTCCAGAGCGGATCCTGGTCCTCGCAGAGCACGGCAATGAACCTGTGTGAAGCATCCAGAGCAAACATCGGACTGTGGAGTCCTTAAAATCCACGGACTATGATGTCCTTAACCTCGACCGTAATGTCTTAAAAATAACGATCGACCATGATGATTCTAGACTGATTTCACCTTGGTTCAAGGGTATCCCTTCACTCCTTTGATATTTGTCGTTGTAATTCCTCAACGTCTTCAAAGAGGTGACGGGTCCCAGTAACCACACATCGGACTGTGGAGTCCTTAAATCCACGGACTATGATGTCCTTAACCTTGACCGTGATGTCTTAAAACTAACATTGGACTGTGGAGTCCTTAAATCCACAGATTATGATGTCCTTAACCTTGACCGTGATGTCTTAAAACTAACATCGGACTGTGGAGTCCTTAAATCCATGGACTATGATGTCCTTAACCTTGACCGTGATGTCTTAAAACTAACATTGGACTGTGGAGTCCTTAAACCCGCGGACTATGATGTCCTTAACCTCGACCGCGATGTCTTTAAACTACGGTACCTTGAAAAACATCCCAAAGCAACCCCTGACCCCGTGAAATACGGATAAGGGCGACCGCACCCAGCACTTGCGGGTCCTCACGACCCGTAAGGAAGCAAATTATCTTGTGAGATCCTTACGACTTTCAAGGGAAAACCCGCTTAAGAATCCTCACGATTCTTAAGGAGAACTTACACCTACGGGTTCCTCTCGACCTGTAGGGAGAAAAAACTCTTTGTGAGACCCTCACGGCTCATAAAACTCAAAAGTCTTTAAGAGGCATATTTTAACCCTGAATCCTAAGCCATCGTTGTCCTGCAAAGAGATCAAGATAGACTATCCGCAGAACACATCCGATGAAAAGAAACACACCATTGAGAAGAAAAATATGTCTTTATTCATAAACCAAAATGGATACAAAGTACAATTCATGAAAAAACAAAAAGAATATACTCTCATTCAAGAGTATGTACAAAAAGAAAGGAAAAGATACAAGTCTTCAAGCCGGTGGGCGGTTTAGCAATTTCACTAGCTCATCCTTCTTTTGCTGGGTCACGGCCTCATGATTCAGTATCGCCAGAAGACGGGCCTCCGCCTGAGCCTGCTGGGCCTGATACGAGGCAAGCCGACCTTCGAGATCTTTCTCGGTAGCCTTGTGAGCCTCAACCCTTTCGCGAGTGAACACGGAAGCTTTATCAAGGGCCACCACCTCTTTGATAGACTCTTGAAGCACTCGCCAGAGTTCATACGCTTTATTGGCTTTGGCTGTAAGGCTGATTTGGAGCTCGCTCAGTGCCTTAGAGGCCGGCTCCCTCTCCGAGAATTTGCGGCCGAGCCTCTTCTCGCACGACACCATGTTCGCCGCGCACCGCTCTATCAGCCCCCGCAAGCCCGCCTTCGCAACCGCAGCTACAGCCTCCGAGGAAAGGCGGGAACACTCAAGTGCGTGCAAGCAAGCCTCCACCTGCTGACAGAACTCCACCCAGACTCGCACCACGGCCTCGCTATGGTAGGTGGCAAGAAAAGGAAGAGAACCATTAGCTTCAGCAGTAAATGCTTCAGCTGTGATTGCGCTGCCAGCACGGAGCTCCTCGATCAAAGATGATAGGGAGACAAGGCTTAATTGGGCCAAGCATTCTAAAGCTCGCAGAGAATAAGGGCCGGGCGGCATGGCGATATGCGATTCCAGCGCTGTGGGAGCTGGCATGGCTGTTAAAAAAAATGTGTGTCAATGAAACTCTTAAGCAAAGGAACAAGTGGGACCATATTGAGACGTCGCTTACCCACAGTCATGCAAGAAGGGGCTGAAGGTTCCCCTGGCCCTTCGAGGACCTCAACCTTGTCATCAGCCTCCAGAACTGCAAAGAACATCAATGTTATTCCGCAAGGTAACAACAATGCTATAAAAAGACGGTGAGCGACACTAACCTTGCCCAGACGAGAGGACGATGCGTTGAGGAGATATCGCCTGCGGAGCGGCCATCTCCAGCAGGCGCTAGAAGGATTGCCGAGGAGACAGATCGGCAATAGAGGCCGCCAGCCCACGCCATTCTGAAAAGGCAAAAGAGTTCAGGTAACAGAAAGACTACTAGTCTAAAGTATAAAGGGTTACCTTCGACACTCCTCCCATTCTGAGCTGGGGGGATAGAAGCTCCAACGGCCTCCGCCGTGACTTCGGGCTCCAACAAAGAGAGGGTAGTCCCGACTACCTCCATCCCGGCCTCTGGGCCGCGCCCTCAAGAAGAGTCGTTGGGGCCTCTACCACCAAAGGAGCGAGTGCTCCGTGATCAAGAACCGCCACCGGAGGCTCTATTGTAAGGGGAGCAGCCCCGTCAACCCCCTCCATATCGAGCAATGTTTCATTGGGAATGTCAACAGGCTCTATCTTCAACAAGCCCGTAGGAACCTCCCCCATCGCCGAAGACTCTGCACAATTCACGCAAGAATAAGGATACATACATACAGGTGTAAACAATTTGAAATGCTATAAAGAAGTACAAAAACATACCAATGCGGAAGGAAGCCTTCAATATGGCTTCTTCAAGCCTATGCTCCTTCTCAAGGAGGCGTGCTCGCTGAGGTTCGAGGGTGGACTCGTGGCCGCCGGTCTATAAGGAAAGCGCGTCCGCAGCATCCTCCGAAGCGGCCTGCTTCAGGGCCCTTTCTCCCCATTCCTCCAAAGGGCTAATAAACTGCCGCCGGATCCATGAGGGGTCTTCATAGAAGATTACGGCAGGATAGGCTTTCTTCGGAACCCTTACGTTCTGAGACTCATCTTTAGAACGTCGTATGGCCTCAGCCAATTGCGCGGCTTCATCGGCGGCCGAACCCGGGAAAAGAAGACTGGCGTCCGACTCTTGCTCGACCAACGGTTCATCTTGAAGTATGGGCTCAGACTCCGCTAAAGAATCAAGTAAGTTGGTGGCCACCCTCCTCCGCCTCTTAGATCCAGAACCGGCCGTCGAAGACGACCGTTTCTTCCCCCGTGGAGCCTTAGTGCGGCGCCAGCCTACGTCATCATCAACACCCTCGTCCCTATCACCCTCGCTTAGCACCACAACTGAAGATGACACGGCTATTGTCGACGCCACGGGTGGTGGTGCCGCCACCGGAGCCCGATTAGCCCGCGACCGGGTACCCAAGGGCATACCAACAGTAGGAGTGAAGTCTACTCCCGACTCTCCCGGAATAAGCGCAATACCAGTATCCCTCAGAGGAAAGCGGACCGAGGCGCGCGGTCGCAGCATAGCTCCTGTGGCCGGAACCTGAGTAGGGGCACCATGGCCAAGAAGTACCCTTCTTTCCTCAATAATAATCGGGTTGACCCGATGGAGATACCAGCCCGTAAACGACCCCACGCATCGGGGCATGTAATCAGCATCAGGGATCATGAACTGGGAACCGGTGTTCAGCCTCACAAAATGATGGGCGGCATCTCGAACGGCTTCGGGCGAAGGAACCGGCGCGACTATGAAAGACTCAAAAGGGACGCCCTGATCGTAGCCAAGCTGTCGGGCAAAGCGATGCGGATTGTACCGCATGAAAAGGGCCGCGCTATCCTGACGAAATACCAAGTAGCCTGGTCTGATTGCGTATAAGTGCGCGGCCTCTCGGGGCCTCAAAGAGGGCACGTTATCTTTTGACTGGTCCCAAAGTGGCTGAGCTGAACCCGAGGGAGAAGATAAGACCCGATCAGTGAACACCAACCAGGTAGCAGTAGCATAAGGAGAAATCAACGCCTGAATAGCCCCGAATTGAGTCGGGTCAGGAGCAGAAGCATCCACCAATCGCATAAGTCGCGGAAATGTGTAAGCATCATAAAAGGCAGGCCTCTGATGTATAGCAAAAGCCCCTAACACATGCATCTCGATCGAAGACGTGAAATAATGGAGAGAAAAGTTTACTACATTCACGCCAGGAGTCGAGGTATTAGCTGCAGCGCCTAACCCATGATATAGATGCGCCAGCGTCGGGATGCCGATGGCCAACCGCACCCCCTCAGCGATACAATGAACCGGGTAGATAACCGAGGCTCTCATGAAGAGGCGATGCATGGGGACGACGAACCAGCTAAGCCAGACACTAACAAAGCACACGAAGAATGTCTCCTCATCCATGCCGGGAGCTGCGATAGATTCGAAAGATACCGGTGACATAATGGGGATATAGTATTGCGGTAAATCCGATTCCTTGGTCGGCAGCTTCTTCGGGCCAAACCCAAAGGGGTCTTTGATGTTTGCAACTTTGGAGCTGTCTTCGACAGGACGCCCTTGCGAAGGAAGCAGGCAATGAAGCTCTTAAAAGTAACGCCCTGCTCCTCAGATTCGGTGAACAATCGGTCAAAGATACCTAGCGCCTTGATCAAGCTGGGACGCTTGTGGCAGACGGCGTTCTCAGCAGACAAGCCGTCAACCGGTGCAGGCTCGGGCTCAAAGACGTACTCGTCAGGAGGCAGCAACTCCTCATACAGTGCACCCCTGATTGGCAATCCCGAGATTTCTTAAAATTCTGCCAGAGAGATCGATACCTCGCGGTCCCCTAGAATAAAAGTGTTGGTGGGGAGGTTCCACTGGTTCAAGAACGCCTTAACCCACCAGACATGCGGGGATTGGTAATGAAAGAGCGACGCATATATCGCCTGCTAAAGCCCGACCTTCTGCAGCCGCGCACGATGGGCAGAAAGGATGTAGCGAGCCCAGAGAAGGTAGCCCGTGGGGTGTCGAGGGGTGAGCCCTATCTTATAGATTTTTCCCCATGGTTGGGCCTCACCCTGGCAAATACGTCGACCCAGAATATCTATAGCTGGGATCGGATAGTTCGGGATACCGGTTGTCGAAGGCTCGAGCCGCCCCATTGGGGTCCAATTTGGCATCTCCACAGCGTAGACCGTCCTCGGAGGATCCATCAGCAAGAACGGAAAGGTGGGCTCTGTCGGCACTTCGCAAAGGAAACTCCGGCGACCCCGGATGATATGGCTATACCAGGTCCCCCACAGAAGTAAGTTGGTGCAATTCGGGTCATGAGCCCTGATCATCGCCATCGCTTTCTCATCAGATGGCGACTGGGGAAAAGCGGCTTCCGAGCGAGTAAAAGGGAAGTACGGAACGGAAGTCATCGCACCTGAAATAAAATAAGAGGAAACTGTTAAAGCGAGACCGATAATGTATATATATATATACATGGTTATGAATACATATAAATAAAAAGACAGTGGAAGAAAGCGACAGAGGACTTGTTTGGTGGGACCATTAGTTACAAAACATGAGGGTCCCACGAAATCAAGATGGCGGCTGGCTAATGATGAGGCACGGCAATTATAATGAGACAAAAGGAATATTCTCATTAAATAGGCAGTGGGTTTCAAGTGACCCTACACATTCCCCTAAAAGACAGATCCGTCTTGGACTCTGTGATAAATCAAACAGAATCAGGGGAATTAAATTCCCAAAGACCAACAGTGCAAACTTCTTCTCGATTGTGAAGAAGATGACTCAGGGCAAGAAAACCCATGAAGTTCTCTAGGAAGAACTTAGTTCTCCATAGGAATTAAATTCCTTTTTGAAAAAGGGAATTAAATTCCCAAAAAAATTTGTTCCAGAGCCAGAGCTCCTTGGGGATGGAATTAAATTCCATGGAAAACAACCACATCATCATCTCTCTAAAAGATCAGATGAACCCTAAGAGATCTACTATTTGAAGATTAAATGGTTTTATATTTCTGTTGAAGAACTTGAAGAAAAAATGGATTCATGTTAAAAGGGTGAAACCCTTGATATGGATTTAAAATCCAGAGAGTTTTTTTTTTAAAATAGAGGTTCTTCGATCGTTCAACATCATTACCTAAAAGAAAGAGTCTTTCTTGAACATAGTTAAACTCTGAAAATTTTTCAAGGCAGAGAACTAAGCTCTGGAAAAAGAGAATTAAATTCTCAAAAGAAGAAAGTTCTCAAAGGAGGAAGATGAGCAAAGTGGAGGCTCTTCTGAAAGGACATTGGCATTTATAGGATGGGATGGAAAACGTTTCATCTACCTTACTCCCAAGGCAGATCCGACGGTCACAAAAGTGACAGCGTTGCACTCACGTGCAGACATGTGAGAGCAACGCTGTGGGGGCATTTGTTCCCTGATTAAAAATCAGGAAAAAGCTTCAGAAGAAGTATCACGTGCTCACACGTGACCAGCGGTCACGTGTTGGCACGTGATGGCTAAAGCAGCGGCGGCAAAGAACAGAGCAAAGAAGAGGAGCCCATTCAGGGGGTGCACGTGACCGGGGGTCGCGTGCCTGCACGTGACCGAGGGTCGCGTGCCAGCACGTGACTAGCTTTAAAAGCCTTGCTGTTCAACAGAATTAAATTCTGAAAAAGATCATTTAAAACTTTCCAAAATAGAGAAGAATTATGTAAAACCGTTGGATTAAGAATCTGAGGGTGATTAAATATCACCAATTTATGGAAAAATCTGGGACAAGGAAAGATTTCCCCTAAATCTCACCGAAATAACAAAGGGAATATCTTTGGATTTAAAATCCAACGGTGAATAAAATTCACCTAATAATCTAAAGGCCCGGATTAATGATGAAAATAAATCAAATCTTTCAACGAGAGATTTACAAAACAGATTGATTCTTTTCCTTGTCTTATAAATAGGAGCCAAAAGAATAGAGATAGAGAGAGGCTTGGAATCTTTAAAATTCAAAGAGAAAAGAAAGAAGAATTTGACCCTCTTCAAGAAAAACCCTAGGTAAGAAAAGAAAGGGGGTAAAGGCTTCAAAAAGAGAATTTAATTCTCAATCCAAGAGTTTAACTCTTATATAAAAAGAAAAGAACTTAGTTCTTTTTCTGGTGGAAGACCTGCAAAGTGCACATCTCCCCATAAGTTGAGAATTTAATTCTCATCGGGTCGAGATCCTGCCATGCAGATCTAAAACATAGAGGAGGATTCAGTTTTGAGAATTTAATTCTCACAAAGTTATAGGAATTTAATTCCTCTAAGATAAAATTAGGGTTTAACCCTATATGAGAATTTAATTCTCCAAAATTATAGGAATTTAATTCCTTCAAAATGAACAGAACTAGGGTTTAACCCTAATTGAGAATTTGATTCTCTTTAACTCACAGGGATTTAATTCCCCTTAAAATAAAATTAGGGTTTCACCCTATATCAGAACTTGTCTCTTTACATATATGAGAATCTAATTCCTACAGAAAGAAAATTAGGGTTTAACCCTATCTAAGAATATAATTCTTCGAAAATAGGAATTTAATTCCTCCAAAGTTGCGGCTAGGGTTTAACCCTATGAAGAATTTAAATCTTAAAAAGACATACAGATCTTTAAACAGGAAAGAACCAGGGTCACGTATCCCCTGTAAAAGATCTGCAGGAAAGAAGCGCTGGGCACCCTCACGTGTCATCACGTGATCCCTAATGAATATTCTAATAAATCAGGGCATGAGAACCCATCGCGTGCCCACACGTGATGGCTATGAGAATTAAAGGTGTTAAACACTTATCTGCATATAAAAATGAAGGGGATCTGGCTCCACCTTTTGATGCCATCATGTGCTCCCACGTGATCCCCCCTGTTAATATTTAATACTAATCTGATAAATTTTGTTGCCAGTGTTTAACACTGTTATCTGCTAGTGTTTAACACTAATTTGAGAATCACAATTTTTAGTCTCAACACTAATTTGATAATCTTATTTCCAGTGTTCAACACTGTTGGCCTTTAATATTTAACACTAACTTTAGCCCAATTGGCTAATTTTCTAAAGGCAAAGCCTCCCCTACAATTGAATATGTCTAATGTACCAATGGAGGGCCAATATTCCGAACTTGATTGGACTTAGCCCAAGAAGGCCATAAGTCCTCAATTCAGACTTAACTGAGCCAATGGGCTCATAATATAATTAATTGTTCTTGGTTCCAAATTGGACTACAGATCACTTAATCTACCTTGGTTCAAGGGTATATCTCTTCAATCCTTTGATATTTGTCGTTGTAATTCCTCAACATCTTCAAAGAGGTGACGGGTCCTAACAACCATACATTTCACGGACTGTGGGGTCCTTAAACTCATGGACTATGACGTCCTTAACCTTGACCGAGATGTCTTAAAACTAACAACGGACTGTGGGGTCCTTAAACTCATGGACTATGACGTCCTTAACCTTGACCGGAATGTCTTAAAACTAACAACGGACTATGACGTCCTTAACCTTTACCGTGATGTCTTAAAACTAACACCGGACTGTGAGGTCCTTAAGCTCACAGACTATGATGTCCTTAACCTTGACCGCAACGTCTTAAAACTAACGTCGGACCGCAATGTCCTTAAACTACCTATCGACCGCAATGTTACTAAACTAAACAATAGAGCCCCCCAATTACTCTCTTGTCGAATCTAAACGATCCTGTTAAGTTGATCTTAGTCTAAAATGAGACTAACGTATCCTGAACACACGTTTAAGTTGATCTTAGTCTTAAATGAGGCTAACGTATCCTTAAACCCAAACCCCCAAACCCAAATCTAAGATAATACGGATTTGGACTAGTTCACGCCCTACGGGCGACAACATAACTTAGTCTCCGTATACAATCCATGGGCAACCGAACACAAAACAAACACCCACGACACGAAGTGACCATCTGGAGAAGGAGAAAGTTGTTACCGCGATGCGGTAGCGTAATTAACTGCAGAGGCTTGCGCCTGCAGGGAAGAGCGTCCCCACAATCAAAAACCCCTCAAGCGAGGGGGAATCTGACGAAGTCTGCTACATTGGCCGCATCCGTTTAAACCTTCGATACATGGTGTCATAAATCAACTTGGCATCTTCGGAGAGGTGCACGGATAGCATCAATTAGCATCTGCCCCGAATTTCAGGCAAGACGGACCTACGCGGTCGCGTCTCTGTGTTCGGCGTAGAACAACACCAAGTTTCTTCTTAAAGATCCATTTGCTCCCAATGGGTTTTACCCTCTTGGGAGCAACTTCCAAAGTCCATACTTTGTTGGTGTACATGGATTCCATCTCAGACCGTATTGCATCCAGCCATTTCACAGAGTCCCAACTCGTGATGGCCTGCTCGAAGCTAGTTGGGTCATCATCTTCCATGATGGAATCCTCGCTCCCACCATCAACGAGAAAACCGTAGTATCTCTCAGGTGGATGAGGAACCCTACTAGATCGGCGGAGAGGCTGAGGTTCGTCGGGGACTATTGAATCCTCTGGTTCCACTAAATCTTCAATTGTAGTTTGTGTAGCTGGAACTTCTTCAGTTCTATCTCTTTGCCACTAATTTCTTTTTCAAGAAATTCCTTTTCTAAAAAGGAGGAATTGCGAGAAACAAACACCTTTTGTTCCTCGGTGTGGTAGAAGATATACCCACGTGAGTTTTTGGGATATCCTACAAACTTGCACAGAACTGACCTTGCCTCGAGCTTGTCCGGATTTTGCGATTTAACATAAGCCGGACAACCCCATATCTTAATATAATTAAGACATGGTCTCTTCCCCTTCCATATTTCATATGGAGTGGTAGGTACAGATTTGGTAGGGACCATATTCAATAGGTGTATGGTTGTTTCAAGCGCATAACCCCAAAAGGAAAGAGGCAACTCAGCAGTACTCATCATAGAGCGCACCATATCTAATAGGGTGCGATTCCTCCGCTCCGATATACCGTTGTGCTGTGGTGTATACGGAGGAGTAAGCTGAGAGAGAATCATATTCTCTTTTAGATAGTCACGGAATTTCGTGCTCAAGTATTGTCCTCCCCAATCAGATCGTACGATTTTAATACTTTTACCCGTTTGGTTCTCTACTTCGCACTTATATTCTTTGAATTTCTCAGAAGCTTCAGACTCGTGTTTCAACAGGAACACGTGTCCGTATCTAGAGAGATGATCAGTGAATGTAATGAAGTACGAGGAACCATTCCTGGCATGTGTAGACATGGGACCATATACATCACTATGTATCAGTCCTAAGAGTTCTGTAGCTCTTTCTCCGTGTCCAGTAAACGGAGTTTTGGTCATCTTGCCTTTGAGACATGACTGGCAAGTTTCATAAGATGTAAATTCGAACGGATTCAAATATCCATCCTTATGTAACTTAGCTAGTCGTGTCACATTGATATGACCTAGTCTACAATGCCACAAGAAGGACTCGTTCATTTCTGAACTTTTCCTCTTGTGTGTGTTCTGTACGTTAAGAACTGTGGTTTGATTTAGAACGTATATGCTATTACTTAACGAGCCTGATCCAATCAACTTTGGATTCAGAAAAATGTTCATAACACTATCCTGCAATACAAAATTATATCCTTCTTTACTTAATATAGAAACTGATATAATATTGCATATCAGGTTCGGTATGTAATAACATTCGTTCAGAATCAATGTATTACCATTTGGTAATACAAGGTGATATTCGCCAACTGCTTTGGCTGCAACATTTGCACCATTCCCTACTCTTATAGAATGATCATCTATTCCCAGTTCTCCATCTTACTTTAGCCCATGTAACATATTACATATGTGGGATCCCGATCCTGTATCTAATACCCAAGACGTAGAGTGTACTGAGAAACAGTTCTCGATAACTAACACACCCGAAGAAGATGCATCAGCATGCTCATTTCTCGTTTGGGTGGCGTGGGAATCCGGATATTCCCCTATTTCCTGCTCGAACTTATAACAATTATAAGATAGCACGGAACCAGCGTTCCCCAGCCCAGTATAACAAGCGGGTTCGGTCAATACATCCATATTATTATCTTGATTAAAGTGTGACATGGTCGCTACCTGGAGAGAGAGAAGAAAACACTTAGCATATGCTCTTGCAAGATTAGATTGGTTATTATCTTATCTAATCAGGATGGCTCCCACTGTTTTATCAAATCTTCCTTCAAACCCTAAAAAGTAAGACTAGCCGGGATTAATTACACCCTACAAGTTCGCCAATCATTCAGCCAGGCCAGTTTCGGTACTTTGAGGGAGATTCCCCGTGCTTTCGCATGGACCTAATTAAAATAAACCTCATTTTCTCAGAGGCATAACCCCAATGACACCTTACTAGTCACCTACTTGATCGGCTAATTATAAAGTGCAAAACTCTCTCAGGAGTAACTCTTACTCGCAGTAGGTATCGGGATCCAACTATCGCATAGAAGGTATGCAATCTCATTGCAAATTTCAACACTTGAAATTCCCGATAATGTTTTGTCCCTAACGTCGTATGACCTTGACGAAGGCCAACAAAGCATAGGCCGCTAGTCAAGTTCAACCCGTACATTTCGTGATTAAACCCACCCGCACGACCCTTGACGAAGGCCAACAATGTCGTACGACTACCCTAATCCAATCGCATCATATGCAGCAGATAAGCACTAATCAGCTACCGCACACTACGCCTTGACGAAGGCCAACAAACGTAGCACGAATACTAAATAGTACTTATCTGAAATGACGGAGGGCTGCGACAAGTTTTTAAGAAAACCTTTTGCGTAATGAACTTGATATCGTTGTAGAATCGAGTGATTTGAAAAGGAGTGGTTTAAGCTCCGCTTTTAAAATCGATTTTTTCAAAATAAACCGAGTGGGTGTAGCATCTACTAGCTTTTGCTAAAGAGGTCACTCCCGGTGAAGGGATCTAGGCTCTTTCCTCATCGAATGAGGTGCAGGATGTTCATCAAGGAACACCACTATGCAAAGCAAGAACTAGAGCTACCAGTTTTGAAAATTTGATTCCACAACATCATTAGGTTTCTTTCCTTTTCACTAATCTCATTAATGAAGTCTCATCGTTTATGCTTTCTAAGCATCACAGATAAAGAAATGAAAATACTTATATAACGTACGCTTATGCCATCCGCATTCGTCACAGGGTCCCGTCATGCACCATTTGGTTAGATAACTAAGCAACGTTTATTATATATCATATATATAATATAAGGCATTCGTCTCAGGCAGTCATATGATCTCATCACAGAACATTACAGCAGAAGTCAACATATGAAATATTAGATTTACTAGGAGGTCCGTGTTTTAAATTAAGCCCGTAAAAAACACGGATTCCACGGTCGTGATGAATAGCCAAACCCACATCCCTAGACCCCTACGAGAGCGGCAAGCAACCCTACCAATTCTAGAGTTAGGAGACCCGGTCTCGACTCCTCGAGATGGTCTCCCACTGGACTCTAGAACCCGGTTACTTATGCTCTCCGCCTTGGGTCTATCCTAATGCGGAAAAGTAAATAATATACATCAATGGTGACATCATCCTCAACCTGGAAGTGTACCAATAAAAGAATATTACATACAAGTTTTTACATGAATGAAAATGAAAAACTCTCATCTCACGCAAAAAAAAACCCGGCTATTCAAACACGACGATCCAATATAACATATCACAGCAACACATAACATCACATGTCATCAACGTAAGTAAATATGCGTATCCCAATTTTCGTTGACATATAGCAACGAAACCGGCGATACACCACATATTACACTTACGGTCGCAGAAAAGAAAGTGAAAACTACAATAATTAGAATCCGCAACCACCTTAGACATCATAAACCCGAAATATCACATACTACGGATTTCATGCCTAACCATATAAATTCCTTAGACACCATAAACTCGGAATGTCTCATATTCCGAATTCCATGCCTAACGTTATAAACCCTGCATTTTAGTATCAATATTGAAAACACTTTTCAATAACTAGTCGGGTAATTCAACAAGATTCCCGACAACCTAATCGAATGCTCGTCGGAAACTTTAGTAGACGGCCGCACCGCCGATGCCGTCGACGAAGTGCACTTAGGCAGAACACCGCGGCCGTGAGCACCCAGGAGGATGCTTTTGGCAACGGGGTTCTCCTACAGTCACTTGGTCGGGGTTTTGGGGCGTGGATATCAAGTAATGTTACCCGGCGAGTATCCGCGTACACTACGTGATTGCGACAGAGTTTTGATCCATATCAAAACCCCGTGGTGTTCATATCAGAATTTTGCATTATTATATCGCCCATTCTTAATCACATTATATATAAATAGGTGTTTTTGATCCATGTCTGCTAAATAGTTGCAGGTTATATGTTCTCAAATCGTTACAGTGAAATTCATGAAAAGTCGCTACAAATGTGAGACTACGACCAACAATAGATGAATCCGTATGATGCCGCCTACCAGTTCAAGGAACAAATGAAAATCATTAGACAGTTCAATGCACAAAGCACAAGGGCAGCACAAGATTCAAGACTTCAACGCGAAGCTCAAGGCAAAAGTCCATATCATTCTGCACTGTTGGAAAACTGGAAGAAAATAGAAGAGATTCTGAGGAACCAAGTGAAGAAAACAGAAGGTAAAAGCAACATGAAGAAACCCTGAAGAATTGAGCCCAAGATCCCACCAAATGGCCGTAGAACCGCGGCTAAATGGGCCTTTCTGCCGCGGAACCGCAACCGTATGGTGCACGTGTCGGTGGAGGTGTCGGTGCTTTGACCCGGTTTTCTTAGGGTAGTTTTGTAAATTCATGTGTGGATCAGAATGTAACCTAGGGTTTTTCCTATCTATAAATAGGAGAGTTAAAAACCAAATGAAGGCATGCCTCTCTTTAGTTTTTATGCCTCTTTTTAATTCTTAGATCTAAATTTTAATTCCAATTGTAATGCATTATTGAGAGGTCATCAATAAAGTAAGTTTTATTTTTATCTCGCATTCTTTTTATCTGAATTTTAATTCCTGCAATTTTTTATCTATTCTTTTATTATCTGCAATTTAGTTCATCTATTAAAATAAAAAAAAATGAATTTTATTGTTATCTTCCTAATGAGTGAGTAATCCCTCACTTGTTAGGGATAGGAGAGGGAAGATTTGAGAGAAGGAAATCTCTCTCACTCATTTCTTAGCCCAAATAATTTTAATTAAGAACTCTCTTTAAATCAACCATAATCTGCTCACTACGGCACCCTATCCTACATGATAGCGGTGATTCCATAGTTAGACCGGTTGTGGTTGAATTAACCGGAGGTTAGGGCTAAGAGCCAAGAACGGACGGACAAGAACCAAAAGGAAGAAACTAAGTTTCTTCCTAGTCGTGCTAATCCCCGTTGTTGACTATTACCCTAACACCTATATTCTTAACTAGGGCATTGAAAGAAGTGAGAAGAATCCCTATTTCGAACTAACCTAATCCTAACCCTAGCAAGCCTTTATATCAATTTATTCTCATTCTTAGATCTTAAAACAAAACCTACCAAAGTTAGGACTTAACTCGTTAGAACTTAAAGAAAAGGACATCATTGCCCTGTGGATCGACTTGTACTCAACCGGCTAGCTACCAAGCGACACCGTCTTGATTAAGGTAAATTAGAATTTAAGGAATACGCAAAACTCCTCCAATCAAATGGCGCCGTTGCCGGAGAGACGGTAGTCTATTTCTTTTTGTAATTTCGGATTAATTAAATAAAAAATAAAAAAAAACTGAAGGAAAAAAAACATTAAAAAATCATCTTGTTATTTTTGATTGGTTTTTGTGCGAATTGTGCAGGAAAGGAAGACGGACTGATTTAGATCTGGAGCAAGCTCAGTAAACAAATCCAGAAACAGAGCATCTGAACAGACAAAGGAGAACCAAATCGGCACAGAGAAATTTTTTGAAGATCTGAACCTACTGATCCACCGCGGAACCGCGGCAGAAGTAGGCATTTGACCGCGGAACCGTGGTCAAAGGTGACGTCAGCAACTGAAAATCTCTGTAAATATCTTTTTTCTTCTCTTCCATCCCCTGAACTCCACTGAAATTTTTTTTCCCTGCAGGTTTCTTTGCACAGAATCTTTCTCCTATCCAATAAATCATTTTATGCAGGATTCTTTGCGCCGCAAATAAAAAGAAAAAATTTTGGCAAGTGTTTTAGATTTTTGTGGGTTACTGCTTTGCATATTTAAAATGGAATCTAAGGGGCTATAACACCAATTAAGATTGGGTGGGGATTTCATTACCCTTCCTAAAACCCCAGAAATCACTAAAAAGCATATGCATCACCATTGAGTTAATTAAAAAATATCTAGACTCGGCCAATTAAGGACTGTCGTGCTCATTAGGACAGAGGAAGGTTGTGGGTATTCAGTCGTTTATCTAAACCTGACTTTGTGGTGCCTAAGCTAGACAAGTGAGAAAGGTAACTTTAAAAGGCCCGTCTCACGGTGATTCGTGAGCGGAACCCTCCTTTCTTCATTTGTTCTTACCTGGCCACAATTGGCGGTGAAGAGGTGATTTGAGGGATATCTCACTACTTGTCACTTTGGAACAGTTAGGAACAGTCTAGTTGACTTAGGAGACCCTAGCTCTAGGTTTGATTGTGCATGTTTAAACTGTGGTTATTTGAAATTGAGCCGTAGTTCCGTACAATTTTTTTTGCAAAACTTTTTATAAAATATATATATATATATATATATATATAAACAAAACAAATTTTTTATAAAAACTTGCCCTTTGTCGCTAGAATCTCATTTCAACCACCTTTCATCCACATTTCCCCATTGAAGTTTTCTTACCCTCACATTCTACGTTTTGACTACACTAAACTCGTTTAGTGTATGTCCGGTTGGACTCGGGACACTAGTGCCCGTTTAGTCCGTGTTTCGTTAGTTGCTACTGACTACGCGATCGACTCCGAAGTCGAAACTCCCTTCACTCCTCTTTCATCTTTACCTTTGCCGGCCAACTCCAACGTTGACCGAAATTCTGTCCATTCACCTTCATCTTCACATTCATCTTCTTCTGAGATGTCAGGGTTCGATCCTAACAACCCTTTACCTACCTCAGGACTGATTCCACCTCAACTGGGTGCGAATAACCCGCAACAACCTCCTGTTGAAGCGCCACAGCGAATCGCGCTCCAGGATCTTTTCTATCCTACCCGCTCCGGACTTCCTACCTGTCTTTCACTACCGCCGGCAAATGGGGACAATTTCGAAATTAAGCCCCACATCATCAACATGTTGCCTAAATTTCACGGACTGGAATCCGAAGATGCCTATATCTTCATCAACAAATTCCAGAACGTATGTGCAATGATGAAGACAACCCAACTGTCCGATGATGCTATAAGGCTACGAGTCATTCCCTTCACTCTATGTGACCTAGCTGAAAAGTGGCTATATAGTACTGCATCGCATTCCATAAACAGTTGGGAAGGGTTTATTAAAGCGTTTCTTAAAAAGTTTTACCCAAATCACAAGACCGCGAGAATACGTAATGAAATTAACCAATTTTCCCAGCTTCCTTATGAACCTTTTTGGAAGTGTTTCGAACGATACAAAGACCTTCTTGTTCAGTGCCCTCATCACGGTATTGAGAGATGGCAACTCTGCCAAACTTTATACGAAGGACTGAACCCAGCAACTAAGCAGTTGCTGGAAACCATTTGTCAAGGCCACTTCCTATCCAAATCTGACGAGGAAGCTTGGCAATTTCTCGACGATCTTGCTGAACAAACGCTTCAGTGGGAGAGCACTAGACCGACCATTTCGTCCACTTCTTCCGGTCCATCTAGGGCAGGCGTTCATCAACTTGATATGTCAATTGCAATGAAAGCCGAAATTACAGCAATTACACAAAAACTAGAAGCAATTGAGAGCAAATTCTCATCGCCTTCTCCTGCCCCTGCTCTTCCCCCTCGCACTATATGCGCTTGTTTTTCGGATCCATCCTATTTGACCGAAGAGTGTCCTTACAACCCGCCTGCTCAAGGATAGGATCAAGTCAATGCTGCCTTTTAGCAACGACAAAGAAATGATCCATACTCTTCCACTTACAATCCTGGTTGGAGAAACCACCCCAATTTCGCTTGGAATCAAAATCAACAACAATTCCAAGGCAACAACAATTTCCAGAGGCCTCCTCCTCAACAACAAGGTCCTCAACAAACTCAATATCAGCAACCTTTTCAACCCCAACCTTACCAAAATCAGACGAACAATTTTGCACCCAACAACTCTTTTCCTCAAAACAATTTTGTTCCGCCAAATAACGATAGGGTTTCCTCGTTAGAACGAAGTCTGGAGGCATTTTTAAAACAATCAACTCAATCCTCAGCCAACATCCAGTCTTCCATTCAATCTTTGGTGCAACACACTGCTTCACACGGGCAAAGTATCAAAACCATCGAAGCCCAGATTGCACAACTGAATGCAGCTTTAAGCGAGCGAGAGAAAGGGAAGCTCTCATCTCAACCACTGCCAAATCCTGGTCACCCACAAAATGCACATGTTGCTCTTGAACAACAAAACTATAATGTGAGTGCCGTGACTACATTGAGATCTGGAAGGATGTTGAACAACAATGTTGGCACTGATGATGACACCCCGGCCGCCGCTTCTTCTTCTTCTTCTTCTTCTTCGACTTCTGAGCCTGTTCTCCATTCTTCAAAAGGCTCTTCTTCTTCTACTATTCCGAACGTACCCACTTCTCACTCCACGAAAACACCAGTTCTAGGGTCCGTTCTAACTCCACAATCTCCTCCACAAGCATTAGACTCAACCAATTTTCAAAATGTTCCATTTCCAAACCGGTTGAGATCCAATAAACAAAATCCACAAATGGAGAAGATTGTGGAGTTGTTTAAACAGGTTAACATTAACATTCCCCTCTTGGATGCAATCCAACAAGTCCTTTCTTACGCAAAAATCTTGAAGGACTTATGCACTAAGAAAAGGAAATCACAGGTACCTAAGAAAGTTTTCTTAGCTAGTGCTGTGAGTGATGCTCTTACCCAACCTTTACCTCAAAAACGAAAGGATCCTGGCTGTCCTACGATTTCAATAACTATTGGGGATAAGAACATCAACCGCGCACTTTTGGATCTTGGTGCCAGTGTTAACCTTCTTCCTTATTCAGTATATAAGCAATTAGGTGTAGGAAAGTTGAAACCCATACATTGTACTCTCCAAATGGTCGACCGATCTATCACCCATCCTAGAGGTGAGCTAGAGGATGTGTTAGTAAAGGTAGGGGACTTCATATTCCCCGTTGATTTTATTTTTCTCGATACACGGCCTGTAGCTAACCCCCGGAATCAAATTCCGGTGATACTCGGTCGACCATTCCTTGCAACTTCGAATGCTGTGATCAATTGCCGAAATGGTTCGATGAACCTATCTTTTGGAAACATGACAATTGAACTCAACATTTTTAAGTTGGGGAATCAGCCTTCTGAACCTAATGCTAATATACTTGACGTTTGCTCGATCCAAGAGATAACCCTGGAGGACTGTGAATTAGAAATTTGTTCGATCACAGCAATCTTAACGCCACTAGTGTGTTCCTCCTTGAACCTGACACTGTTGTTACTCCCGATAATGACTACGGGTGTTTCACTTTATCAAACGAACTTGACCAGTCACCAACCGAGTTGGAATCCTTTGAATTCTTGGATGAGTTAGCTGAACCATCCGACTCGGTGGCTTACACTCGTTTTGAACCTCTGCTGGAATCCTTTGAGTTTGAGACATTATAGCCGATTTTACCTTCAATCGTTTCACCTCCGACGCTCGAACTCAAGGTGTTTCCGTCTCACCTTAAATATGCTTACTTAGGTGAGAATGAGACCCTCCCTGTTATCATCTCGGCTTCTCTAGCCGCAGAGCAAGAGAAAGCCCTTCTGACAGTCTTGCAGAGCAATCGGCAAGCTTTTGGCTGGACTATGGCGGACATCAAGGGTATTAGTCCCCTAATAGTTGAACATCATATTCATATGATGGATGATGCCAAGCCAGCAAGGGATCCACAGAGACGACTCAACCCAGTCATGAAGGAGGCTATTAAAAAGTAGATCGTAAAATGTCTTGATGGTGGTATCATTTACCCTATCTCTGATAGCCAGTGGGTTAGCCTCATTCACGTTGTCCCCAAGAAATCGGGCATAACGGTCATAACTAATGAGGCGAATGAGTTAATACCTACTCGCATCCAAACTGGGTGGCGAGTATTCATCGATTATAGAAAACTCAACGCCGCGACACGGAAAGACCACTTTCCATTACCTTTCATTGACCAAATGCTAGAACGATTAGCTGGGCATGAATACTATCGCTTTTTGGATGGCTACTCCGGCTATAATCAAATTCCCATCGCCGAAAAAGACCAAGACAAGACCACATTCACTTGTCCTTTCGGTACGTTTGCTTACCGTCGCATGCCCTTTGGGTTATGCAATACACCCGCTACCTTCCAGCGGTGTATGATGGGTATTTTTTCAGACAAGGTGGAAAAATTCTTTGAGATCTTCATGGATGATTTCTCCATTTTCAGCGACTCCTTTGATGAGTGTTTGCTACATCTCAACGCGGTCCTTACCCGATGTAAAGATAAGAACCTTACTTTAAATTGGGAGAAGTGCCACTTCATGGTACGAGAAGGTATTGTCTTAGGACATATCATCTCGCAAAATGGTATTGAGGTAGATAAAGCGAAGATTGAAGTCATTTCTAATCTCCCTCCTCCCAAATGCGTCCGAGACATTCGAGCCTTCCTTGGCCATACCGGTTTCTATAGACGGTTCATCAAGGATTTTAGCAAGATTGCTAGACCCTTGACTCTTTTGTTGGCCAAGGACACCACATTTGATTTCGACTCGAGCTGTATGAAGGTGTTCGAGTCATTGAAAAACTCACTTACTTCTGCTCCCATTCTTTCGTCTCCTGACTAGACGCATCCATTTGAAATTATGTGCGATGCATCTGATTTTTCCATTGGTGCTGTCCTTGGACAGCACATCGATAAGATACCGCATGTAATCTATTACGCTATCCGAACCTTGAACGAGGCCCAATTAAATTACACAACAACCGAAAAGGAATTCTTAGCTGTTTTGTTTGCATTAGAAAAGTTCAGGCCCTACTTAATCGGCTCTCCAGTCATCGTATACACTGACCATTCAGCTCTTCGCCATCTTTTTGTGAAGAAGGACGCTAAATCTCGGCTGATACGTTGGATCCTCTTAGTACAAGAGTTTGACCTTATCATCAAAGACAAAAGAGGATGCGAAAACGTAGTCGCCGACCATCTTTCACGCCTCCCTTCTTCGCCGGCGCTTCAATTTCCTATAAAAGACGTTTTTCCAGATGAGCGGCTCTTGACTGTATCATGCAAACCTTAGTTCGCAGATATTGTGAATTATTTGGCCACCGGACTTATACCAAATGAATAGTCGAATCAGGACAGACTCCGATTCCTATCCCAGGTAAAACATTTTTACTGGGATGAACCTTATCTATTCAAATACTGTCCCGACCAAATTATTCGTCGGTGTGTCCCCGACAATGAATTTAAGAGCGTGCTGTCATTCTGCCACGATCAAACGTGTGGCGGGCATTTTGGCCCTAAAAAGACAGCCAAAAAGATCTTGCAGTGTGGCTTCTACTGGCCATAACTTTTTAAAGACGCACATGATTACTGCAAGACATTCTCCCGGTGCCAACACTTGGGCCGAATATCTAGGAGAAACGAAATGCCGCTCCAACCAATATTGGTTGTGGAAAGTTTTGATGTTTGGGGGATTGATTTTATGGGACCGTTTCCCAATTCTTTTGGGAACTTGTATATTCTTCTTGCTGTTGATTATGTATCTAAATGGGTCGAGGCTGTGCCCAGTCGGACTAACGATAACAAGGTTGTCGTTAGATTCCTCAAAGAAAACATTTTCTCCCGGTTTGGGCACCCCCGCACAATCATCAGCGACAATAGAACTCATTTCTGTAATAGGACTTTTGAGTCCTTAATGCGGAAATATTCTATTAATCACAAGCTATCAACGCCCTATCATCCCCAAACATGTAGGCAAGCCGAGATTTCAAATCGGCAAATCAAACAGATATTGGAGAAGACGGATTCCAAAAACCGTAAGGATAGGTCTTTAAAACTTACTGATGCCCTTTGGGCATTTCGAACTGCCTATAAGACCAATCTTGGCATGTCTCTTTATAGGCTTGTTTATGGAAAGGCTTGCCACCTTCCAGTTGAAATAGAGCATCATACATTTTGGGCGATAAAACAGCTGAATTTATCTATCGAAGATGCGGGCAGCCAGAGAAAGCTGCAGTTAAATGAATTAAACGAGCTTCGGGATGAAGCTTACGAGAACGCGGTTGTCGTAAAAAACCGAACGAAGGTGTTTCACGATAAACACCTTATGCGCAAAACATTCAAACCTGGTCAACAGGTTTTACTTTACAACACCCGGCTACATTTCCATCCCGGCAAGCTCAGATCTCGATGGAAAGGGTCATTTTTGGTACGCACTGTATATTCGCACGGTGCGGTCGACTCAGAGAATCTGGAGGATGGTTCACTATTTAAAATGAACGGACGCAGGCTTAAACCGTTCCTCACCGCGGACCATTTGGAGGAGCTCCTGCTGTTGCAGGAGCCGATTTACATTGACTGATCTTCCTCCATCTACCCCCAAATTTTGGTTATCCAGCCATAAACAGTGGAAACACTGTTTCAAATAAATTTGGGGGTATGCACAATTTGTAATTATAAATTATAAAAAAAAATTGAATTTTCAGGGGTATTTTTGTAAATATTCAGTTCTATAAATAAAAAAAAATTACAACTAAATTCCTCTTTTTAAGGGAATTTTTCACAAATAACCAATAAACCCCTATAAAAAGAACCCGACCCCTCTACTGCTTTTACCGAACCCTAAATTATTCCTCTCTAAAAACCCTAGCCGCCGCAGCAGCCAGAGCAAGAAGATCCCACCAACCCGCCGCGCAACCGCCGCCGATTGCAGCTTCCCGCCGTGCTTCCGCCGCTCCTTGGTGTCGTCTCCCTCTGAAAACTTCAGAGGAGGTTTGAACTTTCTGATCCTCTCTGTTAAATTTTTTAAAAAATTAATTACTTCTCTGTAATGGCCCCGACCCTACAATTTGAAAGGAACTTTTCCCAAATGTTCGCACACACTGTTTACGGTAGTTACTTCGGTGATGAGATCCGAAGGCGCGGATGGAACTTTTTGCTATTTAACCATTCGAATGCCTTCGCGCTTCCGGATCTTGTCACCCGTTTTTATGAATGCATGGAAGACGGTTGCCTCTCACAACACGGTTACATTAGGTTAATTTGGGGGCATAGGAAAATAATAATCGATATGGACTTCATCCTTGAAGTCACATTAATACCTAGACTCCCTATTCATGATCAATCCCTCCGTTTCGAAGACTACCTACCCTTAATGGGTAACGATTGTTCAAGGGAGCCACGAAAAGGCATCCAGGCTAGAACCCTTTTTGCGAACGTCTTAACTGTGTGCCGTTGGGCACAAAATAATATTTTTGGTTGTTCGCACAACACGACATTTTTCACACTATCCCTTCATATAGTGCACACTTTGATGACACGAAACCGCAGCTATGATATGTGCACTGTATTGCTTCACTCAATTGGCGCGGGCAAGAGGGATGCCAACTATCCATGCCCTATGTTGGTGACACAACTGTGTCGCCATTTCCTCCCTGTTGAGGAATTCGAATTTTATATGCATGGTGGAATTCCAATCCGACCCTTTCTTGAGGGCGTATCCACGTCCTACACACGCTTACATGATGTATGGTCGCGCACCGAGCCGGCCGAAGACGTACCTGTAGGGTTCCTAGGCACACCCATGATGTTCCACAACAAATCAAACATGCTAAAATCAAATTTTTCATGTGCCTAAGAATCCTATGCAAGATCGTTAACTAGAGAATAGGCGATAAAGATTGCAAGTTAACAACTTTAACCAAAAGGGAAGTGACTACAACCTTTGTAGATCCGGTCCTCCACTTCCTTAGCTCCGTGACAATGCCCCCTCGCTGCGATCATCGGATCCCGGACTCTAGCATCGGCTTCATCGGAGAAATGGACGGGCTAGGTCGTCGACTTCGATGCCGAAGATGATCTACGTCGAGGCAACTTAAACTCAAGCTCCACCTTCACCAAGTCATGAAACTTGTGAAGAAAACACCCTATACTACATGGCAAGTGGTAGAGGATGAAGAAATATGAGGTGGGTTCACTTTGGATTTGGATTTCTCACTTGGAATCATCACTTAGACATTTTCAAGCAAGCTTTTCTTCTTCTCCATGAAGAAGGAGAAGAAGATGAAAGAAAAAGAATTATTTTCAAAAAGAAAATCCAAGTGATTCTTATCATTTTGCAACCATGGTTGAGTGTATAGAATAAACTAGGGTTTAGTTAAATGGTTAGGTTTAGGAAAGAAACAAAATGGTCAAGCTTTCAAAGCTTCATGAAGTTTCAACAAAAGAACAAAGCAAGCCACCATTTCATTTATCCTTCCAAAAATGAATTAAAGAAAATAAATAAAACAAATATAAAACCTAACCATTAAACTAAATATGGTTTAACATAAACACACACCCAAGTTTGCATGTATCATCAAACATGATACAAACTACACAAAACTATATCATATATACAATGTGCACATTCAAGTGAGATAATCAATCTTAAGTGAACCAATACTAGTTAATGTAAAGTAATATATCAAATATATAATTATACATTAAATCATTAAATCAACACTTGATTTAACGATCCGGTCATATCGCATATGACCGACTAATATCCAATGTATCGGCTTATCGAATCAATCTTCGATTCGATAACTAGGTTATATCGCATACAACCAATCGATACATTCATCGCGAGAATAGAATACGGTATCACATACACGCATTATTCTCTGTCCCGCACATATCTCATATGCGCTCCTATTTCGTTTCGCTTGAGCCAGGAAACCTCTGTGTAGGACTCTAAAGACTCATCAATACGCCGGCAGCAGGTGATGGTCATATCAAACACCCACAAGCTGCAAGCGGTCTGCTAAACGTAACGGCCACCCGGGTATTAAGCGATCAGAAGATCAACGAGCAAGCCCGCTCACACTCCTGTGAATCCAACCAGTAACACTTACCGTACAGTCCAGTCTGTTCGTCTGATATGTCGCATATCTCGCCTAGGGGTGGTAAATGTCAGACCCCAGTAGCTCGATAAGTCATGCCGATGTAAGGTCCATAACAAGCACGAAACTACTGATAACACTTACCAGTAAATCAGTGCAACCCTGGCCAGGGATTTCCAGTTATGGCCAGTCGAGCATAGCACAACATCAACCCCCAATACCGGGAGAGACGAATCCCCTCCTATCGCTCATTGCCTCCATGTGAATCGGGACTGTACCCAAAAACCACCTGTTTGCATGACTCAGTAGAGCCGTGGTAGGGTGGAAATCAAAGCACAGTGGGAGACACACAAGACTCTATGACGATTTCGGGTCAACAGACTAAGATGTACCAGTGTCACCAGAGAACTGCCATCTGACGTGACGTATAATACCATCTGGGAGTTCTCGGCGAGTCCGTTCAGTGTACTCAGTCACCACTGAGCACCCGCATACCATCTCTGATGTCAAACACCAATGGATATGGGATCATCCATCGCCCATCACATGGGTCGAGAAGATATACACTAGTCTACTCTGGAATATCGATGCCCCGTCTCGATATTCCCACGACTAGGAACAATGAAGGATGTACTCATTGACTACCCAGGCCCCACTAGTATGATCTACATCATATTCCTGGAAGTCGAGTACACATCCTAAGGGCTTTATCAACATGTAACAGAGAGACAGAAAGTATACACGTTAAGATAAAGAGCAACCAGATAGCGTACTATCATGTCGAGCAAGAAAGTCCTACCTATATATGTCCCAGCATCCACTACTATATACATCCTATGTACAGTAATGGCCTCTAGGGCATACATATAACTAACAATCTCACACTTGCACTAGGGCCATCTGTAGCAGTGGTTGCAGTATCTCATACTCAACCATCCCATAAAAGTCTCTCTCTAGGAAAAGGCCTTTGTGAGTGGATCCGCCGTGTTGTCCTTTGAGTCTACTCTCCTAACCTCGATCACCTTGGAGATCAACTATCTCCTTGATCAGGTGATGCTGCCTCAGAATATGTCTGGGTCACTGATGGGATCATGGTTCCTTGGCCAAAGCCATACTTCCATTGTCATACAATGGTTGGAACCTAGTTCATCTCATGAACCAATATACACCCAAACTGCCTCCTTGGTAGTATCTTTAACAGCGATGTTACCAGCCTTTATCGTCTAGTTTGCCACGGTATCTAGCTTGGAACTCTTCCAACATACTGTCCCTCCACTGAGGGTAAAGACAATTCCTGCGACTGACATTCAGTCGTCCTTATCACTCTAGAACTTTTCCAGTGATTCTCCCCAAGATCAAATGATACTATCTTACTACAGCTAGTGAGAATCCTAACATCCATTTAGATCTATCTCATAGACCCAAAACCCAGGATTTAGGAGGTATCACCTTTATCCTATTTGGAGAATCCTTGTGATAAGAGGAGATTGACCGTGTGTAGCATAAGAAACTCCTTTTCCTATCAAGAGTATGTTGTCCACGTACAATACGAGGATGACCACCTTACTCTCTACTACCGTTTTGTATATACTAGGTTCATCTACCATTTTGATGAAGTCAAACTCTTTGACTACCACATCAAAACAGATGTTCCAACTCCGCGATGCCTGCTTTATCCTGTAAAGCAACTTGCACATGTTTCCGCTGCTCCCACTGTTTATGAAGCTCTCTGGCTGTGTACTTATAGACGTTTTTTCTAAATCAGTATTTAGAAAAATAGTCATGACACCCAACCACCAGATATCATAGTCATGGTATGTAGCAATGTTAAGTAGGATCCGGATGGACTCAAGCATAGCCACTTGGAAAAGGTTTCATTATTATCCACGCTTGGTCGATGACGAAAAGCTTCAACTAGTCTAGCTTTGAAAGTCTCAACTTTTCCATCTACACCAAGTAATCTTCTCAAGATATACTTGCTCCTGATGGGGATTTAACCCTTCAGATATAGCACCCAAAGTCCATACTTTGTTGGTGTACATGGATTCCATCTCAGATCGCTAAGCATCCAGCCATTCTTACAGAGTCCCTACTCTCGATGGCCTGCTCGAAACTAGTTGGGTCATCATCTCATGATGTAATCCTCGCTCCTACTGTCATCGAGAAACCGAAGTATCTCTCAGGCAGGTGAGGAACCCTGCTAGATCGGCGGAGAGGCTGAGGTTCGTCGGGGACTATTGAATCCTCTGGTTCTGTCAAATCAGCTGCAGTTTTGTATGGTTGGAACCTTTCCAGTTCTACAGAACTGACCTTGCCTCGATCTTGTCCGGATTTTGCTTTTGACATAGGCCGGACAATCCTAAATCTTAACTTACTTAAGAGATAGGCTCTTCCCATACCATATCTTATATGGAGTGGTAGGCACTGATTTGATTCGAACCCAATTCAATAGGTATGCAACTTCTCAAGTGCATAACCCCCTAAAAGGAAATAGGTAACTCGGTATTACTCATCATAGAGCACACCATATCTAATGTGGTGTGATTGCTCCGCCCCGATACACCGTTGTGCTGTGGTATATTCAGAGGAGTAATACGGAGAGAGAATCTCATTCTCTTTTAGAATAGTCCAAGAATTCCATGCACAAGTATTCTTCTCCCTGATCTCATCATAGGACATAATACTTATACCCGGGTTTTGGTTCTCTATTTCTAACTTATATTCTGTGAATATCTCAAAAGGTTCGGACTTGTGTTTCAACAGGAACATATGTCTGAATCTTGAGAGATTATCAGAGAATGTAATGAAATACAAAGAACCGGTCTTGGCATGTGTAGACAAGAGATCTACATACATCAACATGTATCAGTCCCAAGAGTTCACTAACTCTTTCTCTGTTTTCAATAAACAGAGCTATGGTCATCTTATCTTTGTGACATGACTGGAAAGTTTCACAAGATGTAAATTCAAACTTATTTAAATATGCATCTAGAATGTAACTTAAGCTAGTCGGGTCGCATTGATATGACCTAGTCTACAATACCTCAAGAAGGATCCGTTCATTTCTGAACTCTTCCTCTTGTGTGTGTTCTGTATACTAGGAACTGTAGTTTGATTTAGAACGTCAATGCTTTTAGATAACGTGCCTGAACCGATCAACTTTTGATATAGGAAATGTTCAAAACAATATCCAACAATACAAAATTATATCCTTCTTTACTAATAAAGAGACTAATATGATTTTGTATATCAGGTTCGGTATCTAATAACATTTGTTCAGAATCAATGTACTGGTAATACAGGGTGACAGTGACCAACAGACTTGGCTGCAACACTTGCTCCGTTTTCTGTCTTATGAAACTTATCACCCGTTCTCAGTTCTCTGCCTTTCTGTAGCCTTATGTAACAGATTACATATCTGGGATCCTGATCTGGTATCAGATACCCAGGACGCAGAGGATATTGAGAAACAGTTCTGTGTAACGAACACACCCGAAGGAGATACATCATATGCACTTTCTTCGTTTGGGCGGCATAGGAATTCTGGTATTCCCCTATTTCCTGCTCTGTCTTATAACAATTATAAGTTGGAGCGGGACCAACGTTCCCCAGCTCAGTATAACAAGCGGGTTCGGTCAATTCATCCATATTATTATCTTGATTAAGGCGTGACATGGTCGCTACCTGGAGAGAGAGAGAAGAAAACACTCTGCGTGCGCTCTTGCAAGATCAGATTGATTATATATTTTATCTAATCAGGATGGCTCCCACTGTTTTTATCAAATCTTCCTTCAAACCCTAAAAGGAAAGACTAGCCGGGATTAATTACACTCTACAAGTTCGCCAATCTTTCAGCCAGGCCAGTGTCGGTACTCTGAGGGAGGTTCCCCGTGGTTTCGCACGGACCTAATTAAAGTAAACCTCATTTTCCCAGAGGCGTAACCCCGTTGACACATTTCTAGACACCTACTTGATCGGCTAATTGCAAAGTGCAAAACTCTCCCAGGAGTAACAATTACTCGCAGTGGGTATCAGGATCCAACTATCATATAGAAGGTATGCAATCTCATTACAAATTTCAACACTTGAAACTCCCGATAAAGGTTTTTACCCCTAGCACTTATGACCTTAACTATGGTCAAC
Organism: Agapanthus africanus; assembly: GCA_030015575.1. Classification (NCBI taxonomy): domain Eukaryota; kingdom Viridiplantae; phylum Streptophyta; class Magnoliopsida; order Asparagales; family Amaryllidaceae; genus Agapanthus; species Agapanthus africanus. Next base: position 475,600 of record JASDDO010000174.1, read on the forward strand.
AAATCATAAGCACTAGTCAAGTTCTACCCGTCATTTCGTGATTAATTAGACGCACCCACATGACCCTTAACTAAGGTCAACAAAGTCACGTGACTGTCCTAACTAATCGCATCACATGCGGTGTAGGAAGACATCACTTAGCTACCGTACACTGTGCCTTGACTATGGTCAACAAACACAGCACGAATAGTAAGTACTCTACTTCCTAAAATGACGGAGGGTTGGGAATGGTTTTTATGAAAACCTTTAACGCTTTGAACTTGATCTCGTTGCAGAATCAAATGGTTTTTAAATGGAATGTTTTTTAGGCTTTTCTAGTTTTGCTAAAGGGGTCACTCCCGGTGAAGGGATCGTCGGTCCTTTCCTCATCGAATAAGGTGCAGGATATATCATATATACCGCTGTGCAAAGCAGAAACTATAGAAGCAATCAAAATACAAACCGAGAGTTGTAGCATCTGCCAGTTATTGCTAAAGGAGTCACTCCCGGTGAAGGGATCTCGGTCCTTTCCTTATCGAATAAGGTGCAGGATGTTCTACAAGGAACACCGCAATGCAAAGCAAGAACTGTAGCTACCTGTTTTATTTTGAAATTCGATTCCACAACATCTTTTAGGTTTATTTTCTTTCATTAATCTCATTAATGAATGTCTCATCATTTAAGTCCACCTAAACATCACAGATAAATATAACGTACGCTTATGCCATCCGCATTCGAATCGATGTCCCGTCTGCACCGTTAGGTTAGGTAACTAACGCCAGAGTGAGGCAGGGCTAGCGCGGGTGTAAAACATAAGCAACGTCTATATAATATATCATATATACTATATACTATATCTATCTGAACATATCATATAATCATATCACAGATAATGCAGCAGAAAATATCATATGAAATATTGGATATATTAGGACGTCCGTGTTTTTAATACGAGCCAGTATAAAACACGAATTCCACGGTCGCGATGAATAGCCAATCCCACACCCCTAGACCCCTACGAGAGCGGCAAGCAACCCTACCAATTTTAGGGTTAGGAGACCCGGACTCGACTCCTCGAGATGGTCTCCCACTGGACCCTAGAACCCGGTTACTTGTGCTCCCCTCCTTGGGTCTATCCTAATGCGGAAAAGTAAATAATATACAAATGGTGACATCATCCACAACCTGGAAGTGCCCCAATAAAAGAATATTACATATAAGTTTTTACATGAATGAAAATGAAAAACACTCGTCTCACATAAAAACCCCGGCTATTCAAACACGACGATCCAATATAACATATCCAGCAACACATAACATCACATGTCATCAACGTAAGTAAATATGCGCATCCCAATTGTCGTTGATATATAGCAACGAAACCGGCGATATCACATATTACACTTACGGTCACAGAAAAGAAAGTGTAAAACTACAACAGTTGGAATCCGCAAACTCTTTAGACATCGCATGCCTAACCAAATGAATTCCTTAGACATCGCATGCCTAACAATTATAAACCCCGCATTTTAGTCTCAATATCGAAAACACTTTTCAATATAAAGTTGGACAATTCAACAAGATTCCCGGCATCCAGTACGAATGCTCGTCGTAAACTTTAGTGGACGGCCGCACCCCCGATACCGTCGACGAAGTGCACTAAGGCGAAACACCGCTGCCGCGAGCACCCGAATGGATGTTTTCGGCGACGGGGTTCTCCTACAGTCACTTGGGCGGGGCTATGGGGTGTGGCTGTCTATTAAGTTTATCCGGCGAGTATCCGCGTACGCTACGTGATTGCGACGGACTTTTGATCACATCAAAATTCCGTGGTAACCGATCAAGTGAGACTAAACTGCTATGTTTATAACATTCAAATTTGTTATCTCATAACTACATGTGGATTCCAAATATTGTATCACATTCCAGATAAATAGAAAATGTTAAACTTTCCGATCGAACAATCGAACACCCAAGTTTTCCCGAAACAGCTCAACACATGAAATAAGTTTAAAAACATTCACTTCATGCCTCAGTACCAACGGTCCAGCCGTAGAAGGGTCAAGCCAACGCCTCACATGTGGCACGCCGTACTGTCCCAAACCCTAAGGTTCAAAGGGCAGTTCAAGACGGTCACATAATCGAGTTAAGGTTTTTTGTCTTCTAGAGGGACCATCGCGTTACTTGCACTACTTAGAACGTCGTTAAACTACGGAAAAATCCAACAATTGGAAATTTACCGGCAGGGGAAAAAGTGGGTATTTTTATCCGGTCGAACTTTTTAACATATTCTAAAGTTATCCGGAAAAACATATAGACAAAATTAGACAATCCGATCGAATCTACGAATTCCCAATACAACCCAGAAAACTCAACTCTTGAGTAGAAGTTAAAAATTCCCAGAAAATATAGCACAACAATATAGGAATTACTGTGCAAATTGCAATGAAGGATGCTTCCGTACGGCCGCGGAACCGCCGCACGAGCCATGCTCGTGCTGCGGATCCGCGGCGGTTTGATCGAATTGAGCTCTCGTTTTGCACAGTAACTCCTAGAAAACCCTGCTGATTTTTCTGCATATTTTTAATTCACAAAAATCCCCGATTTCAAAAAATGTACAGAGAGTGGATTTGGATTAGGGTTTCGGGTTCGATCGGGTTTCTAACTTCGTCTACTCATCGCCTAAGGCTCTAGCTAGGCTCTGATACCACTGTAGGGTTCCTAGGCACACCCATGATGTTCCACAACAGATCAAACATACTAAAATCAAATTTTTCATGTGCCTAAGAATCCTATGGAAGATCGTTAACTAGAGGATAGGCGATAAAGATTGCAAGTTAACAACTTTAACTAAAAGGGAAGTGACTACAACCTTTGTAGATCCGGTCCTCCACTTCCTTAGCTCCGTGACGATGTCCCCTCGCTGCGATCATCGGATCCCGGACTCTAGCGTCGGCTTCATCGGAGAAATGGGCGGGCTAGGTCGTCGACTTCGATGCCGAAGATGATCTACGTCGAGGCAACTCAAACTCAAGCTCCACCTTCACCAAGTCATGAAACTTGTGAAGAAAACACCTTATACTACATGGCAAGTGGTAGAGGATGAAGAAATAAGAGGTGGGTTCACTTTGGATTTGGATTTCTCACTTGGAATCATCACTTAGACATTTTCAAGCAAGCTTTTCTTTTTCTCCATGAAGAAGAAGAAGAAGATGAAAGAAAAAGAATTATTTTCAAAAAGAAAATCCAAGTGATTCTTATCATTTTGCAACCATGGTTGAGTGTAGAGAATAAACTAGGGTTTAGTTAAATGGTTAGGTTTAGGAAAGAAACAAAATGGTCAAGCTTTCAAAGCTTCATGAAGTTTCAACAAAAGAACAAAGCAAGCAACCATTTCATTTATCCTTCCAAAAATGAATTAAAGAAAATAAATAAAACAAATATAAAACCTAACCATTAAACTACATATGGTTTAACATAAACACACACCCAAGTTTGCATGTATCATCAAACATGATACAAACTAGTGCACAAAACTATATCATATATACAATGTGCACATTCAAGTGGGATAATCAATCTTAAGTGAACCAATACTAGTTAATATAAAGTAATATATCAAATATATAATTATACATTAAATCATTAAATCAACACTTGATTTAACGATCCGGTCATATCGCATATGACCGACTAATATCCAATGTATCGGCTTATTGAATCAATCTTCGATTCGATAACTAGGTTATATCGTATACAACCAATCGATACATTCATCGCGAGAATAGAATACGGTATCACATACACGCATTATTCTCGGTCCCACACATATCTCATATGCGCTCCTATTTCGTTTCGCTTGAGCCAGGAAACCTCTGTGTAGGACTCTAAAGACTCATCAATACGCCGGCAGCAGGTGATGATCATATCAAACACCCACAAGCCGCAAGCGGTCTGCTAAACGTAACGGCCACCCAGGTATTGAGCGATCAGAAGATCAACGAGCAAGCCCGCTCACACTCCTATGAATCCAACCAGTAACACTTACCGTACAGTCCGGTCTGTTCGTCTAATATGTCGCATATCTCGCCTAGGGGTGGTAAACGTCAGACCCTACTAGCTCGATAAGTCATGCCGATGTAAGGTCCATAACAAGCACGAAACTACTGATAACACTTACCAGTAAATCAGTGCAACCCTGGCCAAGGATTTCCAGTTATGTCCAGTCGAGCATAGCACAACATCAACCCCCAATACCGGGAGAGACGAATCCCCTCCTATCGCTCATTGCCTCCATGTGAATCGGGATTGTACCTAAAAACCACTTGTTTGCACGACTCAGTAGAGTCGTGGTAGGGTGGAAATCAAAGCACAGTGGGAGACACACAAGACTCTATGACGATTTCGGATCAACAGACTAAGCTGTACCAGTGTCACCAGAGAACTGCCATCTGACGTGAGGTATAATACCATCTGGGAGTTCTTGGCGAGTCCGTTCAGTGTACTCAGTCACCACTGAGCACCCGCATACCATCTCTGATGTCAAACACCAATGGATATGGGATCATCCATCGCCCATCACATGGGTCGAGAAGATATACGCTAGTCTACTCTGGAATATCGATGCCCCGTCTCGATATTCCCACGACTAGAAACAATGAAGGATGTACTCATTGATTACCCAGGCCCCACTAGTATGATCTACATCATATTCCTGGAAGTCTAGTACACATCCTAAGGGCTTTATCAACATGTAACAGAGAGACAGAAAGTATACACGTTAAGATAAAGAGCAACCAGATAGCATACTATCATGTCGAGCAAGAAAGTCCTACCTATATATGTCCCAGCATCCACTACTATATACATCCTATGTACAGTAATGGCCTCTAGGGCATACGTATAACTAACAGTACCCGCAAAGACACCTAGCTCGAGCTCAACCGCGAGCGATGAAGAGCTTACCCCCGCTGCGCAAGCGCGCTTGATGCGATGAACAAATAGGGGGATAGAAAGATTAATAGGGATGGTGACCAGCCTTGATCAACGAGTGACGGGATTGGAGCAGGGCATGACCACCCTACTGGTGATCCCGCTCATGATCGAGGGGACGGAGAGGCTATGAGCAGTGAGGACACTGCTTTCGATAAGTTTGGAGGTGGAGGTTAATTGTAAATAGTTATCTTTGCATTGCATCCGCATTTTTATTTTTTGTACATATTTGTTTTTCTTTGCATATTTAATTCCACGTTGCATCTTTATAAAAAAAATTTAAAAAAATATATAAAATAAAATCAATAAAAATTTAAAAATTTAAAAATTATAAAAATAGAAAAATTCAATTTTAGCCATATTTGACTTAAGTTCAACATAACGGTTGACTAGTTAGAAAAAACTAGATCCTAAACTTGGTAAATTAATAACCCTAAAAATAACATCTCTTAAAGTTTAATTATAGAAAATATATGTCCTTGCAGTTTATTTAAGAAATAGGCAAATTTTGAGTTCAGTTCTTGGACTAAATCGAAATAAGGGAAAAGCATTGAAATTTTTATTTGAAGTGTAACTCTGAAAAATAATTCTGAATCTTAAGTCTAAATTCTGAAAATATATACCCTACAACTTGCACATACACGCACCTTAAAACTTGGGATAGTAGAGGATACCTTGAAATGCTCTTGTCTAAAATCCTTAGTATGAAGGAAAATAAAATAAAAGTATAAGTGGTGAATAAAGAGATAAAAAAATGAACAATGGTTTTGTAATTACTTAAGGCAGCATAAATAAAAAATATAGCGAGGGTGCTTTATCACCTAGTGCATTAGACCAACTGGTTTGGGAGTCACTGCTAAGCCTTAGGTATTGCAAGACGAGAAATTACGCCTAAATACGCAAGCACATTTTGTAATCGGTAGTTAGTACCTCAAAAAGTATTAACAGTCACATGAAGAATGTGTGAGCAATTTTTATCACCAACTAAAAAGTACTTTGTACGATGGACAAGAGTATGATAGCTTGAATTGAATTTCCAAGTGTAGGGGTAAAAATTACACACACGTAGGGGTATATGATTGGGGTTTTGATGAGAGATAGGAATGAAAGATAAACCTTATATTTTCAGTAAAGATGATAAAAATTCCTGAGTTGAGATTGCACCTTAGAAGGAAAATTCAAAAGATACTGAAAGCTTAATAAATTTGCAAAACATATACAATCTTAAGTTAAATGAAGAGGGAGTGTGAAAAATACGGGTTGATGATTTCTAAGTTAATGATAATAGAATTTCTTACTAGAATACTGAATTGAAGAATTAGAGTTAATGGCCTAATTGATTGGATTTTGTGGGTAGTATCCGCTGAAAACCCTCAGGAGACAACACTCCTCCTACTAGGGACACCTAGAGGTTTAACGGCTTGTTGCACGAGCTCAGTGCAATCGCGTTCCCTGCGAAAGTGAGGTTAGGAATTTTTGAGAATAAAATTGGCTTGCTCGGGACGAGCAAAAGATAAGTTTAGGGGTATTTGTTCATATCAGAATTTTACATTATTATATCGCCCATTCTTAATCACATTACATATAAATAGGTGTTTTGATCCATGTCTGCTAAATAGTTGCAGGTTACAGGTTCTCAGATCGTTACAGTGAAATTCATGAAAAGTCGCTACAAATGTGAGACTACGACCAACAATAGATAAATCTGTATGATGCCGCCTACCAGTTCAAGGAACAAATGAAAATCATTAGACAGTTCAATGCACAAAGCACAAGGGCAGTACAAGATTCGAGACTTCAACGCGAAGCTCAAGGCAAAAGTCCACATCATCCTGCACTGTTGGAAATCTGGAAGAAAATAGAAGAGATTCTGAAGAACCAAGTAAAGAAAACATAAGGTAAAAGCAACATGAAGCAACCCTGAAGAATTGAGCCCAAGATCCTACCAAATGGCAACAGAACCGCGGCCAAACAGGCCTTTCTGCCGCGGAACCGCGGCCGTATGGTGCACGTGTCGGTGGAGGTGTCGGTGCTTTGACCCAGTTTTCTTATGGTAGTTTTGTAAATTCATGTGTGGATCAGAATGTAACCTAGGGTTTTTCCTATCTATAAATAGGAGAGTTGAAAGCCAAATGAAGGCATGCCTCTCTTTAGTTTTTATGCATCCTTTTAATTCTTAGATCTAAATTTTAATTCCAATTGTAATGCATTGTTGAGAGGTCATCAATAAAGTAAGTTTTATTTTTATCTCGCATTCTTTTTATCTGAATTTTAATTCCTGCAATTTTTTATCTGTTCTTTTATTATCTGCAATTTAGTTCATCTATTAAAATAAAAAAAAAATTATTGTTATCTTCCTAATGAGTGAGTAATTCCTCACTTGTTAAGGATAGGAGAGGGAAGGTTTGAGAGAAGGAAATCTCTCTCACTCCTTTCTTTGCCCAAATAATTTTAATTAAGGACTCTCTTTAAATCAACCATAATCCGCTCACTACGGCACCCTATCCTACATGATAGCGGTGATTCCCTAGTTAGACCGGTTGTGGTTGAATTAACCGGAGATTAGGCTAAGAGCCAAGAACGGACGGACAAGGACCAAAAGGAAGAAACTAAGTTTCTTCCTAGTCGTGTTAATCCTCGTTGTTGACTATTACCCTAACACCTATATTCTTAACTAGGGCATTGAAAGAAGTGAGAAGAATCTCTATTTCGAACTAACCTAATTTTAACCCTAGCAAGCCTTTATATCAATTTATTCTCATTCTTAGATCTTAAAACAAAACCTACCAAAGTTAGGACTTAACTCGTTAGAACTTAAAGAAAAGGACACAATTTCCCTGTGGATCGACTCGTACTCAACCGGCTAGCTACCAAGCGACACCGTCTTGATTGCGGTAAATTATAATTTAAGGAATACGCAAAACTCCTCCAATTACGTGGCAACCGATCAAATGAGACTAAATTTCTAAGTTTATAAAATTCAAACTAGTTTTCACAAAACTAATTATTGTGTATTCTAAATATTGTATCACATATCAATATAAAACCCGAAACGATGTTAAAATTACGAATACGAAACACTCCGAATTGCCATAACAGAAAGATAACATCATATGCAATCTTGGCAAAATCAAACAATACCTGAAACACCAAACCCCAGAGACTGAACACCCGAAAAATTTTGAGACCAAATGCCCTAACAAAAACCGGCAATACCGGTCAAAACATGATTCTCGCCGGCCACATTAGGGTGTTTGGACCTCTATTTTTTTTGGTGTTCTAGTTACACAATAAAGAGACCTCTGCAACTATTTAAAAAAATTTAGAGGCTCAAAAAAATTCGACAGAAACTAGGGTTTTGTTTCGACTATTTCGGAGTTGTTTCGGTTTCGTAGTTCAACTAACATCGTCTAATTCTCTAACCTGGCTCTGATACCACTGCTGGGTTCCTTAGCATCCTAACTATATTTTCTAAGGCATCAAGCATGCAATTTTAAAAAATCTAGAGTGCTAAACAACCCATAACCGAGAATCTAACTAAAGAATTAGGGTTATTAAACATGTAAACAACTTTACACTAAGTGAAATGGGAATACAACCTTTGTAGACCGGTCCTTCACTTCTAAAGCTCCATGTAGCAGTCCCTTTGCTCCAAGTAGTGGTCTCCCGGACTCCCGTTAGGCTCCACTAGGCGAAAGGAACTAGCTTGCTTGAAGAACTTCGAGGCCGAAGATGATCTACGTCAAAGAATCTCTAACTCAAGCTACCTCTTCACTAATTGAGAATTAGTGAAGCAAACAACCTATACTAAATGGCTTGTCTAGTGTAGGTTGATAAAGTAGGAATTTTGCTCACTTTAGAATTATTTTTCTCTCACTTTTTCTTCACCTCAAGAAAATCTAGTAAGCTCAAGGAGATGAAGAAGAAGATGAAGTCAAGAATAATTGCTACCATGGGTGAGAAAAATATCATATATGAACTCATGTAGAGACTTAACCATGGCTAAAGATAATGGTTAGGTTAATAAATATCTAGAGTAAAACAAAATTAGTAGACTAAGTCAATGGTTTTTACAAGCTTCTCAAAGCATCATGAGCCATGACAAATTCCACCTAATTTTGTTTATCCCTAAATAAATAATTACCCTTAATTATCTAGGTTATGGTATGAGTCTCATACACCCGTGTACAATGTATCATCAAGCATTACACAAAAAAATAACACAATAATATATATCACATATATATTAAATGTACAAGTGAGAAAAAGAAATTCTTAAGTGAGCTAATATTAGTTAATGTATATTAATATCAAATATATAATCATACATTAAATTATCAAATCAACACTTGATTTAATAATCCGGTTATATCACATATAACCGATTAATATCATTTATATCAACTTATCGAATCAACATTTGATTTGATAACCCGGCCATATCACATATAACCGACCGATATCACATATCGCGAGATAAGAATACGGTATCACATACACGTATTAATCTCGGTCCCGCACATATCACATATGTGCCCTACTTCGTTTCGCTTGAGCCAGGAAACCTCTGTGTAGGACTCTAAAGACTCGTCAATACGCCGGCAGTATGTAATGATCATATCAGTTACCCACAAGCCGTCAGCGGTACTAGCTGGACGTACCGGGTACCCGGGTATTGAGAAATCATAAGATCAATAAGCAAGCCTGCTCATACTCCCGTGAATCCAATAAGTAACACTGCCGTACAGTCCGGTCTCTTCGTCTGATATGTCGCATATCGAGTCTAGGGGTGGTAAACGTCAGACCCGAGTAACTTGATAAGTCATGCCGATATGAGGCTCATAACGGGTCAAAAAACTACTGATAACACTTACCGGTAAATCTTCGTATCAGCCCTGGCCAGGGACTTCCTGTTATGGCCAATCAAGCACAGCGCAACATCAACCCCCAATACCGGGAGAGACGAAACCCTCCTATCGGTCATTGCCTCCATGTGACTCGGGAGTGTACCCAAAAACCACATGTTTGCACGTTCTCTTGAACGTGGTAGGGTGGAAATCAAAGCACAATGGGAATCACACAAGACTCTATGACGATCTCAGGTCTACAAACTAACCTGTACCAGTGTCACCAGAGAACTGCTATCTCACGATAGGTATAATACCATCTAGGAGTTCTCGGAGAGTCATGTTCAGTGTACCCAGTCTCCACTGAGCACACGTATACCATCTTTGATGTCAAACACCAATGGATATGGAATCATCCATCGCCCATCAAATGGGTCAAGAAGCGTATACGCTAGTCTACTCTGGAATATCGATGCCCCGTCTCGATACACCCTCGACTAGGAACAATTAAAGGATGAACTTTTGGAATACCCTGGCCCCACTAGTATGATCTGCATCATAATCCTGGTAGTCAAGTATACATCCTAAGGGCTTTACCAATATGTGAGAGCAAGACAGCATCACAATACTACTCTACATGTTAAGATAAAGAACAACCATATAGCATACTATCATGTCGAGCAAGAAAGTCCTCTCTACATATGTCCAAGCATCCATTATAATATACAATCATGTACAACAATGGCCTCTAGGGCATACATACAACTAACAGTTCTAAAATCGGTTTTGAAAATTCCGCCTCCCCGCAGACACGTGGGGTGCGCTGCATCGACATACACCAACAATCTCCCACTTGCACTAAGGTTAATTATTGCGATGTCGCATACTCACAGCCCGTGTGATACCGAACACCCAACTTCTCTACTAATCAGTCTCGTAAAGCCCGTTTGCGAAACTATTACGTTCGAGAAATAGCATCAATGAGTGGATTCGCTCCAATATTTCTATCTTTATCTCTCTATATCTTAACTTCACGGAGAAAGACTATCTCCCGAAATGAGCAATACATGTCTTATAATTTGTCTGGATATCTGATGGGACCCAGTTCACAAATGAACTCCAAATCCAACAAACTTCTTAGACTGTATCAGCCACTGAATTTAATCAGTACCATGTGCCATGCCTTCTACAATATCCGCTTGGACCACCTGTCCAACATACTACCCCTCAAAAGAGGGAAAACTATAACTCTGACAGCCACTTTGTCATCCAGTTCACCTTTGAAGCCAGAAATGATAACCGCTTCTTGAAGGAGGCTGCCGTTACCATATACCAAGAACATCCACTTATGTTCATAACTGCTTCCCAACGTTTCTCCAGGATTGGATATATATATATATATATATATATATATATATATATATATATATATATATATATATTGCATCCTGTGCAAAATCAATATCTGGTGTTGTACTTGACATCTCATGATTAACTCAATTGCCTAAGCAAATGATATGCCAATCATGCAAATCTCTCTCCTCATCAGTCTAGAAGACATCTCTTTAGAGAGGGTGACTCCATCACCTGCGGGTACACCACCACGCCAGGAGTCGTCCATTCTAAAACACTTTAGAATAATGTCAAGTACCCAAATTGGGACACTTTTCAAATCTAGATCTAAAACCATAGATCTAGTTACCAGAAACCATGATATTTTATCCAGATCCTATGTGAAGAAACAACTTGTGACAACCACAGTATAACCGATCGTAGTATAGGAAAATCACTTCCTATAAAGAGCATGTCATCCAAATACTAAGACATTACTCCCTACTACCTTCTTATCAGGTCCATCTGTTGCTCTGATAAAGTCAAACTTTATGACTGTCACATCAAAACTAGACGATCTATCTCCGTTATACCTGCTTTAGTCTATAAATAGACATAAGCTACTTGCCCACTATGCTTCCGCTGCTCCCACTGACTACAACAACCCTCTGTCAGAGTCATATACACATGCACTTCTAAAGCTAATTTAGAGCGGCGTTATACTCATCCTCCTGCCAGATCTCATAGTCTAGAACAGCAGCAGTGGCAGGTTTGGATCATCAAAAAAAACCTGTCACCGTCTTTAAGGAGACCAAAGTACCTCTCGGGTGCCTGAGGATACCCACCAAATCTGTGGAGTGGCTAATGGAATGTCAAATCCAATTGAATATTTAGGTTCTACTAAATTTTCAGTAATCGTTTGTGGTTCTAGAATCAATTCCAGTTCTACCATACTCTCACGTATGTTTTCTGAAAAGAATCCATTTTACTAAAACTGTGGCGAGTCAAGAACAATATAACCATTGATCTTCTAGATGGTAGAATGTTAACCCTCGTCAAAGCCCGGGATAACCCACAAACTGCCATTACTGAAACGTTCCTAAAGTTTTATCCGGATTCTGGTTTTATGCATAAGCCGGACAACTCCGTATACCTTAATATCGTTAAGATATGAATCCATTCTATATATCCAATATAGAAACAAAAGCACTAATTTAATTTGAACTAGATTCAAAATACATGCAGCTGTTTCCAGTGCATATCAACTAAATGGAAGAAGGCCAAGCAGCATTACTCATCAAGGAATGCTCCCACGCATGAGTAACCTGAGAGAGAAGCAAGTTCTCAAAACTATTACTTACAACGGAATACCAAACACGAGTATCTATATCTTCGATCACCTTGAAGAATCCTGATACTTGCAACATATGGTTCTCTACTTTATTCTTATACCTATAACTTCTCAAAATTTGGACCATGTATTTCAACGAAATACTTGTATAAAACTAGAGAATTCATGAGTAAATAGAATATAGTACAAATACCAACCCCTGTGTCCTAACGGACATCGGACAACATACAATACTCTGAATAAGTCCACTGAGTTTAATAACTCAAACCATGTGCGTCGTAAGTTGAAAACTGTGCTATGGTTAAGAAGAATTACACCGATGTTGAATGCACCTCAGCTAACCATCAACTGATACAGGTAAATGTCATAGACATAATTTCAAAAGATTATATCTCACTTTATGAAATAAACGTACAGATATATCAGTTTGAAATTGGTGCATAACAACGGGTATTCAAAACCAAATATTTGCCGTCAGGCAAAACCCATGTGATTTCCTCAAATATCACCAATTACAAAGAATTCCGAAATACAGAGGATCTAATCACCCAATTCCCAATATCTTACTTCCACTCACCATCTGTAACGCCAAACAGATATGAAAGTCAAATCTGGTAAATACATACCCTGGAGTCAGAATGTGATTGGGAAAACAGTTTTCAATTAACACCGCACAGTAAAACTGAAATATGAAAATGTTTCGAAGGGGTAGCTGGGTATTCCTAGTAATGCATCTTCCACTATCCAGATTCATGGCAGTAACCGTATACTTTCTTGCCCTCACTCCAATCCCTTTATATGTCTTTACTTATTACCTTATGTACACCATACTTAGACTAATTGATTTTCTTCCTTTCCTACCCTTCGGCACCAGCCTATGGTTTGGAAAAAGACTATCCAATAAGCGTAATAGGTGTACTCTCCTAACACTAGGAGCTCTCGCAACCTGAGAGAAGGTAAAGGGAAAAGACAACCGAATAATCATTATTCTATTTCTCCAGAATCAGAAACCATTCTCGAACTGGAACAAGTTCCTTCGAGTTCGTATGTAACTATACGATGGAATATCCAAGAAATGTGGATCTTCACAGTGATACGGAGTGTTCTAGAGAAATGCAAAGGTGATATAGGAGTGTCAGGGGTATACGCAGTTTCGTCGTGAATAATAGCAGTCGCAATTTCCTTTGCCCTTAATCTAATCCCTTTATATGTATTTACTTATTACCTTCTGTACACCACACTTAGGCTAATTGGATTTCTTCCTTCCCTACTTTTCGGCGCCTGCCTATGGTTTGGAAGAAGACTATCCAATAAGCGCAATAGGTGTACTCTGCTAATACCAAAAGCCCTCGCAACCTGAGAGAAGGTAAAGATAAAAGACAACCAAATAATCCTATTCAATTTCTCCAGAACCAGAAACCATCCTCGAACTGGAACTAGTTTCTTTCAAGTTTGTATGTAACTATACGATGGCATATCCAAGAAATATGGATTTTCGTAGTGATACGGAGTGTTATGGAGAAATGCAAAGGTGATGTAGGAGCGGCAATAATATATGCGACTAAATGACAATCCAAAAGCCAAAGTGTTTTTAAGAAGGTTCGGTTAACTTGGTTTATGGGTTTTAGTTTAGGGTCAGGCCCTGGTCGCTGCCAAAGAGAGAGAGAAAAGAAACACTCAGCGTGTACTCTAACCTAGATTAGATTGGTTAATCACTTTATCTAATCAGGATGGCTCCCACTGTTTCCTCGAATTCTCCTTCAAACCCTAAAAGGAGAATTAGTCGGGATCATCTAAAATCACCCGAGAAGTAACACCTACTCATCAGTGGGAATTGGGATCCAACTATCATCGCATGATAACTTGATGGAATCCACTCAAGTCATCATACTTCGGAAGGTATGCGCATGCCTGGCAAGTTTCATGTATGTTTGAAACTCTCGATGTGATTTTTTATCCCTAACGACCTATAACCTTGACGCTTGCCAACAAGTTATAGGCCACTAGTCAAGTTCAACCCGTCATTGTCCTGGATTAACTCGAACCCACCTGCACAAACTCTTGACGCTTGCCAACAAAGTTGTACGACTGTCTCGATCAATTGCATGTCCATGCAACAGATAAATATCACTCGGCTACCATTCACTATATCTTGACGCTTGCCAACAAATATAGCACGAATACTAGGTGGTGCCCATCTGAAATGACGGAGGGCTACAGTAGGTTTTTGGCGAAAAACCTTTAACGTAATGAGCTTGATATCGTTGAAGGAATCGAGTGGTTTTACAAATATATAGTGGCGCAAACTTTTGCTAAAGAGGTCACTCCCTGTGAAGGGGTCTCGGCTCTTTCCTCATCGAATGAGGTGCAGGATATTCCAAACTGAATACCGCGATGCAAAGCAAAAGAATCGACTATAGTAAAGGTATTACACTGACGCAAACTTTTGCTCAAGAGGTCACTCCCGATGAAGGGATCCCGGCTCTTGCCTCGTCGAATAAGGTGCTAGATATTCATAACCGAATACCGCTGTGCAAAGCAAAAGAAAACGTATGTAATGTCAGTTTTTAAAAATTTGGTTCCAACAAGATCATATCGGTTTTTTTTCCTTGCATTAATCAGAATTAATGCAGTCCCATCAATTAATCCATATCACACCAGAAAAAGGAACGAAAATAAAATGTACGTATATGCCATCCGCATTCGCCAAGGGGCCCCGTCATGCACCGTTAGGTTACTTAACTAACAGCAGAGCGGGGGCTAGACTAGCGCGGGTGTAAAACATATACAACATCTACTAGTATATATATAAATATACATAGCATTCGTCCAAGGCATGATATAAGTAACATCACAAAACATCAACAAGTAACACAGAATGGTGGATAATCTTGGAGTCTCGGGTTTTATTTGAGCCACAAATGATACCCGACGTTCCCTGTCGTGCGGATATCCCGTGCAGTGAAAATCTGGACCCCTACGAGCGCGGCAAGTTACCCACCAATTCCAGAATTGAGGCAACCCCAATCAACAAAGTGAATGGGCCACCCAGCACTTCACGGAATCCGGTAACTTGGGCACCCCTCCGTGGGTCATCCTATACCCTCTGCAAGTGCGGCGAATAGTCCGCCAATTCTAGAGTAAGCCCCCCTCCGTCTCAACGCCATGAGATGCGGGCCCGTTGTCCTCTAGAACCCGGCTATTCGTGCACTCCATCGCGGGGTAATCCTAATACAGAAAAGAAAAGTATATATACAATGGCGACACCGACCTCAACCCGGTCGTGCCCCAATAAAAGAATATACAATCTGGCAGAGACGGCTGTCCACATGTTGGACGCTCGTCCCGCAATAACAAATATACAAATGAATCTGAACTGTACTACCATTGCACCACTGGCTATCCACCACGACAATCCAACCACAATATCAGCACAATCTCAGAACATCAACGTGAATATCACGATCGCAAACCCGTCTAAAAGAACATATAGTAATTAGACGGGTTGTACCGCTCAATGACATTCACGGTCGCAGATATATCACATGCACTAATAAACACGAACTTAAAATTTCGATCGACTAAACATTTCCAAATTAGCCCCAAATGCAATCCAACACTCAAACAAATCTGGGCCAAAACAAAATATCACAAAAATCATATTTCCAAGTAATAGGGTGCCAGATGAAATTTCGCACAGAAAGACAATGAAACCGCTGCGCAACCGCGGCCAATGCACATGTTATGCCACGGTTCCGCAGCAAGGTTATGGGTTCAGGTGTTCAAATTTCGTATGGTGCCCTATAAATGCCTGCACGTATTTTTAAGATGCTCTGAAAGATTTTTTGAACACGTTTGAAAAACGACAGCAAGCATAGCATATTGGAATTACGATTTGGAAAAATTGGTCAATCGAGATTTTAACCTTGTGCAAACTAGCTAGTAATGGTTTATGAGGTGTCTCTGATACCATGTTGGGTTACGATAGTGCCCTGGCCATCAACCGTGGTCGGTGCAGAACAAAAACTGGCGTTTAAAAATTTTGGTGCTAACGTATCCGTCAAGATCGAACCATAAACCAATACTAGCAAACTATAAAAGCTAAACTACAAGGTTAGAATGGTTATACCGAATGAACCAATTCCTTCGGTCTTCTACCACCTTCCTAAGCTCCTCAAGGCGTCCCGAACTGAACTTGGTCGCCGGTCTTCCTTCGTCGATGATGATCCACCCTTGGGATGTAGCTCTAGGCTCTAGCTCCACACCATAAACAAGTGAAGCCACTAAGGACTCAAGATGGCTAGTCAAGAGTGTCTAGAATGTAGTGAATGGATCCAAGTGTTTATCTATCTCACATCCTCCCTTGATTCTCAACTCATGAGATTGTAGAGAGGAGGTTAAGCTTGAAGGTGGAGGAAACCATGAAAACCCTAGAGAGGAGAGTGAAGCTAATGGTGAGAGTAGAAAACTCAAGTGAGAATGAATGAGCCATGCATGAGAGAGAAATTCACATGCTAGATTTTGTAAAACGTTTCTTTAAATTTTAATATCAAGCCCATGCTTGAATAGTTTGCACAAATGAATTAATAATTCATTTGTGCATACTATGCAAGCATGGTTCTCACCACACTCCCATCTCTCTAATATCCACCTCATTATCCATTTAAAGTAAATGGTCAAACCCAAAATGAGGTGTCCACCTTCTAGAATATTATCTATAAAAAATACGGATTACATTTTACAGTATATACATACCTGTATTCGTACCGATATACGAATACTCGAAGAGATAGAATAACACAAAGAACATAATACTAGAATATACATTTCGAAATATATATATGTAAATTATTAAATCAATACCTGATTTAATAATCCGGTTCAAATCCGAGCCGGCTAGTATTATCAACTGTCCGATTGAAAGTCCGGGTAACTAGTACACTCGTTCGATCGGAACCCTGCACGTATCCAATACAGCCACTACATCATTTCGCCAGAATCAGGGAAACGTTCTGTGTGGGACTGTTCAGTCGATAAAACTGCACATTTGTAGTATATTTTTCCTACCATTTTTATATTAAAAAAAGGACTATATTATAATATATTATACATATGAGGGTTTATGTGTAAAAACATTATTTTCCATGTGTTAATATATGTTAATTATCATTTGGTAGGAAAATGTATGCAAATAATATTATTGATCTAATCCTAGTAGAACAAAGTCTACTAAAATCTTATTTGAGTTGTTGTGCAGAATATTTCCAAGTTGTTATGAAGGATTTAACAAACAAATCAATTTGTTGAAGAAAACTTGCCAAATTAAGAAGCAAACTTGGAGACCAAGTCTGGAAGCAACCGAGAGAAGATTTCTGAAATATGAAGATGTCTAGGATTGCCAAATGTCACCATCAGAGAGCCCAAGAAAAACGACAGAGAGATCTCATTCCTTGAGCGCGGATCCGCGGCCAAACACACCCTGGGGCCGCGGATCCGCCGCAATCTTATGGAATTGGAGTGCAAGATTTTGGGGCATTATTCTCTGCTGAATTTTACCAAGTTTTCAATAATAAGATTCTGGGTTTTCACTATAAAAAGGCACCGAGAGCCTCTTGGAAAAGGTATCAAGCTGACGAGATCACGAAGTCCAAGACGGCTCACGCATCCAGGCTGATCATCAACGGTTCATCTCCCTCCTTAGAAGAGATCAAGAAGCAAACTAGGTTTTTGTAATCATTTTCTAAGGAATCAAAGTGTACTTGATCTTGTTGATTAATAAAGGTAGTTCTTTTTCTCATTCTATTTCTCCGTAGTTTAATTATGCAATTTCTTTCCATCTCTTTTTCTCCCAACATGCGCGAGTAATTCTCCGCTTGTCAGGGTTCGTAGGATTAGGGTAGGCTAATGGATGATGAAAATCCCTAAACCCTTTTTAAGTCCTATAAAGTTTATAAACTTTATCAAAAGAATCATTAACATCCTAATCGGGCGCGCTAACAATTCATTGTTAGTTCCGACCGTGATTAGAGATTAGATTGATGATTGTTTTGGTAAAGGCTAGATATGAACGAAGTTCCGTGTAGAGATAAGGGTTAAGAGTGGGATTCCTTTTCCCTCCAGAAACCCTAATCTACATGCATCACCGTTGTTCTAGTTTTAAATCTATTAAAGGATAAAAAGGGTAACTTTTAATTAATCGTCCATAACTACTAAATCCTAACGAACCCTACAAACCCTCTTATTATATTAACTACATCTCATAAATAATCTATATCTATATTTTGCATTAGTGCTTAACGTAGATCTAGAAACCATTCCTCGACATTCTTATCCCTCCTCTCTTTTTCAACACATCTAAAGTAAGAATAAAAGATTCAACGTTTCCCTGAGGACGACCCGTACTCACCTCGGTCTAGCTACACGCGACACCGTTCTGATTGCGGTTATTCTACAAACAAACACTTTTTCACATCAATCAGGGACTCTAAAGACTCGTCAATACGCTGGCAGTGGGTTTAACCACAAGCACGTCAGCGGCACTAGCTATACGTAACGGCTACCCAGATATTGAGCGAAAGGAAGGCCGACAAGAAAACTCATCTGAAGCTCTACTGAACCTGTGAGTGACAATATCCGTACTGTCCGGTCTGTTCGTCTAAGAGTATCGCATATCGAGTCTAGGGGGTGGATCAGACCCCTAATAACGCGATATTTCGTGTCGGTATAAAGCCCATCACCCACTGAGAAACTACTGATCCAAATCAGTAATTCTCGACTACCTTGGCCAAGGATTTCTGGTGATGGCCACCCATGCACCGCGCGACATCAACCCCCAATACCGGGAGAGACGAATCCCCGACGATCCGCTCACTGCCTCCATGTGGCTCGGGACTGTACCCAACTAAAACCTGTTTGCACGACTCCTTTCAGCCGTGGTAGGGTAGTAATCAAAACACAATGGGAACTCACACGAGACAAATAACGATCTCAGGTCGACAGACTAATCTGTACACATGTCACCTGGGAACTGCTATCTGACAATAGATATAATACCAACTAGCATGTTCCCGGCTAGTCCGTCCAGTGTACTCATAACCCAATAAGCACATATATACTATCTTAGGTGACTAACTGACACCAATGGCTTCTGAGACCGGCCACCGCCCCTTATCGGGGTCTCGATAAGTATACACTAGTCTACTCCGGAGTATCGATGCCCGGTCTCGATACTCCCTCGACTATGGACATTTAAGGATGTGCTTATAGACCACCCAGCTCCCACGTATATGATCGTCATCATAATGCTGGTAGTCAAGCAAGAATGCTATGGGCTCTATCAACATGTAATAGTGATCGGTAATACCACATAATGCATGTACATGATGATAGACACAAACCATACTATCATCTCGAGTAAGACTGTTCTACCCGTATAGGTCCTCCCTCAATCATCACAATCGCGTGCCTGCGATTACAATAATTGACTTGAGGGCACTATAGCCAACACATCGTGCTTGCCCTATTGTCAAGAGAATACCGTCTGTGAAACGTACACTGGACATCATCGTTGGTTAGATGTTGATCATCCTTATCGACGCAATGGAATTAAGTTCAATGGTGAGCAGGAAAATCGGCCCCCTCCTCCTGAGCCAAATGGGATAAAGGCGTTTGTGGACGTTGAGCACATCAATATTGTTTTTGGTAAGAAATATAAGTATACTATTCCAAATGAGATATCAAATAACTAGAGAAAGAGATCTATATTTTATGATTTGCCGTATTGGTGTTTTCTTAATCTTCGCCATAACTTGATGTCATGCACATCGAGAAGAATGTTTGTGAGCTCTTGCTGGGTTCCCTGTTGAATAACAAATTCAAGAATAGAGACACATTAGCGATACGACAATAGTTTGCGACAAAGAATTTGCGGCCAGAATTGCATCCAATTCCGATAGAGGATGGTAAATGGGTTATTCCACCAGCAAAGCACACGATATCCGATAATGAGAAACTGAGTTTCATTAAGGTACTTAAACAATTAAGGGTGCCGGATACATATTCTGCGAACATTAGTAAATGCGTAAACTTGAAAAAGAAAACTCTCGTCGGCCTGAAAAGTCGCGACTGTCATGTGATCATGCAGCAATTGCTTCCCATTACTGTTAGGGCATTACCAGATAACGACGTTGTATTAGTTGTGACTGATTTATGTCATTTCTTTAGAGAGTTATGTTCCAAATAGTACTCGGCAAACGATTTTAGAACCCTAGAGATTAAAATGCCTCGCATACTTTGTAGAATGGAGATGTTGTTTCCGCCTTCTATTTTCACCGTAATGTTGCATCTCACGGTTCACCTTACTCAAGAGGCACGTTTAGGTGGTCCCGTGAATTATCGGTGGATGTATCCGTTCGAGAGGTAAAACTTATATATCAACTCTTTACTGTTCATAATAAATCAAATATTTATAATAAAACGAATTAAATTTGTTTGCTTCCGTCAGGTTTATGTACAAAATAAAACGAAACATCCATAACAGGAGTCGGCCTGAAGGATTGATCGCTGAAGGGTTTCTCGCGGAGGAATGTATGACATTCTGTTCTATATATCTAGAGGGTGTTGAGACTGCATTTAATAGGCCGAGATGTAATGAGGACATGGTTGACAATAGACCTGTAATATCCGTCTTCCGAGCCCAAGGAAAGGAATTGGGTAAAGTGAAGTCGGGTCAAACTGCATCTGAGCAGCTCGGTATGATTCACCGTTGCGTTTTATTTAACTGTTCAGATGTGAACAGTTTTATCAATATTTATTACTTTTTTCTTAACATAATTATAGAATATCTTCAAGTCAAAATTAAATGTTTATTTGCAATATATACAGCGATTGGAATGCTCAATACTGCCCACCTACTAAACGAACTTGGTAATGGGATATCAATAAGGAGCGACATAAACACTTTCCCGCTTGGTTGAAAGCACGTGTAAGTTGTAAACTATAAAAACTAAACTACAACTCATGTTGATATATACACACACACGCACATAACTTAATCCGTTTTACCCTAATAGGTTGAAAGAAATCCCAATGATAGACATGTTTCAGAAGATATAAAAGCGCTAGCGTATGGTCTAGATGAACAAGCTGAGTATCTCTTCGGTTACATTGTTAACGGGTTTAGATTTCACACCAGAGAAAGATATCAAAATAAAAAGTTTTAGAATTGCGGCGTTTTTGTCACATCCACCGTTACTGGATATTCATCTTCTAGAGATTCAAATCCAACCACGGGAAAATTGGACTGTTACGGGATGCTTAAAAAAATAATTCGGGTGCGTTATCATGAACAGAGGGTTGTCATGTTCAAGTGTCTGTGGTACGATGTCCATCATGAACATACTGGGTTCAAAATTGAAAATGGCCTACTTTTATTCAATTCATCGAAACTCGCTTTTGGTGAAGAGCCTTATATTCTCACCAGCCAAGCCCGTCAATGCTTTTATATCGCAGACCCTAGGGATGCCTAATGGGATGTTGCTGTTGTGACGAATCCACGAGACTATTACAATATGGGTGAAAGTGATGTAAGCGAGATTAGTTGTCCTACAATCCCGGTTATATAAGATGATACTATTCCTATCGAATTCAATAGCGGTTTATCGAGAACAAATATAAAGCCGGAAATAGTCTCTAATGTGCCATCGGCGGTTGTAAAACCAGAAGTCTAATTAAGACTTTAAATATCTTGATATATTAACTCGTTCTTGTATGATACTCATAACTTAAGTAATGTGAAACTTACAATTTATTGCATCTTTCTTTCCGCATATTATTTCATACATTTTATCTTTTTCCACATATTATTTCCGCATATTATCTCCTACAGTTTCGAATTCTAATGTACATGGATTTTCAAGTTAATTTATATTATTTCTGCATTGCATTTTTTCGCATATTATTTCCACCATTTATTACTCATGTATGATATTCTTTTAAGCAATAATTTTCACTATTATTTTTTTATCTAACATGTTAAATTATATTTTGTGAAGTTGTTTTAGATATGTCAGATTCAGATAGCAGGACCAATCATTCTACCGGGGACGAAGGGAAGTCCTCTCAGAAAAAGAAACGGACTGGGAGAGGACCCATATGGGCCAGTGATATATTATGGAGGACAACACATGCTCCTGGCAAGCCAATTGTATACCTTACGTTCACAGGGGACATTGTAACAGAAGCCAGTAAAGAAGTAAAAAAAAGATGTCGTCGATAGTGAACAGCAAGGACAACATGCCTCATTTATTGAAAGACGAAGATGACGAGTGGGAGGTCCTAAATTGGGACAGTGAAGCGTTAGGGCTAAAAAAACAAGTCGCTATTTAGGAGATGATGGTTAAATTTCTTTATACAATTCAATACTGCTTTTTTTTATATGCACAAATGTACACACGCATATGCATATATCACAAACACACAAATATATAAATACACATTTACTAAATTACTATAAAATACCCATACAATGATGCATTATCCCGTTTCGCAGCTCGGTTCGTGTTCCGGTGAGTTGGTGTAGAGGGCCCCCAGAGGGTTTGCGATGAACGCACAGTTTATGATAAGATATGTAATCATATGGTGAAGAATTGGAGAGGCCATAAGAACAAAATATTTAGAAAGCTTGAAAACTGCGCTTCACCGGATAAGATGTATTCGATTAAGCCGGATCCAGATTAGTCCGACGAATACTAACATGCCTTGGTCGATCATTTCTTGTCCGGAGAGTTTAGGGTATGTCTTTGACGATACATTTTTACTATTTTATAGCAACTCGGTAAACAATATTTGATGTAACTGCAGGAGAAAAGCGAGCGAGGAAAAGCATCTCGCACTCAGCTGCACGATATTTATAGGGATGGGAGCAAGAGTTCCCAACAGATTGCCATCGAACACGTAAGTATCGTATTTGATATTAATACGTTAAAATTATCTTAGAAATTTATGTATGAACTTTCTTAATGTTATATGCAGGACGAAAGTCATGGTGGAGAGTTCCTTGATCGTATCGAAATCTACCGGACTCAATTTGTACGGGACGACGGCGCGCCTGCATCGATTGAGGCACATGAGATATATGTAAGACTCTATATATGCCGAGCTTCTTAATTATTTCAGAATAATTATTGTGTAGCTTTTAGAATGGCAGTAATATATTTCTTCTACAAACAGGCGGCGATGGAGGCTGAGAGAGATCGGTTGATCCAGACGATGGAGGCGGAGCAGGGACACCTGGTTGATGGCGCACAGAGAACATTCATCGTAGATAGGGCTTTCACGGCGTTTAGGCCGGATCGTCATGGGAGAGTACAGTGCGTGTCCTCCAAGATCACTCCGCGTCAGTATAACACTCCTTTCTAGCCGACTGGACATCCACCTCCTAGGTTTCAGCTGGCTGATGAATCGCCTTCGGAGATACCGATACAGACTAGGGCCTCTAAGACCAGAACCCCTGTGTTTCATGGATCATCTTAGGAGCGGACGCCGAAATCCGACGGTTCCTCACGCCGATCGACTGCCGCTCTCGCTCCCGCTGCCGATCTATTTGCTGGCTGGACTCTCGAGTAGAGACTTAATCTTATCGACGCGTACGTCCAGGTTGAGAGGCTCGTACCTCCGGTAAGTTTGATAAGCCTTACATATAGACACACATACGCACATATCACAAACACACACATACGCACATATCACAAACACACACAATCATACATACGCACACACACGCACAAGCATACACACATGCATACATACACACATCACATACACACATGCATACAAATCACATGTCACACACACATGCATACACGCACGCACAATCATACGGACACAAACACACATGCATA